>CM070644.1:49166001-49524209 GCA_036346575.1 Dendrocalamus sinicus
AGGGGAAACAAAGATTGACATAAATTTCCCGGATCTCATTTTAGAGCAAAGATGTAAGCACAAGGTGTACAAGAGTTACCGTCTTTTACCAGTCCTAGAAGAACTGGCAAATACTCTTCCAAAGCCTGCAGAAGATCACCTGATGTGGATCCCCCTGCAAGCACCAATTCAGACTATATATCAATCAATTACTTGTCTGAGATCTCGCACTCTTACATTAGTATCAATCAATCAATCTATCACATGAACCATGCATGGATCGACGAACCATGCTGCGTGGCGGTGCGCCTCCTGGGCCTAGTCACCGATGGAGCCTCATGAGCAGCCATGACCACTATCCGAGTCCTCAACGCAGCCAAGCGTTCGGTTAGCCTCCTCGGGAGGCCGTCACCTGGCGGCTGAGGCAGCTCCAAGCTCTCGGGAACCCGCAATCCAGGTACAAACACAGCCACCTCGCCTATGCTCCCAGGTCTTCTTCTGATCGCACCGGCGTCATTTGGCTTGGAATTGAAGCACCCCATCTCCTGCAAGTTTGCAGCTTTCCCCGTGAGATCGATCGGAAAGAAATGGCACAGAGGCAGTACGACAAAGAACAAGAACATGAATATTAATTTGGTCGGCTGAAAAATCCATAACAAACTGGACAAGGCAATACGTGTGCATGCAGACAAGCATTGATAACGTGGTAAAAAAAAAACATTAGTGTTCTTTTCAATAGAACAAAATAAAATGAAAGGCAACCAGTGATTGAAATCTAATCACTAGCAAGGGATTAGTAACAGTCTGGCGTACCTACAGAGCACAACACGTCAAATCGAAGTATTGGACAAGAATCGCGAAGCGAGTTCTAAACCGCAAACGAAGGCATAACACATTATCAATAGTTCAATACATGAACGCAACAAGAAATTCACTAAATCAGAGAACACAAAGTGCCACCTCTTGCAGAGCCCACTTCAGCACATGGACACAAGATCGACGGTGCAAAGGGAAATAGGGGAAAGGTCAAAGGAAACTGAAGATGATAACTAAGGTGCAGTGATTTACTCAATTAAACGCCAACCAACAGAGGGAACCAATTAATTCGCTCACGAGCATCCACATCCACATCAAACAACCAAAGTGGCTGCAAGCTCACATGCCCCAGCACGACGCGTCAACGGTCTTGCAACCACGGGCCCTCTCTCTCTCAGCATCAGCAGACCACACGGCAACAAGCACCACCACAGCTTTTTCAGGAAATCGCGAGATCCGTATAAACCGTTGCTCTGCGTCGCAACGAAGCAGTGACATTTACGAGCAAAACTCAAAATGTGGCCTCCGGCCGGCTACATGTTACCCATCAGTTCACCGTACAGGAGTGAGCACACATATAGCTCTTGGTCTGTGCACCTCTGTATATCACTCTAGGTGCCGGGTGTGTGTGTGTGGATGCCACGCATTTTCCTTGCAGGTCTAGGACTTGAGCATCTTCTTGTAATCCTTGAACGTGCCTGAGAACGGGGAGACCTTGCCTTCCGACACCACCCAAAGCTCATCCACGCTTCCTGTGATCAGATGCTCGTCGTGACTCACCTGCAAAAAGTCGCAGTTGGTTACAAGGATGCTGCCTTGACACAAAGGGCGCAACTTCGTCAACTGTGCACTGAAAAGAACATCCATCCTGGAAGCAATGCGGTCTTACCATTAGAACTCCTCCCTGGAAAACGAGTAAACCCTGGATGAGCGCCTCCACTGCATCAAGATCCTGCAACAAGGTCACAAAGTCAGTATCAGCTGGTTCCCGGTTGTTTCTACAGCGCACTGCTACAGTACGATCGGGAAAAATTCGTTCTGTTTTTTTTGTTTTTTTTCTATTTTTCAGATTGAACGATTAAAAGACAGAAAATTTGAGAAAAAACTTTCGCTTGGAATTACAGTCATTCACCTCCCTCTAATTGCTATCGACGATCCTACACTCTGCCAAGTGGCTATTACCATGGTAGTATGTGCCAATATGTTGGCAAAAGCTTTTGGTTCCTGATCTTAGCATCTTGTATATTCAACCAATTCCTTATACCGGCCATACATTTTCTACTTGATGTTTCAGATGCTTCTCACGTGGACTACAATTCCTTAGGCCTTGTTTGAGAGCCTAAAATTCCGGCCCATCCCGGTGGATGGGCCGGGATTTTACAAGGGCTTATTATGCTTTTTGCTTGGTAAATTCCATGGTATCACTATGCTATTGCTGTGTGGTCTGTTAGGTTTTGATCTCAGGCAAACAGCCGAGACGAGGAAGACGTGGGCTCACCCCACGTTCGCGCCCTGATCGGGGGTGCGTAACCGTTTTTGGTTACGGTCCCCCGTTGCGCAACGCTATATAAAAGAGAGGCTCCGGCATCTCACGGTTCTGGCTTATGCTTCGTTCCCGTGAGAGTCAAGACCTCTAACAAACCCTAGGGACCCGATCTCCTAAGCGCTGCTAGCAACGGGAAGGCCGGCGCCGCCACTGCAGAACCTCGCCGGCGACGACCCTCTGCACCGCACCGACTCTACCTCACGCCTGCATCACGCAGGCACGGGTCTTCGCTCCATGGCGTTCATCGGCGACCGTAAGTCAAACCCTAAATCCCATAACCTAGGTGTTCTAGATGGCAAGCTAGTGGATAATGTGATGTGCATGATGATAAGGACCTAACATTTGGTATCAGAGCCTCGCTAGTCTTTCCTAGAACCCTAGTGCAGTTTTGAGTTTCGGATTAGGGTTTTATTTGATGATGTTCATGATTCTTGGGCTCGGGTAGCATGGGAGAAGGAGGGGAATCAAATGTTTCATGCAAACCCTTAAGTTTTTCCCCATTTTTTTTTGATGGATCCCGAACCCTAGAATTGCAAATTATGATGAACCTTAAGAAAGTGTCCCCAAATCATGTTGCTCCCCCTCGGATCTGCGGCAAATCAAGAACACACACAAAAAAGGGGACTTACGCTTTTAGATCCGGCCGGCCTCGCCACCGCCGCCGCCGCGCGCCACCGCTCCGCTGGGTCGCCTCGGCCGAGCGCACGGAGCCTCGCTCCGCCTCCTCATGGACGCGCTGCCGCGGTGCCGCCGCTCTGCCGGCTGGGCCCATGCCGCTCGCCCGAGGCGCGCGCCGCCGCTTGCTGCCGCTGATCCGCCTCGCGGAGCGCCGCCCCGCCGCTGCCGCTCGCCTCCCGCCTGCGCGCGCGCCGCCGCCACGCGCGCGCCACCGCCGCCCAACCCCTCCGTTTTCTCGGCCGTGAACCGCTGGAATGGGGTTAGGGTTTGGCGCGCGGCGTCGGTTTTGTTCGGCGCAATCGCCCGCGCGTCCGATTCAATCGATGGCCAAGATCAGGCAAGGGTGGGGAGTTTGATGGGCCGCTGGGCTGCGAGTGCGTTTGGGCCGCGCCATGAGTTCAGTCGCGCGCGCATGTGGGTTGGCCCGAAAGTGCATTTTTTTTACTTTTTGGTGGGCTGCGCCGGTGTTTTAGGCCACCGCACACCTTAACGTGATGTTGAGGCCGCGCGCGCATGATTAATGGGCCAGTGGAGGAAAGGACTGTTGGGTTTTTTAGGCCCAGCAGCCATAATCTTTATGTATTTATGGTACATCTCATGTTTAATTAATGATGTCTCTTATGAAATTATTAACGGATAATGTTGCTAAGCTGCTGAAAATTATTATGCCATTTTTCCGCTGCGTAATGTTCTGCCCCTAATTGAATGGAACCAACGGGAAATTCAATTGGAGGGCTGTATTTAGTTTTACATGCTATTACGATTTGACCAACGTTAATTGTAATTGCATGTAATCAATTATATTTATTTTTATGTTTATTTTTCGCCATGCTTTTACTCTTTGACCAAAGTTAATTGTAATTGCATGCGATAAATTATGTTAAATTTTTCGTTTTTGCCCAACGGTGATGCGAAAAATTCTTATGAGCATGTTGTTAATCATACCAACGTAAGATTAATTTTCATGCAAATTAATTATGCGCTTTCCTAATGTAAATTTTAAATTTTTCACCGCTTCGTTTCCGCTCATGTAAATGCTATTGAGCCACTTAATGGTAGTAACTTCCGAAATGGAAGTTTACACTTATGACGACTTTTCACTCTTGGATCCGGACTACGCATTCAGATTCGATGAGCCCGTCGCTCCTATCAAGGGAGGACAATTATGATGACAAAATGAAGGAATATAAAGCTAATCTTGAGAAGTGGGAGCGGTCTAACCGTGTTTCACTTGTTTGTGATGAAAAACTCTATCGGTGAGGCCATAAGGGAGCAATCCACGAAAAGGAAAGGGTAAAGGACTATTTGTCCTCCATCGAGGATCATTTTAAGGGTCCTCTAAAGTTTATGCTACCACATCGATGCACGTGCTCATGAACACTAAGTACAATGGTACTGAAATGTTCGTGAGCACATTATGACAATAATCAATATTCTTTGCGGACTTAAGACAATGGACATGGCTATTTCGATGGTTTTGTTGTCCATTACATTATGATGTCTCTTCCCAAGCAATTTGAAGCTTTCAAGGTGAACTACAACACCATTAAAGATAAGTGGACCATGAGCGAGTTAATCGCTAATGTTTCACAGAGGAAGAGAGGCTCAAGGTGAGGAGCTACGATTTTGTGAATCAAGTAGGCTCCTCAAATAAGGTGGTCCTCTAGAAATAGAGGTGGCTACAAAGGAAAGGGAAAGAAGGAGCAAACCTACTCCCTTATCGGAAGCCACGAAGCCACAACACCCACAGCATTCTAAGGCGCCTAAAAACGCCAGACACAGGAGCTCAAATGAGCAGAAGAAAAGTGGTGAATGTTACTTTTGTCGATCGAAGGACCATTTCAAAGATGATTGTCTGGATGGCTGAAATGGCTCGCCAAGAAAGGTACTTATGAAATCACTTTTGTTGATGAAGCATTTTATGCTGATTTTCCTATAAATTCTTGGTGGATTGATTACGTGCCATTGTGCACGCATTACGAATTCCTTGCGGGGATTCCATATGTTGAAAAGTCTCGGAGGAAAGAAGCCTTAGAGTGGCTAATGGGATGGAAGCGAAATTCAAGCTATTGGATCGGTTTCTTTAGTTTTGAATAATGGTTTTGTAATGAAACTTAATGATGTTCTTTATGTTCCTCGATGAGAAGAAACTTAATTTCCATTTCATTATTAGATAATGATGGATATTCTTGTAATTTTGGACACGGAATGTGTTTGATTTATTTCAATAATGATAATGTTGGTCGTGCCATCCGACACGACAAGCTTTATATGTTATCCTGCAAGATTCTCCTATATCCATGAATGTATGTGATGAGAATAAAAGCGTAAGCGAATTGATGAAACCGTCGAAATTGTGGCATCGCTGCTTAGGCCACATTTCGAGGGGAGAATTGAACGTCTCATTAAAGATGAAATTCTCCACCCTTTAGACTTTAATGATTCGGATGATCATTGCCTCGATTGTATCAAAGGCAAGTATGTAAAGAAAATAAAGAAAGGTGCTACTCGAAGCACGTGGATTTTGGAATTAATTCATCTTGACATATGTGGTCCTTTCCTGTGACATCGGTGGATGGTTATGATTCTTTTATTACGTTCATCGATGATTACTCACGTTATGGCTATATCTATCCTATTAAAGAGAGATCGGAGGCACTTGATAAATTTAAGATATTTAAGGTGAAGTTGAAAATCAGCACAATCTAAAGATTAAAGTAGTGCGCTCGGATCGTGGGGAGAGTATTATGGGCGACACGCAACTTATGGGCGATTCTGGTCCTTTTGCCGTGTTTCGCAAGAAAATGGTATAGTCGCCAAGACTCAATGCCCGTGATCCCACAAAATGGAGTTGCGGAAAGAAGAAACCGCACACTTATGGACATGGTTCAAGTATGTTGAGCTACTCCACTTTGCCTGTAAAGTTATGGATGGAAGCATTAAAGACCGCCGCACATATACTCAATCGGGTTCCTAGTAAATCGGTGCCTAAAACACCTTATGAATTATGGATGGAGAAAACCTAGTTTGAACTACCTCCATGTGTGGGGTTGTGCAATTGAAGCTAAAATATTTAACCCACATATTGGGAAATTAGATCCCAAGACCGTGAGTTGCCATTTTATTAGCTACTGACAGTCTAAAGGGTACCGATTCTATTGTCCGATCGTACTACAAAATTTGTAGAAACAAGACACGCTGTGTTCTTGGAAAATGATGGCATCATGGGGACTTGGAGCCCAGAAAATTGATCTTGAGGAGAAACGGATTTATGTTGCTTTACCGTAATCCGACAGATCGATTTTCCTGTGCCCCAAGTGGTTGTGCCCATAGTTGATCTGTCGTTGCAACTCCTGTTGCATCTCCGATTAATCTGTGGCTACTCCTTCGTTGAGGGCTCAAAATACAAGTGCAATACCTAATCTTGAGCTTTCACGACCCTCTGTGACAATTAATGAACAAGCCGATGAGCCTACTAATGAACTCGTCAGAGATCACAACGAGTGAGAGATCTGCTATCCCAAGTGATTATGAGGTTTACTTGAATGAGGAAGATCTTGGGAAGGCGGATGATCCTAGCTCTTATAAGGAAGCAATGAAGAATAAGGATTCATCTAAATGGCTAGATGCCATGAAAGATGAGATTGAGTCTATGGGCGCTAATGACGTATGGGACTTAGTGGAAATTCCTAATGGAGCCAAAACAGTAGGCTGCAAATGGGTCTACAAGACCAAGCGTGACTCCAAAGGGAATATCGAAAGGTTTAAGGCGAGACTTGTAGCGAAAGGGTTTACACAGAGAGAAGGCATTGACTATAATGAAACCTTTTCTCCTGTCTCAACTAAAGATTCATTTAGAATCATAATGGCACTCACAGCACATTTTGATTTAGAGTTGCACCAAATGGACGTTAAGACTGCATTCCTGAATGGAGACTTGTATGAAGACGTTTACATGACACAACCGGAAGGTTTTGTTGTGGAAGGCGAGAACATTTAGGATGCAAGCTAAAGAAATCCATATATGGCACAAGCAAGCTTCTAGGCAATGGTACCTTAAGTTTGATGAAGTCATAAGGAATTTTGGATTTAAGGAGAATGATGTTGATAATTGTACTTATGTTAAGTTCAGGGGGAGTAATTACACCTTCTTAATTCTTTATGTGGACGATATATTATTGGCCAAAGAAGCAGTGTGGACATGCTGCGGGAAACTAAAAGATTTCTCTCGTCCAATTTTGATATGAAGGATCTCGGTGAAGCATCTTATGTTCTTGGTATTGAAATTCACCGAGATAGGTCCAAAGGAACATTAGGTTTGTCACAAAAGGCATACATTGACAGTACTAAAGAGATACAATATGCATAAATGCTCTGCCTCGCCTGCTCCTATTGTTAAGGGCGATAAGTTTGGGAAATTTCAATGCCCAAAGAATGACTTTGAATCTGATCAGATGAAGGCTATACCTTACACTTCTGCTGTCGGAAGTATTATGTATGCTCAAGTATGTACGCATACGATTTAGCTTTTGTTACCGGATGCTTGGCGATATCACAAATCCAGACCGGACCACCGAAAGCCGTTAAGAAAGTCTGCGCTATATGCAAGGCACTAAAGGTCACATGCTCACATACAAAAATACGATAACCTTGAGGTTGTCGGCTATTCGATGCTGATTTTGCGGGGTGTAAAGACACTAAGAAGTCCACATCGAGTTATATTTTCACCCTCGCAGGAGCAGCAATATCATGGAAAAGTGTAAAGCAAACACTTCATCGCATCGTCGACAATGCAGCTGAATTTGTGGCATGTTATGAGGCTACCGGCAGGTTGTATGGCTTAAGAATTTTATCCCGGATTGAGAGTGGTAGACAGATTTCTAGACCACTCATTTTGTATCGCGATAATCAACCCGATTTTCTATTCGAGTAACAACAAGTCGAGTGCAGCTGCCAAGCACATTGACATAAAGTATCATGTTGTGAAAGATAGAGTCCAGGATCAAACAATTAAGGTTGAGCATATTGGAACTAAATTTATGCTTGCGGATCCGCTCACAAAAGGCTTGCCACCCAATATTTTTCGTGATCATGTTGCCGGCATAGGTTTATTGGAGAGCCTGTGATCCTGGAATAAGAGGACCATATAAAGTAACCAACTCCCATGAAGTATTATGTTATCCAATCGATATAGAAGGGAGCACTATAAGTACGATGTCCAGCGGTACTAAATTGACTGTTGTGAAGCATTACTTTGGTGTGAACTTTTATTGAGAGAGGGCTTATGATGTTTAGCCTTACGATCAAGGGGGAGAATGTTAGGTTTTGATCTCAGGCAAACAGCCGAGACGAGGAAGACGTGGGCTCACCCCACGTTCGCGCCCTGATCGGGGGTGCGTAACCGTTTTTGGTTACGGTCCCCCGTTGCGCAGCGCTATATAAAAGAGAGGCTCCGGCATCTCACGGTTCTGGCTTATGCTTCGTTCCCGTGAGAGTCAAGACCTCTAACAAACCCCGGGACCCGATCTCCTAAGCGCCGCTAGCAACGGAAGGCGGCGCGCCGCCATCGCAGACCTCGCGGCGACGACCCTCTGCACCGCACCGACTCTACCTCACGCCTGCATCACGCAGGCACGGGTCTTCGCTCTATGGCGTTCATCGGCGACCGTAAGTCAAACCCTAAATCCCGTAACCTAGGTGTTCTAGATGGCAAGCTAGTGGATAATGTGATGTGCATGATGATAAGGACCTAACATGGTCAACTAACCATCATGCATTTCTTGGTCAAAAAATTGGATCTGGCCCTCCTCTTTAAGTACTGAATTTGAGTACCAACGGTAGGAAAATTTAGTTCAGAAATCATGTGAGACACATCTTTGTTATTTATGTTGGATTTGGGAATCGATTGCGACTTGAGGTTTATAGACCTAAATGCTCTGATTCATCATGTATGGTTCAATTTTACTGAAAAAAACTTGCAGCAAATTATAGATCAACTCTGTTTTCCCTTCCCTGGCTGCCTGCACATGGAGAGTAGAAATTTTGCCTCACTTCTTTGTTGCAGATCTTACAACTATACATAAATGAAATCATTCCTTTCAAGTGCGCATATGTAATCTATATATTTTTATGTTATGTGCTGGCTCAAGTTTGTCTGTAACCTAGATGGTTGTCTTGAGTACTGACCTGACTGGAACATGGAGAAGTGCCAAACTGAAAGATTGTAGGATGCTAGCAGTAAATCGGAATCTTGCAGTTGCTGGCCATGTATCAAGGTCCCCTAATTTCATGTTTAGAATGTTAAGTTGAGAGTCATCTGTGGATAGTCTATAAAAAGGGTAAAAAGAAAGCTCTAGTTATTGTTTATGTGCAGTGGGTTGACAACAATGCCGGTTGACTTTTGATGGATCATTTGGTAAGTATTCCATCTGTTGCAAACAAATATGCGAAATTATACCTTGAGTTATCAATTACAATAGGTGAGAAGCATAGCTTAAGCTCTGAGCCTCTGAGGACCAAATTAGGTTCCGGTTAACAAGGCACTAATCCAGCTCATGGTTTACACAAGTATGAAGTATATGCAATGTACAGGAGAAAAGTAAACAAGAGCAGAGAAGCACGATTCGTTCGTCAACGTTGGTGGGCAGCAAGGCCGGCTGTACCATGCATGCATCGCGCGCGCTATTAGAGGAATGAATGAATGAATTGGTTCCTGAATGCACCTACAGCTTAAAAATGTAATGGAATCGCTTTTCGTACTAACACAAGATACTCCTACAGCAGCAGCAGCAGCAGCAGCAGCAGTAGAGCTGGTAGTACCTGAACGAAATGTCGTCTTAACGAGTGAGAGAAGATACTGGTAGTAGAAATAAAAGCTCAGGTCCCTCCTATTGCTACGTAAGTTATTGGACTGAAAGAAAGACAGACAGAAAGAAAGAAGGGAAGAAAGAGGTGCTGAAACCGAAAACAAGAAATATGGTTTGCTCGTGGATACTCTAGAATGTATTCTGAACTAATAGGTAGCAGTATCTCTATGTATACTCTTCGGAACAGGACAGGACACTCTAGTAGCAACAGGTTCCCCTACTAGCTGTTTGCTCGTGTGTTGTGTTATCAAGATAAATTTTTCAAAGCGGTTTGTCAACTAACTGATAGTCGATATAAATACTTGTGCTAAGACTAAAAAATATCGATCACAACAAAAAAAAACCCACAAACCAAAAATATACCGTAGTAGTAACCGTCGCCGCCTCCACTCACTTAGCAAGTGTAGTACAGTACTAACCAGACGAGATGGAACTGAGCCCGAGGTCGAACCGAAACCACTCAGCAAACGGTGAAAAGAAAAATACTGTAGCAGTGCTGTTCACGGCCGGTGTAGCAGATGGTCCAAATCCGAAGACTGTAATGTAAACTCAAGACAATTGATCACTGGGGAAGAAAATCAACTTGATGTAAATCCATCCTTCCAATTGAGATGAGTAATGCTGGCACAAAAAAGCTGCTCATAGATATACTTAGTACGCAAGTTAAACAATCGTACGCAGCATGTCAGCCCCGTCCAAGGTAACAGTTCAGTTCAGATGGACTGTGGGTGCGTTTGCCATCTGACATTGACATGATAAACCGGCGAGCGACAAAAATAGCAGATGAGGTTAGTACCGTATCAAGTCTAGCTACGTAAACAAGCACTCACTAAAGAGGGGAAAAAAGAATAGCTAGTAAGACATTGTTGTTGACGCCTTTGCTCACTAAAGAGGGGAGGTTGTACGCGAGCATCTGTCTAGTCTAATGCAACTGGATGAACAACAATCAATTGAAAAATGGATTGGCAAAGCAGAAGCAGCAGCCAGGGGCGGATCCGGCGGTTGGGGGCTCGAGCCCCCTACCGTTATCGAACCTTTGGAGCCCTCTATAAATTTTTAGCTATGGATGTATGGTGTAGGAGGGGTATAGTAGAGTTATGTCGCTGTATCGTTTTTATTCAGCCCCTCCTAAAATTTTTCCTGGATCCGCCAGTGGCAGCAGCACAGGTGAAGAAAGAAGCAGCAGAAGCAGAGTTGACCGTCGTCAGTGTTTTCCATGCGTCGCCAAATTTTGCAAGCCATGGCAACAAGTGGATGCACTCTCTTTTTTCCTCCTTATTTTTGTCCATTCATTCATGATGATAATTAACACGTGAAACAATCCATACATACGTACGTACATACATCCATACATACAAGGAGCTGATCTACCAACAATTGGCTACCTACTATTCTCCCCAAGCGCTAATTAATCCAATCCAGAGAACACAAAGAAAGAAGAAGAAGAGGAAGAAAAAAAAAATGAACAAGGGCTAAGCATTACAGCAGCAAGCAGGCAGAGGAACAAGTGAAACAACTTACAGCCTTGCTTCTTCTTGGAGTAAGTAGTGACAAAGCATTGCAGCAGCCGCAGTTGTAGAATTGACGACGACCATTTGGCGGCAACTGTGATTTGTGCAAGCAAGCACGCCTTTCTTCGTCGTCGTCCTGTTCTCATTCTTCCTTTTTCATGGAACTGCACAGCAACGGAAGGAAGCTACAGGAGGAAGGAAGGAAGCTACTAGTACTACTGAGTACTGACTGACTGACTAGGAATCACACGCTGACACGTACGGACGTACCTCCCCTGATTTTACAATTTGTTTTGCTTTTGCTAGCGGTGGACGCATGGATGCCGCAGGGCAGGGCAGGGCAGGGCAGGGTGGTATGGTGAACAAGGAGAAGAAACAGAGTGACGACGACACCTAACCTAAGCAGGCGGCAGCTGCAGAATTGTAGCGAGCAGACTTGATGATTTGATTCAAGCAAGCAAGCAACCTAATTTGATTCTAGTCTAGAGACCAAAACGAAGCAAGCAAGCATGAACTCGGCAAGAGAAGATGACACAACACACAGAGACAGAGCCGCAGCGTACCGAGCAAGAGAAGAGAAGCGAAGCGACGAACAAACCCTAGCTAGCCCTACAACCCTACACAAACACGGCGACGGCGACCACACGCCCCTCAGTCAGCGGGCGCTCTCCTCCTCGCCTCGTGCGGTGGCCCCGCCGCCCCCCGGCCCGCCGGAGAAGGATGCGAGCAGGTTTAGGTTGCCCTGCGCCGCCATGGGAAGGTAGTTGCCGACCCTGGCCACCGACGCCTCCCCCACCATCATCTCCGGCGCGGCCGCGAAGGTCCAGAGCTGGCCCAGGTCGGCACGGGCAGGCAGCGCCCAGAAGCCCGGCGCGGGGCCGACCGCCGCGGTGGCCTCGCCGTCGTCGTCTGCGCCGCGGACGCGCTTGCCGAGGATGAAGGGGGCGGAGTTGGAGCGGAGGGAGGAATGGGAGGAGGTGGAGAAGGAGGCCGGGGCGGTGCCGGTGCCGGTGGCGGCGATGATGGAGGGCTCGGCCTGGCGGAGGAGCCACTCGATGGTCTGGCCGTCGGACTTGTGGCCAAGCTCGCGCGTGAGCTGGAAGACGCGGGCGGCGCAGATGATGGGCATGCGTATGCGGCGGCCCCGGCCGTCGACCTTGCTGTGGCGGTCCTTGGAGGGGGCCTTGCGCACGGCGAGGGCGGTGGCATTCCCGTTGGCGGCCGCGGGGAGGAGCTGCTTGTCGGCGTCGGGCCTCGTCGTCATGGAGCTGGATTGGGGAGGGGGATCGAGTGGCTTGAATGGAGAGGCAGCCAAGCAACTAAGGTCGAGTGGGAAGGGGATCGGAGGCTAATGATTGAGGAGGGCGAGGCGGGCACATGGCCGCCTGCCGTGGGGACCACCCCACTGCCACCCTTGCTCGGGTCCCCCACTGGCTGGCAGGTGGATCCCACCCCAACCCCACCCCCAAACGAATTAATTAGAGCGCATGCGATATGGCACTGCAGCTGGCCTACTGAATCATTACCAGAAATGGCCGGTCAACTGTCTAATGCCGACACGTGGCTGCTTACCATTGGTATTAGCCTCATCACGTGTCGGCCCTAGAAACCTGTCACCTTCTGACCGGACGACAGGTGCGCCATTGCCATGTGTCGCTCTAAAAAGTAACTTCTAAAAGCTAAAAAGAAGAGACATATCGGTAACATTCATTCGATCATAGGAGATTAATTCATTCATAAAATCAATCAATCGGGCCACGCAAATCCTAGCTATTTATCAGTGCGTGCGTGGTTTCGGTTGGACTGAAAAATAGTGTTTATGATTAAAATTACACGATAGCAGACTGAAATTGTACTGTAACTAAAGATGACTTATTTGACGTAATTAAATTTAAAAAAATTAAAAAAATAGAAAAATATATTAGCTCATCACAGATAACGCAAACGAATATGAAAAAAAGAACAAAAAAAGCTAAAAAAGCCACAAGTTTAGAAAAAAATAAAATTTATAAATAGTGAAAAATAAGTCAGAAGCTTAAGTTAAAATGAGTGAAACGTTAGTACCATCAACACTGATCTTATGACAAGATGACGAGAGACATGCGAGGAACACGCGGCCTTTGAGGGAACGTTCCGACAGTTGCGCACCTCGGATCCTTCGTGCAGCGAGTTCACCGAATGTGCTCAAGGCAAGTACCTCGCGGCCGTGACTTTTCCGTTTCGTAAATCACATGTTTCCAATTTACTTGTCACCTGGTCATGGAGTATGATTATCATGTCACATATGCTTGCTTGACTAAGATCATATCATTTAAATTATCTATCTGATATTGTACCATTAAAGTACTTGACTAATATAATATCGCTTGGCCAATATCATACCGCTAAGTTACTTGGCTATTAGCATATCACTAAATCTTATCTGGTTAATATCATGTCACTAATTCTATCTGGTTATTATCATATCGCTCTTGGTTGCTGGTTATAGATTTTAATACTGTATTTATATCATGATGTTCTAGGTCAACTTATTTCACCTGCTTTTATGCTTCTTAGAATGCCCAGTTAAAATGTCCTAGG
The DNA here is from genome assembly GCA_036346575.1 of Dendrocalamus sinicus. Classification (NCBI taxonomy): domain Eukaryota; kingdom Viridiplantae; phylum Streptophyta; class Magnoliopsida; order Poales; family Poaceae; genus Dendrocalamus; species Dendrocalamus sinicus. The sequence goes on from CM070644.1 coordinate 49,179,978, forward strand.
ATTAATGCTTTTAATTAGTATTTTAGAATCTGTGCTTAAATTGTAATTGGGGGGCAGCGCATGAACATGCTTTTAACTTAGGATTAAATTATTGACACTTTTGATATTAGGGCTGCTATGTTTTAGTTTCGAATATTATGTTCCAATAATTGTTTGATGTTGTATTTGAGCCATGAATGATGTATGTATTAAATCTGCTAATCTGACTAATAATCACTTATCACATAATAAAACTTGATTGGTTGATAACCTTGTGTGAGCTATATTATAATACCTCTTTAGGTTAATCTCTATATCGCTACCATCTTATCATTATCCCACATCGTCCTCATATCAGAAACTATGCCTTACCATTTTCAACTCTAGCACATCTTTTCACTTCTCATAACTTTATTATAGCCTTATCCTTGCCATCTCTTAGTTTTCTTAAGTTCATACTATTTTACCTGTCCATGATGTATCGGTTACCTTATCACCTGATATCACCAATCCTGTCTCTCCGGTCTCATTGTATTAAATCGTTACTCGCGTAACTTTAGCTTAATTCAATCACAACTCTCTAATGATACCATGGATAATTCACTAAATAACGAAATAAGGGTTATAACGCTGAGGCTACCCACATATAGGGGTCATTTCCACCCAACCTGGTAACGTACGGGGGGCCGTACATTCTCGTTACACAGGATATTACACCCCGTCTGCGGTTATACAGTCGAGGACAAGAATGTGCCTAGCTATTCTCGTATAACCGGGTATGTGGGATGAGGTCGTCGGCACCCTTGCTATAACTTGTTATAACTTGTCACATAACAAATATCTTTAATACACAGTTCTCATAATATCCGTCTCCTAATCATGACAGTATCTCCGATATCAGTTGCTCGTTGGTTGCTTTTTGTCCATTGCTTACTTGTCATGCTTGCCTTTATTTCATATGGTTGCATCGCCTGTCTTACTTTTGTGTTGCGACCGTAGTTAGGTACTTGCTGAGATTTCCAAATCTCACGCTTGCTCTTTTCAGTCTCAGGTAAAAGACCAGTGAAGTGATAGCATCATGCATGGGTGGGAGCACTCGAGTTTTCAGCACCGTGGTTTGCCACCGTTTTGTTGTTTCGTTCGTTCCTTATTTGATTAGAAGTGGACCGTTCCCATGTTTTAAATATTTATTCCAGCTTCAGTTGGTTCTCTATTAAAGTGTTAATAAAGTTTTAAACTCTTTGTGATTTTTTTACTGCACTTATTTATTCTTCACTTTGGCGATGACGTTCTATAGTAATATCCCATATGGTTACGTGGGGTGTTACAACTAGTTCCAACATTGCAAAAAAGCAAAACCATATATTTCCAAGCCACGTCAACCGCTTGTTGTTGGGTGGGTTCGTCGGACTTAGGCTTTAGATTATCACTTTTTTTATAATAGTTAATTTTTAAATGATGTGTTTTTAAAAAAATAGAGTTTACAAGTTGATTATAATACATACTATACTGAGTTTAGATATATCGGCTAAAATCGTATATGTCTATTTTTCTCTACGTATTATCTCTCGTGTACAGTCAAAAATCAAAAACTATAAGCCTAAAGCTATAAGTCACAGTCTAAAATAACACATCCATACATATTCATTATCCATGTATCTGCATCACGCGAGTGGCTAACTTGTCTGGAACAAGCAAAGCACAGTGGTGCAACTGTGCAATGCAGCTCTTGGATGCGTCTGTCTAGAGGCACAAGGTAGGTTCCAACGTGCTTCGAGGCACACAAATATTCCCAAGCATCTTAGCTCGCCTCAGTGGCAGCCAGCCTTGCCAGGAATATACATGAGCTTAATCATATTGCTACTTCAACTGGGCGGCTGATGGCTTAATCTAATATTGGGTGAAGATTCTCTCTCATAGCCAACAAAGCAGGCAATACTACAGAGTTCCTTTCCTCCCTGTAAGTATATATAGATAGGTTCTTTTTTTTAGACTGATGGCTTATGGCTTATATTTTAAATATTTAAATTCTGGCTATTCACGAGAAACAGTACGCAGAGTGAAATAGTCGTATGCGATTTTAGCCGGTACAGTTGAACTCAATATACTTTTTTACTATAATTTTCCTATTGACCCCATCTTAAAAAAACGCATCGATTAAAAGTTAGTTACTGTAGACAGCATAAGCATAAACCAAATTTAATCCCAAAAGAAACCGGCCTTATATATTGCACATTGTTATGAGTAGCTACAGAAAACTATGTGTACTAACATAAATATAATTTATCCAATGTGTATAGCTAGGAATATATGGTGTATACCTAAATTAGCAGTAGTATAAATAACCCTTTCACAAGAAAAAAAGAACTCTTATAAACAATCAGCGATCAATTGGACGTACGCTCTCACTACATGCCAGACCCATCCCATCTAAGCCACTAGCATGTTTGTGAGAAAAGGAGACCTTGTGCCCGTGGAAGCTGGGTGTACATCAGATTATCATCGGTTTTTCTTCTCTTTTGTTTCTATTGGGGACCGGAAAACTATGATAAACTCCACTGTGGTTACCATTGCGACAAGACAAACATGAGGGAATGTTCAGTTACCTGGATAAGTCCATCGTTCCAGCAGCTCGATTATATCTTTTAAAGTGCTAGGTAACCTGGGGAGAGAGAGAGAGAGAGAGAGAGAGAGAGAGAGAGAGAGAGAGAGAGAGAGAGAGAGATCCCCGCGAAGAATGATCCTCAGGCGCGGCGCTGCTGTCATCACCACAGAGCCTTGGGTTGCTCCAGCTAGCCATGGTGAACCTGCATAGCACACAAGAACATTTGGATTCAGCCATCCAAGGAATTCAGCCGTAAGTGACAACCTACAGGCATGGTTGGGGTGGAGTTTAATAATATGTATGAGCTGATAGATTGTCAACTGCAAACATAAGGTACGGTACGTAAACTAGAGGATTTCGCGGGAACTATCTTCCCATGATATGTTGGTTAGTTGTTGGCAGGTTGGAATTACATGGTCAACGAAAAGACCCCCATAAGGGCCACAATGCGAATTACTAACGAAAAGACCCCACAAGGGCCACAATGTGAATTACTTGCATGTAGGGGTAGAAAACGGTAACACATAATTCGTTTTATCCGATATTCGTATCCGAGAAAACGTGAATGTGGTAAGCAAAATTCCTATTCGAAAATGTTCGCATTCGTATTCGAGAATATTCGTACCATATTTGAGAATATTCGTATTCGCATTCATATTCAAGAATATTCGTATCTGCATTCGTATTCGAGATTATTCGATTCGTATTCGATCCGTTTCTAGAATCCATGGAAAATCCGTACGAATTTTGTGATTCAAAATTTGAATTTAGGCGGTTTAAAACCGGTAACCGGTCAAAAACCAGTGAAAAATCGGCAAAACCGCTAGGAATCCGTTTTATTCGATATTCCTATCCGAGAAAATCCGTATTCGAAAATGTCCGTATTCGTATTCAAGAATATTCGTATCCGTATTTGAGAACATTCATATTCGTTTTAAAAATATGGATTCGTATTTGAGACTATTTGATTGTATCCGATTCGTTTCCACCTCTACTTGCATGGAAATGGTATCACAAAATTATATAGTTTCACGACAGATTGCTTGTAATGTGTAAGATCATGTGAAAGTCATTTCATAATGTATGATACATATTTGACCAAAGCTGCCCAAATTACTCCACCAAATCCAACTGAATGAAATGGAGGGCCTGTTCTTTTTGGCTGCGGCTTATGGCTTTTAGCTGAAATTTTTGAATTTTGGTTGTTTACGGTACAGATTACGGAGAGATTGATACTCACTTGCGATTTTGGCTGGTACAGATGTTGGGCTTTTAACGTGTAGATCCCGTCTTGAGAAAATACTCTGTTTAAAAGTTAGGTACTGTAGCGGCTGCAAAAAGCCGGACGGCTTGTGCCCTGCCGAACACCCTTGGAGTTTGTTTCCGTGCTAGTAACACTTAAGCTCCTCCTGGAACGTGTGAATCCTATTATTAGGCACTTGCGAGGATTCAATATTTTTTACGAGTATGTACTTTGCTCTAAATTTCTCTCAATTATTCTAATTTGTTTAAAGAATAGGGGCTAAATTTATGAGTTAGGGTTTCAATGTGATGATTGTCGATTGATTTTTTGTCTAACTGTAGGTTTAAAACTTAGTGTTTCAATTTTGGTTTGTGCAATACTGTTCTAGCTCATTGCAAATTAGATGAAAAATGTAGTAATTGACCATAGTTAAGTAACTAAGCCATTGGATATTTGGCCACAGTTAAGTAAGTAAACCCCTGGATGTTTTTTCTATTACATTATTCTAGAATTGTTGAATATAAAAATATCTAATTGACCTTTTTCAATTATTTGATGATAATTTCATGAATAATAGACTTGTTTGTTATGTGGAGAAACAAGAATCGTAGAAAATTATCAATGATATTGTGGTTCATTGCTTTATGAGTTTGAAAGAATGCAAATACTAAAAGATAATTTTTTTACTTATGTTTGATCTTTCTGTTTTTTATTTGAAAACTTTAAGTAATTTTATTTTTTTGTAGGCCAATGAGATCGGACGATGTATTTTACTAACGCCGATTAATTTTTTTATCTGTGATTTCGCACTTAGTTCCTTCAGTTTGCTGCAACTAACTAATATTCTTATCAGGCTTATTTATTTTGGTAAGCATTTTGATTATTACTTCTTTATCATCATATATTGCTATCGGTTATATTGAATTATTGATGCTAAAAATTGCCAGACATAGTACTATTTGGTATAATGTTGACTAAAAATTGTATATGTTGTTATATATATGATGAAGTGGTGAATCCTGTTTATTTTTGTTCTAGTTCCGCCCCCACTGGTATGAATGTTTCGTTCAGATTGGTCGCTTTTTACTTGATATGTATGCCAAGTTTATCTTTTTTTTTTTCTGTTCTGTGTCACCTCCCAAAAATGCCTCGTACTTCTGCTTTGCATAATGTTTGCCATTTTATCGGTCTAGTACAGGTTTTGATTTTCGTGTAGAGTGATCTTCGGTTGACTAATTGCTATTTTGCCTATAGCATGATGAGGAAACCGCGAATAATCGAGTTCTAGAGCCTCTGAACAAGCCCAAGAGAAGTGGTGCTGGGAAAAAGAGGGGACCCAGAAAGAAAAAAAAAGTAGAGCAAGAGGACGTGTGGCCCGCCCAATTCTCCAACGGCGAAAACAATGGGGTAAATTACTCGATAGCTGTATCTGACCATAGTTGACAACAAAATTTTAGACCTTTCTTAGCTTTTGTCTGTCAAATATTTGAACACCTTGTTGCAAGTTCTATGCCATGTTCCAAATAAGGCCAAAGCTTTGCAACATTTTATTGAATTTTTATTTGGTTTTTGCAGAAATCTATCTCTCAATGCTGTTAGCAATGGTGCGGTTGTTGTGAATTTTTTTAATCACTTCACTGATTGCTTAACGATCAGCCAATTATTGTGATTCCTGTACTTACTTTGCTGTATAAAGATTCAATCCCCACTGGGTTAATGTATGAATTTATCGGCAGTACAAGGGCTTGTTATTAATGTTGTAACTAAATGCTTGATTTAAGCATGTTGCTTTTTTGTAACAGTATTTGTTTTTTGGATATTTCTTCAAGAGAAGGATGTGTCTTTGCTTATGACATTTTTTTTATTTTCCTTGCCATTTCTGTTTTTCATAATATGAAAATTTTAAAAGATTGTTTTTCATAAATTTGTTGATATCCTGTTGTAGTGTCTCTCTTTTGGTGTTTTTGAGGGTATGGTTCAATTTGCTTTGGTGGATGTTGTGATATGTTGCTATTTTGGTGATAGGATGTCAAGGAAATTTTATTGGGTGAGGAAACTGAGAACAACGGGGTTTCAGAACCTGTGAAGAGGAAGAAGATCAGTGATGCTGGGAGGAAGCAGGGGCCTGAGAAAAAGCTAACGTAGGAAGTTGACGGTGACGCCCAATTATCCAAATGCAAAGGCCATGGTGAAAGCTATGCGGTAAACTATGTAGTTCTTGCAAACGATCTTTTTGAATTGAATGGTTTATAGGCATGATTGTCATTAGTACGACATAATACCTTGCTATTGTTTTGATTGACACCTTTTTATTTTCTTACCTTGACTGTGGGGTCTGATATCAATCAAAACTTTCAAGTGGAAGGATTAGTGACCCAATTTTTCAATCTTGCCTAACAAATTCTGAATTTGTCATTTGAACATGATTGGTGCACAGTTTATTATCAAGCAAGATCCTATATGTTTGAGGTGACCAAACAATTTTTGCCTGGTCGTCATAGAAATGAAGCATCCATGGAAAATTAGGGTTGCATTGTCGTCCTGCGTTAATAAACCATGTAAGATTGGAATGTGCAGTGTGCATATTTCCCAGTTATAAAGTTTCCTGTAAACCTTTAGGAGGATGTTAGTTTTATGCGACATCCCTGAAAGGTGTTTACTTTAGTTAGAATAATCTAATTTTAGGGGATATATCATATATTGCATGTATTAGCAAGTGAAATCCGTCCCTCGCTCTTAGATTTTGAAATCAGAATTTTGACGGGCTTAGCATTTTCTTTCCCTGACAGGATGATGCAGAGACAATAAGGGACAAGGACTTAAGCAAGGATGAGGTTTTGGAGCCTGCAAAGAAGCGGAGGGGAAGAGATGCAGGGAACCACAAAAATGTTGAAGAAAGAGGAGGAAGAATAAAATAAGGCCCCATCCTCCAAGGATAAAAATTTTGTTGAAAGATACAGGGTAAGCTACCCATTTCCTGGTATAAGCTGTTTTATGGAATGGTTCTCCACAACTATTTTGGTGAATGTAATGAACCTTTTATTGTTTTAATTGTCTAGAATGGGAAGAAATTGTTGTCTGGCAAAAATTCCTAATGTGCCACCATTCCCTGACGTGGTAAAGAGGCTCTGAAGCTTGACTTTCGAAGGAGAAGGGCACTAGATTTTTTTATTATTCATTGCTTAATTATGAATGGTGCGATTTCTTTATATAGATGAGGTTAGCCCCTAACAATATAGAAACTAATATAATCTAATACAATCAATCAACTAAAGATAAGATTATGCCCATACTATTTAAATATAAAGATATGCATCTAACTATTCATAATATGAAGATATGCATCTAACTATTCCAAATATAAAGATACGAGTAAGATTCTATCCCTAAACAATATCACCGCTACAGTACTGTGTGGTTACTGTTCATGCGCTGCAGTGCCCATGGTACTGTTTATGCACCTGCTACCATGCCTCGTTGGGATTATAGATCATAACATTATACCCCTCGCGGCGAGACAACTCATCCTCGAGCTATCAGGTGGCGCCCATGGTCAAGGTTGTTATGGCGCTCCGACAAGTCATGGCGAGATTAGTGCGCCTGGACGCCTAGTCGACTAGGCGCCTACCATGGCGACAGTTAGACGATAGTTGCCTTAAAATTTCTAACTTTTAGTCAATTTTCTTAGTCCTTAGATCTAAGGCCAATCATCCAGATCATTCCTCTCATTCCATTTAAACCCATCCTAACTTTTAGATCTAGATCCAACTATTCAGATCATTCCTCTTATTCCATATAAACCTATCCTAACCCTTGGATCTAGATCCAACAATCCAGATCATTCCCCTCATTCCATATAAATCCATCCTAATCCTAATCTCACTCAACTCCCAACTTTACCCCACCACTAGCTGGCAGCCGGCACCCCCATCCCTCCTAGCGTTGCCTTCCTCCTCTCCTCTACCCTGCCAACGCCACCTGCCTCCTCCTTCTCTCCTCTACCTTGCCCTTCGATGTTGAAGCACCAACTCTGCTCGCCTCCTTCTCCGCTGCTAGATTTGGGTGGTGTAGGCTAGATCCGGTGGTGGCAAGGCTTAAGGATGCCGGATCCGGTGGTGAAGAGGTCAGCGACTGAGAGGGCTGATGCGTTGATTGAGCCCAGCACGGGGGCCAACACGGTGTGGCTTGGGAAAAGTGCTGGATGAGGCAACAACAACGTGGGAAGAGGTGGCCGGCTCTAGATCTGAGCCGGCAGTGGCCACATCTGCACGGTGAGAGCCAAAGATGGCTGGATTCAGCTTGAAGGTGGCCGCCTAACTCCTTAGCCCTGGACGACGAACCTTGGCGTCCCCCATTGGCCTCTAGGATGATTTGGCGTCACCTAGGTGACGTCGTGACAATCATGCCCATGGTTGAAGTCATTTGTAACCCCTTATCGATGAGAAGCTGTGGCGCCGATGGAACGTCATACGGAGGAGACTTGGTAACATTCTGATGGATAGCAGTGAGGATTGCGGTCCCTTGGCGTGGCATGTTGTTGCAGGAGGCACCGGCAGCATGGACAAGTTGTGCGGGGCAACAGCAATGCTCTTCTTGCTGGTGTGGGGAAGAACACAACGCTGTTGCGGTCCTAACAATCGCATGACCCACATCTACGAAGGCACGACATCGGTTGGCCACGTGGAGAGGACCGTCGCTTGACAATGGCAATCTTTCTCCTCGATGTAGGCACTAGAGGTGAAGCCAAGGATAGAACTACCCGCTGAGGAGGCATTGGTGACAACAGCCGGAGTGGCATGGTTTGTGGTGCTGGTTTTGGAGGTGATGGAAGTGGTGACGCAGCCATGCTGGTAATGACAGGCGTCACCTCCTCATCCATCTTGGTGTAGCTTGTCTCCTCCTTCGGAATGCCAAGCAGCTCAATCATACGACTTAGCATGTTGCTGATTATCATGGAATCGAAACCTTCGCTGCCCGACATGGTGGAAGGGGCAACGATTGGCTCTAATATCAAATGTTGTGGTAGAAGGTTGGATATAGGTCCAAGGACCGAGGGTAGGGCACTCATCCTAATATAGTCACCGGTAGGACTCTTCACTGACATGGTAGAAAGACTACGAGACCTGACTTAAGAAGGAGATTAGATACTTGTTTAATTGTTCATTGCTTAATTATAAATGGTGTGGCTCCCCTCTTTATATAGATGGGGTTAGCCTCTAACAATATGAAAACTAACATAATCTAATGTAACCAATCAACTAAAGATAATGCTATATTCATACTATCTAAATATGTAGACATGCATCTAACAATTCTTAATATGGAGATACACATCTAACTATTCATAATATGAAGATATGCATCTAACTATTCTAAATACAAAGATACTCAGGAGATTCTGTCACTCAATGATAGCACCACTACAGTACCGCGCGAGCACTGTTCACGTGTGCTATAGTACGCATGGTACTATTTCATACTATCTAAATATGTAGACGTGCATCTAACAATTCCTAATATGGAGATACGCATCTAACTATTCATAATATGAAGATATGCATCTAACTATTCTAAATATAAAGATACTCATGAGATTCTGTCCCTCAATGATAGCACCACTACAGTACCGCGCGAGCACTGTTCACGTGTGCTATAGTACGCATGGTACTATTTGCGCATCTACAATAGTGCCTCGTCGGAATCATAGACCATAACAGGTCTGGTATAAATCATGCAATAGTAAACACTTCCGTGAGTCATGCATAAAACAATGACGCGTCAAGTTGTCTCAATCTTGTTTTCTACTAATTGGATTGCCCATCATCTACTATTTTATTGTAAAATCACTGTTTCGAATATAACTTAAATACATATTTTTCTCATCAACCAATATTTTCTATATGCATGTACTAATTTTTTTGGTGCTTACAACCGTGTCCACTTGTTTGTTCTACTGATGTTCTTTTGTTTCTGCTTTTGTCTTCCGTGTTACATAGCTTAAAAAAATTTTATGCCTTCATTTCAAATATTTTCATTTCATTGGCGATTGACGCATGACACTTCTGTTGATCTTGCGTATTGCATAATGCTCAACAGTTTTTTTTTTGGTATATAGGTATCCTGATTTGCTAGAAGATGAAGGGTGGGTTCTTTTCAGTTACGGCTGATGGTTTTTTACCCTAGTGTGAGTGTTTATGCGAACAAACCAAATGCTAATAAACGGATTTAAAAAGACTGTCCCAATAAGCTGCTTCGAAAAGGCGACGATGAAACTGTCCCATTTATTTATTCAAAGAAAGCCATAAGTCATAAATCATAAACAAAAAGAATTGGACTAAATTTGCTGTGAAATGCCCATGTTGTCGCAAGAACTGTAATTGCAAGGCATGCCTACAAATGAGAGGAGTTGAAGAGGTTTGCACTTAGCATCTCATCTCCTCTTTACAGTATTTCTATTTCTTGTGCTGATTTTGCTTCTGTTCAAATGATTTCTTCCTACTGTTCCTCCTTAATGATTTATCTCATTTTTCATGAACCAGCCCCCCAAAAAGGAATTTCCTGAAGAAAATCAAATTCGTTATGCTTGCCATATTGTACGCTTGCTGCTTCCTTGGCTAAGAGAACTGTGACAGGAGCAGATGGAGAAGGAATTAGAGGCTAAAATATGAGGTATGGTGTGCAGGAGACAAGCTGGAATTTGAGGTTATCATAAATATTCATCTGGCTTTGTTTACTGGTGTTTAGTTGAATGAAATAAAGTTGGAACAAGCTGGGTGTGATACAGATGAGCGTGTTTATTGGTGAAGATCTTCCCTTGTTTACTTTATGTCACAAATCTAATGGCAGCAAGCATCTGATCTGTTTCATTCCTCTACTGCAGCAATAAGTGTAGAACTTCTGTAGTTTATCTTCATAGAAGCTGCAACAATTGTTTCTACAACTTGTGCCGTATCTGCTACTGGGAGCTTTGCAGAGGTGAGTTCCTTGGAGGAGAAGAGGTGGAGTGTGCAGTATGAAGATAAGAGGCAAGAATTATGCTTTCGGTAAGATTCCTGAGTCGAAGGGTGAGAATCAAAGGGTCTCTTTGAGAAGCCACATGCACTCCGAAAGGATGAGTACTACAGTGGCATGACAGCTGTTGAACACCCAAATAGCCCTCTGCTACTATGGAAAGCAAAGAATGATGGTAGGTAGCATACCTTGCCTACCAAAGGAAATAGGAGGCTGTAGTGGTTCAGTTCTGCCCCACAAATGCATGTTTCTGGTGAAGATGATTGCTGAGCTAGAAGGAAGAGCTGATAAAGTTGTTAGGAGTGAAACATTTGCAAAAGCTATAGCTATAAGAAGTGATCAGTGCCCTTGCTTTGATCATTCAGGCCAGATAAGAACTGACAGCAAGGCATTGCGAGAGGCTGCAAACAGGAAGGACTCAAGTGATAACTACCTATACTATCCAGTCGCCAATGGTATCCAGGATGATGACCTGGTAAACTTTCAGATGCATTGGGCGAAGGGTGAGCCAGTTGTTGTTTCTGACGTTCTTTAGTTAACCTCTGGTCTCCGTTGGGAGCCGATGGTTATGTGGCGAGCATTGCGAGAAAGAACCAAAGGCAAGGCAGAAGATGAGCAGCTTGCTGTGAGGGCAGTAGATTGCCTTGATTGTTGTGAGGTGAGGAACTCTATTTTTTTGAATGTGTGAGTGGGTGATACTTTTTTATTCTGGGTAGTAAGCGGCGGTTGTTCATTACTGTTTGCGATAATTAAAATGGCAACTTTTTAGCTGATGACGACCCTTGTTTGTATTATCTCATACTTGTTTTATGTACTTGGCTTGGATATCAGAAGTTTTGACAACATTACTGTCATAATACTGATTTTAGTGATTACTTGAGATAATATGGAAGTAATTATGTGTCTAGTATTAGGAAAGTATATATATAATACTAGTTGAATGACCATGTGAGAATGTTAGGGTTTTGTTATGATAAACCATTGTTGTTGTAGGGGTGGCCCGACCCCTGTGATTGGGCCTTGCAGCTGGCCCAATATGTAATAGGCCCAATAGTACAATGGAATGTAGTGATGTACCCCTAACTTCTGTAATTATTAAGGGTTAGGATAGGAATTTTTCATCATAACCCACTCATTTATATAAGCCCTCAAGAGGGTATGGCAGACTCACGCCATTTTTCCACACACCGTCTCTATTGGCTATCCTCCTCTTCTTCTACTAGTCTCCCTCTTTATTATTTGGTCTGTAGCCACAACAATTGTTATTATGGAGGAGTGAAAATTTACAAATTTGTAGAAATAGATGATTTTGGAAAATTTGAGTCATAAGATGATTTTGTTTGATCTAGGTCAGTGCATATGTGTTGCATGATGCATGTTACAGATAGCGTGGATCAAAATATAAAGAACTTACGTCAAAAAACGATTTCTTGGTTTTTGAATGTGCAGGATCTTTTGGAATCAATCATGGCCAACGGTGTGGATAGGGGCTATGCTTATGGAGGAGCCGAGGCTCAGAACGATTAGGTTGCCATGTGAGATGGCTGAGCTCAAACATGGTACAAATAAGGTGGGAAATGTTGAAAGGAAGTTTGAGCAACGGGTTGCGTCATATGGCTTGGTCGATCCAAGTGAGGCGTGATCCGGTGTAACCAGAATAGGAGAGACTTATCGACACGTGGTGAGCTAGTGGTGCATCTATTTGTGGCAAGTGTGACGATTGCTTGCGATTGAAGTTGACTAAAATACCAGAAACTACTTTGAAAGAACACCGCGGTATTTGGGAGAGCGATTTACGTAAAGGAGAAACTAAGAAGATCAAATTAGATCAAAGTTAATGATTTAGCAGATTGGGGCTTATGCGCTTTAAAAAGCGTGCATAAGTACAATATGTGAGTTAAGACTCATGTTTGGGGGTTGTCGGTTTCTCCATCAAGGAAAAGAGTTGTTCATAAATGTTTATTGTTTTGTCATGTGAGTAATGTGAATGATATGGATGTGCGTATTACGTTAATAGAGAGAAAGTAATGATGATAAGATATATGAAAAATGGCATCGATATGTTTATACTTGTGGTAATGTTAATTATGCGTACTTCCTAAGTTTTAGAATCACGCATGCTTTGTTATTGTTTTTAGGTGATCGATTAGACGTTATACATCAGGAATGGGAGTAGCACCTCTGCATTATATCCAATAATAATGATTTAGAGCATCACTTTTGTTTTCTTTAAGATTGTCTTAGTAAGTTAGCTTGATAATATGAACTTAGTCAATAGAAAGTAATGTATATTTTCTCAGTAATGTTCTATTTGTAAGTTTAAGTATGCTTCTGGATGTATGGTTCCTGACATTATCAGGCGCGGGGTCCTGAGCGCTCTCAGGCGCGTGGGCTTGAGCGTTCTTGGGCACGAGTGACCAAAGTTTTATTTTATAAATTATTTATTCTTACTCTGATTATCCAGTTATGTTTACTATGAATTAGTTCTTTGTGGAGGACTAGATAAGGAAGGTTTTGTTAGATGGTCTAAATTCAGAGAGTAAATGGTAGAGGTAGCACTTCGGTCTCTTAGTTGGGTCGGGGTGAGAAGAGCAAGAATTCTATTGTAAATATCTCCTTATATAGAGATATGACCTTCATCTGTCCATGGTTTTTTCGAAAGGGCTTTTCATATAAAATTCATGTCCCCTTTTCTAATGTTCCATGCATTATTTGCAACATCCGAAGAGTGCAGGAACATGCATACATACCACATGCAGGGCCATGCGAGGAGCCATGGATGGATGCTTGCAGAGCTTCTCCGTTGAATCCGATGGAGATGAGCCTGCCAGGGAAAGTTCAACCGAACCGATAGAGAGATGAATAATTGAGACATTCATTTGGACGGCCCTGACCTCGCAACAACCTCAGCCTCAAGTCAACAGAGCCTGGCTCTTGGTGTTGGATCCAGCCATCCATGGCGTCCTTCGCTAGTTAGCTAGCTAGCTAGCTTGCTTGCTTATCATGCCATGCCGACCACTCTGCATCTGCCATCTCATCGATCCATCCAGCTATCAAGCTAGCAAGCTAGGATATATTATAGCTAAGAACGCAACCTCGACCCGTCGATCGCTTCCACGCACACGCCAGCCACCCTCGTGCTCTTCCTCCTAGCTAAGCTTATTCACACTCACCTACCAGGCTACCATTAGCTATCCGTCTGTCTTTGCTACATCATTACAGTAGATCGGTCGACTCATGAGCTGATCAACCTTGACACATTTGGCCCTTCTTGATTTGTTTGCAAACTACCTACCTATGCGATCGTCTACCTTTGCAAAGATTCCTCCCATCTTTAGGCGTGGTCGCATTGAGCAAAAGCTAATATGAACATTTGGTTTCTCCACTATTGTCATTCCTGTCTCACTCTGAGAATAAGACAAGACGTCACAGACACATCATGCTCCCCATTCCTTTCACTCCCTTCTCACGCACACATCTCTCCTTCACTTTTGGTTTCTTTAGTTATTTTCTAGGGATTGATATTACTTGCACAAAGGATGGCTACTATCTATCTTAGCAGTGCGTTCAGGATTTACTTACTCATTCTGGCCTCACTGATAGTTGGACAACTGCTGCTCCTATGGAGCTTCATCTTCAGCTTCGTCCTACTTGTTATCATCATATTGTTGGGAGTATTGTCTATCTCGTAGTGACACGTCCTGATATTGCTCATTCTGTTCATATGCTCAGCCAGTTTGTTTCTACTTCCTAGTCTATTCACTATGCTCACCTGCTACGTGTGTTGCACTATCTGTGAGGAACTGTTGATCGTTGTCTCTTTTATTCTTGGTTGGGTCAGCTTCGGCTCCATGCTTACTCTAATTCGACTTGGGCGAGTGATACCTGTTGATCGACAATATGTTTCTGGCTATTGTATATTTCTTGGATCTTCTCTCATTGCCTGGAAGTCCAAAAAACAGACTGCGGTGTCACGGTCTAGTGCTGAGGCTGAGCTTCGAGTGTTGGCTACTACTACTTTAGAGATTGTTTGGCTTCGTTGGCTCTTGGCTGATCTTAATGTGTCACGTAATACTCCTGCATGTTTTCTATGTGACAACACTAGTACTATATAGATTATTACTAATCCAATGAAGCATGAGCTTACTAAATACATTGCTGTGGATGCGTCTTTTACACTTTCTCATTGTCAATAGAAGATCAATGCTCTTCAGTATGTGCCATTTGAGATTCAGGTTGTTGATTTCTTAACCAAGGCTCAAACTCAAGAGCAACATCATTTCTATCTCTCCAAACTTCATATTTCAGATCTTCCTAACCCATATTGATTTTGGAGGGGGGGGGGGGGGGCATTAGGCCTATACAGGCCCATTAGTCCTGTACTTTAGAGTTGTATTGACTATATGTATCTGTTGGTATCGATCTAATAGATTTGAGACACTATTTGTATCACATGATACGTTAGGAGTGACGTCAATTCACAGGAGAAATTATGCATTGGCTTCTGTTGACGAGACAGTGCGTGCCTGCCCCACTAATGTGTGATGGATGGAGTTCTGATCAATTTCCCACAACATATGTATGTAGCATGAATTAGTCCACCCAACAACTTGTTAGTGTAAAAGCACTCGAGAATTAACTTAGCAGTTAGTTAAACTACGTGATTCATATCCACACCCCAAAAAAAAGATTCAATCGATTGCCATGCATGAATACCAGTAATATGCAGTAAGAACATTTTTGTTCTGAGTTCTGATACTATACAGTAGTTACTGCAATACTACAGTAAGAATTTTCCATGAGCAGTGAAGCACAACTAACTAGAATGGGAGTATATATGTTGTTGACTGGAGAGAGAGAGAGATGATGATGATGCATCAGTAACTACTCCTCAGAGATGGATGGGGATGGATTTGTTTGTTTGTCTGGACAGCAGTGCAGCAAACAGGGAAGCAAACAAACAAAACCAAAAAGGTGCATGCCAAATTAAAGCTGCTTGCTTTGCTTTGCTCTGCATTGCTTTGCTTTATGGTTGGTTGGGTTGGGTTGGGTTGGGGTCCTGGGGAGGTCACAGTTCACTCAGTCTCACAGTTCAGTACAATTCACAACAGAGCAACTGAACGAAGAGTGAAAGAGATGAAGAAAAAAGAACTCTTTGAGCCAGGTTGCATCATGATGATCATCACCACCATCATGTTCTCTTCCCCCACATTCCTCTCCCCTTTAACCCCCTTTCACTTTTCTGCAAATCTTTTCAAATTCCCTTTTCCAAGCCTGGCAGCACCTGCTCTGCTCTGCTCTCTGCCCTGCTGTGCTTCCGATTGAATGAAAGCCACCCTGCACCTAAAAAGCTGAGGGCTCTCCCCACCTCCCTCCAATCCAAATCCTAGCTAATTACCACCTTTTACCACCATCTCAAGACCTCATTGCTCGTTCTCATGTCAAAACCAAACCATGCATCTCTTTTTAGTTCAACCTGCACTGACTGCTGCAAATTAATTATGCCATTGTCAACCATTAGGTGTGCAACTGAATAATCGATTCCTGTAAAAATCTTATTTGCTTACACAATTTGATCTATACAGTGTATCGGGTTACCAACAAATTAATCCTTTTACTAGATTAACGAGATAAGGCTTGTTCCCCTGCACACTTTAAGGTAGAATATTAGAAGTGAGACTCGAACTTAGATGAGTGGGTTCACAATCTTTTGTGTCTACCATTACTAAATTAAGATTTCAAGAGCGGTGACAGTTCGATCATGTACAAGCGCAATGTTTGGGGTTATACGGTACCATTCTTGAAAGTAAAGAAAACAAAAGATTGAGAAAATGTATGGCAATTCACGGCATGAAGTGAACATATTGGAAACCTGAATAGAGCAGTGGTTAGCACACTGATTACCGCCTAGCGGGTTCTCATTCGCTTTAGCTATTTAGAAATGTAAAGCGTACAAGTTGCTAGCTTTATCTACAGCCTACGCACTGTACACGATATATACATTCAGAGATTCAGAGAGAGAGAGAGAGAGAGAGAGATCAGAGCATCACTGTGCAGGCAAGATAAACTGACAGCAGGACGTAAACAAATCGAAGTAAAGTAACACGCATATGATAGCATCACTGAAGAGTGAACCATGTCATAGATCGACTTAGAAACAATCTTGAAACTCGCCACGCCACTGTCAGAAAACAAAAGAAGGAACTAACAACTACCAGAATCACTCGATATAATTACGGCCTGCAGGGCTAGCTCATCATCAGATGATCCACAATTCAATCTAAACTTTACCACCATCCATAATTCCATTGCCGTCGATACACACAAACAATATATACAGAAATGCTAATGTAAGAAGACGACGATGATATCCATACATATATACAAGCTGCTGGAGCAAGAAAACACTGAAGAAATTCTCTCTGCGTCCTGTGCATGCATGAAAAGAAAAGAGAAACCTAACTAAGCATGCATCATGATCATTGCTGCCGAGCATGCATGCATGAAATTCTCGGTTCCACAGTGAAAGCAAAGAAAGGCCCAGCACAGCACAGAGGCGCGTGCACACGCAGGCTTGTGTCACTTCATCTCCAGCCTGCATTTCTCAGTCACAACCTCCACAGCCTGTGCGTCCAGAGATCGAGAGCCTTTTGCTTGTCCTACTACCTCCTGCTGCGCCCTGATATACACTGATAAGATAGATATATGGAGTGATCGATCGATGGAGTAAACCCTGCTTCTTCTTTTTTCATGATTACAGTGCCTCCCAACAGTGCGCCGATCCCGCCAGTTGCCGAATAAGGCAACATTACTATCGCAATTATTGGGCCCCTGAAGTGAATTGGCAGCTTCAGATTTCCATATATAGACGGCAGTGAGATGCTGCTATGACTGAGCCATCGATCGACATGTACAGACGTACTGTCCTGCTAGTATGTATGTATGTATGTATGTATGTACTCCATCGGCCATCTCTTCGGTTTGGTTGGATGCATGGAACAAGCGAGTTACGGGCGAATTTTTGTTGGTTTCTTTGCTTTTGATCTCAGAAGAGCAGAAGATATACAGTAGTGTCAGGCTCAGGCAGAGGCAGCAATGCAATGCGATGCAGTGTTTGGGTGGAATGGATGCGACAGGTCAGGTCGGTCGACATCGATGGATGGATGGATGGATCGACGAGACGTGAACAAAAGCTCGCTCGATCGATCGTACAGTTGGAGCTCCTCCGATCTGTTCCTGCTGCCCTTCTACTGCTGCACGCTCGTGCACGCCATCTATCTTTCTGAACCTACGAGACCATGCCAACCGTAGCATAGCACTAGTGATGTGACATCCAGATAACTTATAGATCACATATTAAACATATTATTTATATGAACTCTTTGTTTTAATTATCTAGGATTTAAATGTATAACTTATAGATCGTGAACTTTAAAATAACTGTACCAGACGATTGTCCCGCGCTTTGAAGGAGAACCACCACCGAGACGATAAATGAGCAGAGCAGCCCTCCAGGCACCATTTCTTTCTTTCTTCTCCCTTCTCTCATGAGAATTTGAAACTTTGATCCGATCTCTCGCGTTTCATCTTTTCTCTCTTTTTTCACATGGCAAATGTAGTTGACATTTCAAAGCATATATATATATATATATGTGCATGTTAGTGAGATATCATTAATATATATATATATATATATATATATATATATATATATATATATATATATATATATATATATATATATATATATATATATATATATATATATATATATATATATATATAGGATAATGTAAGATAAGACGCAGCAAACATAGTTAATTCAAGATGTGCAATTATATAGGGACTGCCTCTTTGGTGAATAATAATGTAATGAGTTATTCAAATTAATTGGTACGTAGCCGTTGAGTTTCATGTACCAACTAACAAAGTAAATCGTCTAGAAATTTAGATCATGATTTTAGCAAAAAAAGACTGTCCTATTTAATTTGAATTAGGGTTGTCCCTGACTCATAATTTACATACCTTACATTTGTTTAGGTTTACACTTTGGACCTTTACCATATCCGTACAAGTAAAAAGAGAGAGATATTCAAATTGTATGTAAAATTTGTTACACAGAAAAATATCAAACTCTTTATGTATGAACCATGAATAATTAGCTAGATCTACCTTGATTCGCACGTACTCTTTGTCTTGAAGTGTTCAAAAACTTTATAAGTAGGAATGTCATCAGGAAAAACAACGGTTGGATAGATATAGGCAATACATACAGTGATCCATGCCATCCAATTTTTCAGCATTGGATTAGTACTTGAACACCCTCATTCTTTTTTGTCGACTACTACCATAAAAAATCACCTAACGAAAAAGAGTCCCCGGAGAAGAAAAAGAGAGAGTCGCAATACAGGTCCTTGTACTTTTTACAAATATACTCATCTAGGCCGTAGATATACATATTCTCACGACATGGTAAAGCATAATTTATGAAGAAGGATTATGTATAGATCAAAGATCAACGTAGATGAATTCCCTCAAAGAAGAAAAAGAAAGAAAGACAATAATAGAACAAAATTGATGTATCCAGTATTAATCGAATTATCAAATTAAGTACAGGATCATAATAATGAAAATTGTAAAAAGTAGATCAACTTAAACCACAATTTGGTCAAAAGAAACTATAACCTGCTGTTAGGGTGGTTGTTAGATGTATATCTGAAGCTAGATCTGCGCGCATACGATAAGACTAACACAGCAAGATCCGCAGTATAACTTGTTAGCCAAAAGACAATATAGCCTGCGATAGTGGTGTAGATCTCACCTCATTGAAACTAACCGCAAATTGTGGGCAAAAAAATCATTAAAATTCAATCAGAATTAAGCATGGGTTTTACCTAAAACCAGCAGATCGAAGAACTACAAGCGCACTTCTCCAGCCGCTGATACCATCGATCGATCAAACCATGGGAATAATAACAAAGAAATTAAGACGCGTCATGTTTTCCAAGGACTTTCTTGAACTATCAACAAGGCGATCGACAGTTAAAACCCGATCACCCAAGAGGGGAAGAGATCGAAACCAACAGAATTAAGCACGAGTTCACAGTTCAAGAAAGCCTGTGGAGAGCATGGCCGCAAGCTTGCGCGGAAGAACTGGCGAGGATCCAGGGGGGAGGAGGGGGTGTGTGTGTATGGAGAGAGGAGAGAGGAGAGAGTTGTGCTGGTGAATTTGGCCGGAGGGGTAGGGGCTGTATAAATAGATGGAGGAAGGAGAGGGCCGCCGTTAAAACCACAACCTGCGAGATCGATCGATCGATGGAGTTGGATGATGGCACACGCTCCAATATAACTTCCACACACGTGCGGACCCAGCCTGCTCGATCGGTAGTTAGGTTTTCGTCAATCATCCTGGCCACGTACTACTCGATCTATTGCTAATTGCATGTCATATTTGCTGGAATGATGTGTACAGTACGTACTTGATTATCAATCTGCAGCTGATGCATCGACGAATTTAGATTCATACTAGTTAGAGACCCGTGCGTTGTAACGAAGTTATAAAAATGATAAGATAAAACTTACTACCTGATCAACTTTACACATCAAACATTGGAGAGCAAGCGACAGAGATAGAAGGGTGGTCAGAATACACGAGGAGATGGGGAAAGAGGAGGGGTGAGCGGTTGTATCCTAAGAGAGAGGAGGAGAGAGACGAATGGTCCAGATCAAATCGAATGACTGAGAAGGAAGGAGAAAGAATGGACCAACCACTAACTCATACTTTTATAATAGTAAAGAAAATCATGCATGACAATAGCTCAAGTATATGTAGCTTCACTAAGGTTCAGAACCAACACTTCGTCGGAACAATCACAACTAGGTGCATAGTCCAAGCGCACGGTAGAGATATGTATATATAGATTATTTAGAGCAACTCCAAGAGAAGAGCTAAATCAATTTGTAAAGGTAAATTTGGCTATTATTGGAGAAAAAACGTCTCCAATAGACTCTGTAAATGACTTTCCAAATTTAGTAGCTCTCTATCCATCCTCCTTCGCTCTCTATTTTTGGATAGCCTACCTCGCTCACCATCCAGCCTCTTGGCGCGGTCAGCGTTTCCTTCCCGCACGCTGCGCCCCATCCTGCGTGTACGCGACCCACCGCGCGCCCTCTAGTTTAGATAGCCTGTTGGAGTAGTCTTGTTTTTTGGGGTGAGATTCATTTTAGATAATAGCTAAATCACTAAATTTAGATACTTCTTTTGGCTAATCTCTTGGAGTTGCTCTTACCTAAATCAAAGGCTATATATTAGACGTACGGGATACGATCTCATACAATTTAATTATCACTACACAAAGAAATCCATAGCATAATTGAACCCATTAATTTTTATTCTACCGATCGAGCGTTGAGCTTGTGGGATCACATCACAGGCCAACCGAGAAATCGATCGTACTGACCCGATCAATTGCATTCATTGATTGCCGTGGAGCCCATAAACATAAGCAATCAATTTATTCTGATTATATCTACGAATAATAAGCATTTCGATCAGAGACCATCATCCTAGCTGAAATAGAGTCGATCGATCTTATGATGCATCCAAATCCAGTGCTTCGGTCGATCGTGTTATTACTAGTAGTTAAAATAATCCCTATGTAATACCAGTAGGACGCAAAAGAAAAGAAAAGCAAGAAATAGGAACAATCCAAAGGAGAGTAAAAAAATAAAAAGATTCTTGCCGCAGGACCCATCGGCTCTAAAAATGCCGAAGCAATAGCGCTCATAGATATTCCCAGACTAGAGCTGTAAAAAAAAAGCTCGAGGCTCACGAACTGCTCGAGTTTGACTCGCTCTAGATTCGACTCGAACTCGGTTCGAGCTTATAACGAACCGAGCTCGAGCTTCATCATAAGCTCGCGAGCCTGGTCGAGCCGAGCTCGAATAATTCGGACAAGCTCGGATCAGATTGGACCGTGACTCCGTGAGGCCGCGTGAGCCCGTGACCCGGTGAGGCGGTGACCGTGAGCCCGTGACTCCCCACTCCCTCGAGTCCCTCCCCTCCCCACTCCCTCCCCACTCCCCAGTCTGCCCAGATCTGAGATTTCGTCTCCCTCCCCACTCCCGCGAGCCGACGCAGCGAAAGTGAAACCCTCCCCTAATCCTCCCCCGGCAGCCCGACCCTGAGCCCCCGACGCCGCCGGCAGCCACCCGAGATCCCCAGTTCCCTACTCCCTCCCTAGATCTGAGTCTCGCCGCCGGTAGCCACCCGAGATCCCCCGTTCCCTACTCCCTCCCCAAATCTGAGTCTCGCCACCGGCAGCCACCCGAGATCCCCACTCCCTAGTCCCGTACTCGGCTACTCCCTCCCCAGATCTGAGTCTTGCCGCCGGTAGCCACCCGAGATCCCCCGTTCCTACTCCCTCCCCAGATCTGAGTCTCACCGCCGGCAGCCACCCAAGATCCCCACTCCACAGTCCCGTACTCGGCTACTCCCTCCCCAGATCTGAGTCTTGCCGCCGGCAGCCACCCGAGATCCCCAGTTCCCCACCCCTCCCCAGATCTGAGTATCGCCGCTGGCAGCCACCCGAGATCCTGTCCAGACGGTCAACACGGCGACGCCCTTGGCCCCGAATCTTCCGTCGGCCCCGAGCCCCTGACGCCCTCGGCCCCGAATCTTCCGTCGGCCCCGAGCCCCCGACGCCGCCGGCAGCCCTCCCCAATCCCGGACGTCGTGTTCCTACTCCACCATGAAGATCCTCGTCGTCCTCGGCTCCCCACCGCCACACTGACAGAGTATGAACTATGCTCTTGCGATTTGTAAAGAACTATAAATCATGTTGCTTTCAGTTACTATAAATCATGCTTGTGTTGATTTAGTATGACTGAAGTTTTTTTTTCGTTCTTGCCGATGATACTATATGAATTGTCATTCTGATTTATGATCGTTATGATTGCTGCTCATCTTGCTGATCATCTTGATCATGTTGCTTCGGCTCCTTACATTCTGATTTGTGATCATGTTGCTTCGGCTCCTAGTGCATCAGTTAGTCTAAATATTATAAATCATGCTGTTGTAGATGTCTAAAAATGCACAATCAATAGAACAATCTAGTCCTTCACCGGCACCATTGGCACAATCAAGACAATCAGATGGCACCATTGGCACAACAACTGCAGTAGCAACAGAAAATGTACAAGTGGAGGGTCGAGAGGATGAACCAACGAAACCCACTAGGAAGAAGAAGTCGGCAATATGGAATTTCTTTAACAAATGTGAAGTTCCATCGAAGAAAAAAAGAGGAGAGATGGGAAGCAAGATGAAGTGCAAGGCCTGCGGAGCTTTGCCTCTAGATGAAAGTAAATCTAGATAAGAGCTCGACTATCATAATAAGATGCCAAAACATTGATGTCCAAGCTGACTTGCAACCTTTTACGGGAGCCCAGGTCATGCTGCCAATCAAGTACATTGGTTTGTCGCTAACCTTGGAAAAATTATGCTAAAATGATCTACAGCCAATTCATGATAAGCCAACAAGAAGACATATTTGCTCACTGAACTCAAACCACCAAAAAATTCCTTAAGTATTTCGACACGGTCAAACGAAACTTCCTTTGGGCAGCAACTGCAGATACACATGGAGGGAAATGCAAAGTTAATTGGAACAAAGTTTGTCACCCGATAAAGCTAAGGGGATTGGGAGTCCTGAACCTATAGAAATTTGCAGCTGTATTGAGACTCAAATGGCTTTAGTATGAATAGAAAGTGCCACAAAAGCCCTGGGTAGGACTTCTAATGCCCTGCGACAATAGGAACAACGTGCTCTTTGCAGCGGCCGCTAAGGTATACATAGGAAACGACCACAAAGCAAAGTTCTGGACCTCTCCTTGAATTGATGGAGTAGCGCTATATTATTTGGCCCCAAAATTATACAAACACTCAAAGCGAATGCCATCCAAGATATGAATTGGATATGAAACATCCAACACAACCTCACCATTGACCTGTTAGCTAAATATGTGAGCCTGTGGGGCAAGGTGCAGTAGTTTGACATCAACCTAGAAATTGAGGATGAGATCGAATGGAAACTAACTACATATGATGCATACTCAACTCCTCGGCCTATCGAGCACAGTTTCTAGGATCAATTCAAACCTCATATCAAGCTATCATTTGAAAAGCTTGGGTGCCCTCGCGCTACAAGTTCTTCGCTAGGTTGATGTTACACGACAAAATTTGGACAGCTCAAAGGATGTAGTTTCGAGGATGGCCAAACAACTATTTTTGCCAAATGTGCAATAGAAACCTCGAAACTACAATGCACCTCTTCATCAACTACTCGGCAATCTGGCGGTCATGGACTAAAATAGCAAAATGGCTACATGCCGATGCTTGACCCAACAAATTGAGGCCCACCGACGACAATTGAACACTAGTGGCTCAAGCAGGTGGACTCTCTGATCAGCCTAACAAAGGCTGCAAACACACTCATCATCCTTGTATTTTGGCCATGGTGGAAAGAGAGAAACAGACGCATCTTCCAAAATAAAACTTCGACACAACATAAGAGCTTAACACTAATCAAGGACAAGGCCAAACTCTGAAAGATGGTTGAAGCAAAACACTACAAGGAGTTAACTGAAAGGGCAAATAATGTTGTGTAGCAGACAATGCCTAAATTACCTTGTCGCCCCCTTAATTCCTTATAAAGAGTAGCATTTTCTTTTTTTTTCCACCACAAGCGCCGCTTGTGCTTCCTGTAAATTGACTAGATCTGTTTTTTCCTTCTCATCCAGCATCTGCTGGCTTTCAAAAAAAAAATAGGGAGGTTAATAGAGGTGGACAGTGGTTATCATTCCATAATTCAAACAATATCGGTGGCGGAAGGTTGCAAACTTTTCGAAGATAGCATTCCAAACTGTAACGGATTGTATCTCATTGCCATCTCTCATATATACATAGTATATGAACTGTTTGCATGGCCTAGCTCTCTAAAACAAATCTCATATTTCCTCGTGTTGGGTATAGCTGTGGCAATCAACATTCAACGGTGTGATGGACTCAAGGTGATACAATCGTCTATAATAGTGTACATCACAGACGGTTTTACAAAACCGTCTGTGATTTGACGTCTACTATTAGGTTTTCTATAGTAGTGAGATTAGCAAAGAAGCGAACCAACAATCATGCACTAGAGCAATGTCAATGGCTGAAGGACCAGGCAATGGCAGCGTTAACATGACCGCGTCTATGTATATGAAAATTTTAATACAAGTAAATATTGAAACCATGTAAATTACATTGAGTTACTTAGTTTCAAGCCAATGTAACAAGTATTATACTCATTTATGAATTGACACTGTCGATTTGAAGATACGCGCAAAGAGATGGTGAGCAAGCAATACATGGTGGTGAGAAATAAGTAGAGCACGTACGGTGTCTATACGATTGATTTATAGTACGGTTAATACTTACAAAAGCTGTATACCCAAACCATCTTGTCCTTAATCAATGGCTAGTGTTTTTTTAGTAGAGGTACTGGGAGTACGTTTCAAGCACCGTAGAAGAAGCACTTAATAATATATTGTCGACCATTCTCTACGTTGACGATCGGATGGCTCACAATGGAGTTTTTTTATATGTTAGCGTAATAAGAAGGTTAACATATATATATATATATATATATATATATATATATATATATATATATATATATATATATATATATATATATATATATATATATATATATATATATATATATATATATGTATGATGTATCCAATATATAGCAAAAGACAGTACTACTTTTCATTAATTACAAAGCTAGCTAGTGATGGAAGTATATAGAACATAAGTTAGAGAGATGGTATACCATAGCATATTATTGAAAGTAGCTAGCTAGCCATGGGAGGGGAGGGGTTAATTGCACGGTCGGGATCGGAATCCCGACCAATAGTACATGACATGCACCTGGCAGAAGCACCGTAACATGCATGATGGCGAGGCTCCACACATCATCGCATGCATTCGATGTCGACAATCTAATCGCGACACCAACTTTTTTCCCTTTAATTAATTTCTACCCTAATTACACAATGCATGGCTTGCCTACAACCAAAGCCACCAACAACATGATAACGTACGTCCACGACTAGTGCTGCCTAAATTGCAAATGATAATCCGGCCGGTGGTCTGCTCTAGCTATCTAGTAGCTAGTATATTACACAACTTATACGTACAGTTAATGTGTCTCGCTGCTGGCATGCATGTACGTACGCTTGATCTGTATTGTCTCGATCCATTTCTTTCAAGTAGAGCATATATATATATATATATATATATATATATATATATATATATATATATATATATATATATATATATATATATATATATATATATATATATATATATAGAGCTTACTACTATGTAATTTACTAAACAGGACAAGTAATGCAGACATAGTAGCTAGCTAGTGCATATATGCTAGCTGCATGCAGTACGTACGTGTAGAGACCGGCCGACAGCACGCAGGAAATAATAACCGGCCGGCCGAACAGCAACTGATACTAGTACTGTAGTACCAACAATAGACAGCGCTGCAAAGAAAATTCCGTCCAGCTTACAACCTGTTGCGTTTTGTTGCTAGGTAAGCTTGTTTACCCTTTTCATTTGTTGTTTTGTCCTTCCCCCCATGTGTTGGTTGGTTTTGGTTTGGTTTGGTTGCCAAAAAAAAGATGAAATTGGCTTCTCCCTCTCTCTCTCTCTCTCTCTCTCTCTCTCCAAGTTTTAATCCTCCCTCCATTGCTTGCTTTCCAGATCGTCCAATTAGTGAGCAACGATCGATCTATCTGTACATATTTGTATGTTAGCCCCGCCCAGCTAGCTAGCTGACCATCATGCGTATTCATGTGTGTTAGGTGCATAGATCGACACAGTGATCGCGCGACATAGCACCGAGCGAAATGTCTTACTGTAACGTGCCCTCCATCGATCCATGTATCTCAATTATTAATTTCCAGATTGTGATTGGACCATCTACCAAATTAGGTTGCCGGCAAGGCTACAAATTGATCATGCCTCTCTCTCTCTCTCTCTCTCTCTCTCACTCACTCTGCGTGTATGTGCACGCGCGCGCATAGATGATCAGTACAGGCAGCTCAATTACACAGGTTAATGGTAATACTTTGTAGCTAGGAGTCACTACAGCCTATTTCAACCGAATAATTCTTGCATGAAGTTGCTTTTAAATTGTCAAGGAACTAGATTCCAATCTCTCTCTCCGGCCTCTCGCTCGTACGTTGGACAGGTAAATGCATGTAAACTCATGCCTCCTTGTCCGTGTTACAGCAATCTTAATTTTCCCACACCGTAATTGCAATGTCAGTGAGCAGAAGTACTACCTAGTTGGTAATTTTCAGAGATCAACGAAAAAAACGAGCTGGACTTGGAGTAGCATGAACTGAAATCTTAATCATCCCGAGCCCAAGGTAAAAAAAAAGATGATCTTTTGCTGAATAGATAGGATCAGACCCTGATATATATGACGCGTTAATTCTGAGAGAGATGCTTAATTTACTCTTGTATATATCTGCTCTACATATATGTTGAGCTTCAGTGCTAGCTAGCTGCATTCTCAATAGCAACTTGGTAGCTAGCAACCTTCCTGTTGGTATATATGTCGGTTTAACCTAAACCTGCTTAATTGGTTGCTTGAAGCTATATGTCAGTCTAGCTAGAACAAATCAAGTGCTGACAGCTGGCTAGGTAGCTAGATTTCAATGATTGAGTTCCTTTTGTTATCTGACGAATTGAAGCCAAGGAAAGGGAATGGCTGGCTAGAACACCACCTCGTCCTGTTAAGTAGCTGGCCTACGTACAGATGCAGCAACCCTTCCTTTCTATATATCGGAGTCTTTAAACCAGGTTGGCCGGCTTGTCATTTGGGCATGATCTGATCGATGGAGAGGGACATGTAATGCGAGTGATTTTACATGCATTTACTGAATCCTACGGACGACGAGGCAGGCAGGCAGGCAGCAGCGAGCTGCATCACTGACGACAGTTCATGCTGGGTCAGCTGCATTTCATTGCATGATTGCAAGTAGAGCGTTGCAATACTGCATTTCAGCATCTGCGTCGATTCAATGCCAAATTGCCAACGGAAGGAAAGGGGAAAAAATGTGAACCATCGATCGAACCGTACCAAGATGGTTGGTTGGTTGGTTCGTTCGTGAGAGATCCGTATCAACGCTATCTTAGGTAATGGCGTCAATCTATAATTGTTACCTGATAAAACAGAATAAATTCATATTTTATCGACTAATAAGCCACATCAGAGTTCTGCAGCAGAATAATAATTAGAGACCATTTTATAATATTACAATAACATTGTCACGTATGGCTAAAGTCTTTAACAAGGCTAAACAATTGTCTGACTATTACAATACCACAAGTACTTCTAACCAATAATTACAAAAGTACTAAATACAGATACAAGCATACTGCTATACCCTGAATTTCGCCAATGACCTACTAGCAGCTGGTTATTCGTCCCACATCTCATATAGTGCATCCACCTCATACGTATCATACTTAAGGTCAACTCCATCCCCCTCGGCATAGGAGAATAGTAACAAGGATGATTACAAAGATACTTAGCAAGTATTAATAGCAAATATGTAATTTTATGAACATTAACCAACACTATAGATTCTATCTCATCTCACATTATCTCAAAAATAAGTGTTTTTATGTTGGAAAAGATTTCATATTTTAAATTTAGAATTCTTACTGATCACTCATATGACAAGATAAAACCCCCATTTGGTCTCTGTAGCCTCTAGTCAAGGAGACATATGTGAATTCATAGTTTATATAGCACTGTACAGACTTGTATCACTTTATCTATAGCTACTCTGATTTTTATTGCCAATGGTTCTTCGCATTTCATTAGATGTGATATCCAAATCAAAGTACATAACTTTTCACTCTACTTTCGTATATTATACCTCCACTAACAGTGAGGTGTAGTGCCTCAGCCTTGGTATGTCATGACAGGGCTCAGGGCCTCCTCATGCATTGGGGAGCATGGTGGAGTGTTGCTGGGTACATGCGGTCAGCCAGTCATGGTGAGGCCTCACTGTTGTGAGCTAGCGACGTTGCATCTCGTGCGTGTCACAAATCTAGTTGGCTCGGTTAAGCTTCTACGCTCTCTTGTGCTCAGCCCTAGGTGTGGATGACTACCCGTGGTCCTTTTGTGATAATGTGGATTGTGACAAAAGTGACGGGAACAGGGGAAAACATGTAGGGCACCTTGCCAATTTTGGTCGCGGGTTAGATGATTTGGTGAGGATGGTGACGCTGATACCAATGGTTGTGGTTCCTTCACGTGCGTCCTTGTCCCTGCTTGTTGCTCTCCTTCTTCTTCCTTCTCGATTTGCTGTGATGGTACTCGGGCTTGGTCCTTCCTCCTTTGCCGATCTGGCCACAGTGGTGTTGGTTTGGTGGTGGTGGTTTTGGGGGCGATGTGGATTGGGGATTCGATGGATTTGTGAACAGGGATGGTTTGCTCTATTTGGCTATGACTAGCACTCTCTCTTGCTCTGTCTCTCAGAATTCAACCGATCTTATCTCCTTGCGCGTGCACTGTGTTGCTTGAGCCGGTGGAAATGTGCAGCTGTGGGCAATTTGTTGTGTGCTTTGGAGATTTACTATGTGGGATTTTCTATGAAGGATTGAAATGGATTTCAGGTTTGTTAATTTTGTCGCATGATGAGATACCCTACGGCTGCAAGAGGTGCTGACTGACCCTGGACATTATGGTATCTTAATGATCGAATTGCCTACTACTACTATTCTAAAAAGGGTTCGGACGGCAATGTTGGCTTTACTAATTTGGTTAGTTTGGTTCTTCTCTATTTCTAATTATTGATCTTCCTTGTAGACGCTTGATTCGGCTACTACAGGTCATGCCAATGCTACCGGTTTCGATGAAATTTGTCGATTGCAATTGTATTGGGTTGTATTTATTCATATGTGTATTGTATTGGGTTGTATTTATTCATATGTGTATAGATACTTACATGTAATCTTTTGTATGAACTTGTGTGTATGGAGTTGTTTTGTGAGTTGCAGTGTATTATTTCACTAGGGTAGGACTTGTGACTGTATTTTGTTTATTCACTGTTCTTTTGTGTCAATTTGGTTTGTTGCATGGGTAATGAACTTAATTTATTAGTTGTTTAATTAATGTTGTTTAGCTCTTAAGAATAGGGGGCCGTTTCAGTTGGTCGATCGATCGATCCATGGACGAGAAGGACAGTTGCGTAGAAAAGGCGACGATTCCTGGCTGGGCGGACCATTAACTGTGGGAAATTTGTAGGCAGCAGAGCAGCGTGTACATATATGTAGTCACCTGCATGCTCTAGCAACAAGCATAGTTAGTATAGCAGCGCCTTGCCTCAGTGACCCGCCGACAGCAAATTGATCGGATCAGAAACCAGCCAAGGACCAACCAACCAACCAACCTAGTAGTACTCCGTCGTCGTTCCGTCCGACTGCAAGATAATCTGAAGAAATTCAGAATCCACGGACAGCCCTGCCTGCCTTGATGGTTCAGTACAGTAGGTACAGCTTGCTAGAGCCTTGCGATTCGCAACTGAATTGTACGTGGATGCATGATGGGTGGCTGAGTGTTCAACAGTAGTCCTTTTTTTTTTTAACTGCACCAGCTGCGAGCGAGCTCAAAGGGAGAGGTGAGAAATGGACAAGCTAGGCAGACTGGCCATGTTTCTGTCTGCGCCTTTGCGGTGAATGAAATCAGGGAAGAAGGCTGTGCATATATGCAACCATGCATCTTCAGACGTTCAGACCGGATGTCACCCACTGTGTATGCGTGTATGCATGTCAGACTACGTCGTCTGCAGTGCGCCAACATAATAATGGAGAGGATACCCGTGGCTGGCTCAACCCAACTCCACTCCACTCATCACTGCCATGCTTGCTCTTGTGACCAGTGCCTGGCGGTTGCTCCAGGCATTGCATGACCATCACAAGGACGCACAAGATACAACCATGGTTCTTAAGGTGGTGTGGTGGCTCACCAACTTCACACAACAGTATCATTTATGACGCACTACGTGACGATGCCATACACACAAGTAGCCGCAACAATATCGGACTTCCAGAGGGTCCAAACAGAAGAAATATAAAGAAAAAATGACTTTATTGTAATTTCAGAAAATAAGAAGACTAAATTGCAAAATATCGAACCCTCGTAACTAACCGCCCATTGAGCTTGGCATTCCTTCGCCCCTGCCTCTCCCCCTCTCTCCTTCCTCCATCTCCTCCACCTCCGGCGCCGGTGAGGCAAGCCAACTCGTCGACGGTCGCTCTCTTTTCCAGCCGCCACACTCCACCCCAAGCAGTAGCCGCGGAGGAGGCGGTGGAGAAGACTCGTCGCCCAGTGAAGCAGGAGGCGGCGCCACAACGGAGACCAAAGTCGGCAGAGCCACGAAGGAGACCCGATCTGGCAGAGGCAGTGGATCCAGCAGCGGTGACGATGCACCTCCATGCCGTCCAGACAGCATGGACCTCCGGTCCACCACGACGATATAGCGACGAGATATCGCCGATATCTCGACACCTTAATAACCATGGATACAACAAATGCCCTGATAAATACTCCCCCAGCTCGTCTTGTAGTAAAGGTCATGGTTTCATTGAAACATGCAACATCTTGCTAACTGTTAGAGCAACTCCAGCAGTAACTCTCAAAACAGGGCCCCTACTTTTTATTTGAGGGCTCTGTTTTTTGGGCTACACTCCAGCAGGAGCCCTCAAAACAGGACCCTCAAATTCATTCTTAGAGGGGATGACACATAGGACCCACCCTCATCCTACTTTTGAGGGCCGGGGGGCAAAAAACACACTCCAACAGGGCCCCTACTTGAGCCCTCAAAAGTAGGGGCTCCCTCCAGACCCCCCAGGAATGAGGGCTCGAGGGGGAGATTTGAGGGCCCCCTACTTTTGAGGGCTTAAGTAAGGGCCCTGCTGGAGTGAGTTTTTTGCCCCTCGGCCCTCAAAAGTAGGATGAGAGCTCAAATAGGGGCCCTGCTGGAGTTGCTCTTAAGGTGATGCTGCGAGGCACGGCGACTCACCAACTTCACACAACAATATCGCTTATAGCACACGACGTGACGATGCCATACACACAAGTAGCCGCAAAAAAATATCGGACACACAAGATACAACCATGATTATTAAGGTGATGCGGCGAGGCACGGCGACTCACCAACTTCACACAACAATATCGCTTATGGCGCACGGCGTGACGATGCCATACACACAAGTAGTCGCAAAAATATCGGACTTCTAGGGGGTCTAAACAGAAGAAATATAAAGAGAGAAGGACTTTATTGTAATTTCAGAAAATAAGAGGGCTGAATTATAAAATGTTGAACCCTTGTAACTAGCCACCGCCTGTTGAGCTTGGCATTCCTTCGCCCCTGCCTCTCCCCCTCTCTCCTTCCCCCATCTCCTCCACCTCCGACGTCGGTGAAGCCGAACCAGCTCACCAACGGTCGCTCCCTTTTTCTGCCGCCACACTCCACCCCAAGCGGCAGCCGCGGAGTAGGCGGTGGAAAAGACTCATCGCCCGACGAAGCAGGAGGCGACGCCACGGCGGAGACCGGAGCCAGCAGAGCCACAAAGGAGACCCGATCTGGCAAAGGCAGTGGATCCAGAGGCGGTGACAGCGAATATGGCGCACCTCCATACCGTCCAGACAGCATAAACCTCCAGTCTGCCACGACGATATGGCGACGAGATACTGCCAATATCTCGACGCCTTAATAACCATGGATACAACCAATGACATGATAAATACTCCCCCTGCTCGTCTTGTAGTAAAGGTCATGGTTTCATTTCTGAGACATGCAACATCCTGCTAACTATTTATCCCAGGCATTGCATACAGCACCACACTTTCATCGAGATCAAAAGGGCATTTGATATCAATTTGTCACACAATAGCAAAAGAAGAACTCATCTTATATTACACTCATAAATCTCATCAGATGGTGCAAATCTGTCACAGAATAGCACAAGAGATACTATATAGATACGGTCATAATTTCACTAGATGGAGCACAACACGTCAAGCTCATGCGTTTCTGTTTATATAATAGAATTTGAAGTTATATGCCCGAGAGCATATTCATTTCAGTTAGTATAGGAAGCATCACGTTTCTCAAACACAGGGGTAAGTATGCTTCCTTCAGGACAAGCTGCCATTAACCAAACAGCTAGGATACTAGTAAGCGACAACACTTAGAAACTCAGTCAATGAACGCTGACTTGAAGTGAAAATCATCGATTGTTGAGTAAATATGCCCGACATCAACATGGTACTCAATAGCTTCCCTGCATAACAGAGAGGTGAAAATTAGCCAGCAAGGATACATTGTGTGTGTGTGTGAGAGGGAGAGGGAGAGGGAGAGAGACTTACTTGATATTGCTCGCTGGTAGTCTGAGTCGCTTGGCAAGTTCATCAATATGCACACCGTGCTCGCTCTCGCTGTCAATTAATCAAATGATCAAAAAAAGATGAAAAGAAACTGCTAGTAAAGTATTACAAGAAATGAACTTCCTACTTGTCAAGAGTCATAACCAACTGTTCTTCTGATTCATATGCAAACTTAGGACAAGTAATGGACCATCAGGTTTTGATAACAGAAAATGCTAAGCAGAAAAAGCAAAAGAAATAGGGCCAAGCATATGAACTTTAGTCGAGGTAATTGACTGGAGAGGATAAATATTAGTTTTTCCTACAAGGCAAGGGCGGGGTGATGGATGTGCAACTTACACGATTGCTGGTTCACGGAAAACATTCAACACCTGTGTGTACAAATCAGTCTCTGATCCGTTTGTTCCCCTGTTCACTGGTGCCTGTAGGAATGAAGAAATAAATGGTGACACCAGAAGAGTCTGATTGTTCGATCAATGCAATAACTGCAATTACAACTTACAGGGTTGGATTTCGAAGAGGTTGGAGTGCTTGTTTCACTGAAACCATTGGAGAATGAACTGGTCTGTGCAGGACCGCTAACCTACAATGTTAACCATAATCCTTATATTATTTTAGTCCATAGGACTTGTAACTAATGACCACAAAATTGTTATCATGGGAGTATTTGTATAGGACATTGGTACAGAACAGGAGCATACCTTTGATTTAGTGTTCTCTAGATGCAGTTGTACGCACTGAATGAAATGCAGCGTGACCTCATTGAAATCAGTTACAGGTCTGAAATTGAAAAAAAAATGAATCATTTGCATGTTTCATTGCATATTTGCATCAGCGGAACATAATATATTGCAAAGTTTACCTGATTGAGAAAGCAGTAGCACGCTTCCTCTCCTGAAGTCCCTTGAGGCTACCAATGACGGAAATGTACATACCATTCCTTGATTAACAAAAGGTACGAGAAAAAGGTGATAGTCCTTCAAAGAGGAAGGTGGAAACTTTCCACAAAAAATAAAGATAGTGAAATGCTTGAGAAGCATAAATGAATGTTATAACTGATACTTACTGAAAAACAGCTGTTTCAGCAGAATCTGAAGCATCATTCACCCTGTAACACAGATCAAAATAAAATAACTATACAACAGGAAGTACAGGGTGCCCTTTCTCGATGGGAGGAGGTAGAGCTAGAGAAAACTAGAGACAGGAGAGAGAGAGAGAGAGCTCGTGTGTAAAATGAGTAGATCCTCCCATCTCATACCCTTCTTAAGGGTTTATATATATGAATGCCATCGTACCCCTTTGATAATTACAAAAACTGAGGGTACATTGGAATATTCCTTTATACTATTGGGCCTAGTACATATTTGGCCAATTGCAAGGCCCAGTCACAGAGCTTAGGCCACCTCTACAACAGTATTCCCTCAACAGCAAGTGCGGAGATCCTGACGGGTGAGCTAACGTGATAACTATCCCAGCCTCCGTCCCCCGCCAGCAAGCACGAAGATCCTGATGGGCGAGGTGATCCAATTGAGACCTCCAGCCCTTGGGGTGTGGATGTTGTAAATCTACTAGCTCCGGATTCTATCACTCGGCTCGGACTTGAGCGCCGCATAGGCGTGTGCGAGGAAGTCCCACGCCAAAGGTACGGTCATGTCATCGGCAGAGTCGTGGGGCGAGTCGCCCCTCCGAGGCGATGCCTATGAGGAGGGCGGCGAAGTCCCGCGATGCAGTCGAAGGCACCCCGTGGAGGTGGAGCTTTCGAGGCGGAGTCACGGTTGGGCCGCCCCTCCGAGGCTATAACTACGAGGGTGGAAAAGATGGTTGTCAACGAAGACACGAGGACGAGGTGGTCGGGCAGGCGGCGACGAAGTCAGCAAACTCTCGACCACAGAGTGGGCCGCGGAGCAGTCGGACGAAGTCAGGACCGCGACGCCGTCGAAGGAAGCGTCTAGGACCACGAGGTGGTCAGATGAAGTCACGACGATGAGGTGTCAGACAAAAGTCAACAACGTCAGCGGAGTCTCAACCGCAAAGCGGTCAGACTAAGCATCTACGACCGCAAGGTGGTCGAACGAAGCGTTGATGACCACGAGGCGATCAAACAAAGTCTCAATTACGATGCGGTTGAACAAAGTCGATGGTGGGTCGAAGACTTGAAGCGCACATGCTCCGTCCTCCCACCCTTCGAACAGGCGTTAACGAAGTCGGCGGAGTCTCGACCGCAAGGTGGTCGAACGAAGCGTCGGCGACCACAAGGCAGTCGGACGAAGTCTCGACCACGATACGGTCAGACAAAGTCAGTGGAGGGACGAAGACTTGAAGCGCGCGCTACGTCGACGAAGCGTCTTCAACCACAGGGTGGTCGAACCGTAAGACGATCAGACAAAGTGTCTACGACCGCGAGGTGGTCTGATGAGGCGTCTACGACCACAAGGTGGTCAGATGAAGTCGACAAAGTTGACAAAGTCAGTGGCCGGATGAAGACTTGAAGCGCGCTGTATCGACAAAGCATCTTCGACCACAGGGTGGTCAGACCGTAAGACGGTCAGACAAAGCGTATACGACCACGAGGCGGTCAGACGAGGTGTCTACGACCACAAGGTGGTCGGACGAAGTCGGTGGCGGGACGAAGACTTTAAGAGTGTGCGCTCCGTCCCCTACCCATCAAAATGGCGTCGATGCAGTAGACGGAGCCGCAACCACGAGGCGTTCAGATGAAGCGTCTCAAAGTTGGCGGCGAAGACTTATGCGCGCGCTCCATCTCGCACCGTTCAGACTTGGCGTCGACGAAGTCGGCGACGAGATGAATCTTTAACGCGCACAGTCCGTCCCCCACCCTTCTAACTTGGGGTTGACGAGACAAAGCTACGTCGCGCACAGTCCGTCCTGACCCTTCAGACTAGACGTCGACAAAGGCGGCGGCGAGACGAAGACTTGCGTGCACGAGAAACGTCTACGACCACGAGGTGGTCGGACAAAGTCTCGACAGCGAGGCGGTTCAACGAAGCATCTACAACCGTGAGGTGATTGGACAAAGCGTTTACGACCGCAAGGTGATCAGACTAAGCGTTTACGACCACGAGGCAATCGGATGAAGTCACAACCATGAAGTGGCCGAACGAACAGTCTACGACCATGAGGTGGTCGGACGAAGCGTCTACGACCGCGAGGTAATCGGACAAAGCGTCTACGATCATGAGGTGGTCGGACGAAGCGTCTACGACCATGAGGTAGTCGGACTAAGCGTTTACGACCGCGAGGTGGTCGGATGAAGTCACGATCGTGAGGTGGTCAAACAAATCGTCTACAACCATGAGGTGGTCGGACGAAGCGTCTACGACCGTGAGGTGATCGGACAAAGCGTCTACGATCATGAGGTGGTCAGACAAAGCTTGAGATGAAGTCTTGACCGCAAGGTAGTTGGACAAAGTCTTGACCGCAAGGTAGTCAGACGAAGCATCTACGACCATGGCGTGGTCGGATGAGGTCTCAACCGCTAGGTGGTCGGTCGAAGCGTCTGTGACCAAAAGGTGGTCCGACAAAACATCTACGACCATGAGGTAGTCGGACGAAGTCTCGACCGCGAGGTGGTCGGACGAAGCATCTACAACCAAGAGGCGGTCGGACGAAGTCTCAACTACGAGGCAGTCAGACGAAGTAGCATGGCGAACTCCCAGGTGAGACGTGTGAAATGTGCGACTCACTGGGGTTACGATTCGTGGCAGGGACTCCCTGGTGGGATGGACGAAGCACGCGATGCATGCACGGCCGCGCAAGGTGTCCCGTGCTACCATGTATACTCTGTAGAGTTCGTGCGAAGGCTGTGGACTCCGCGCAGTTGTTTATACTCCGTAGAGTTGGCCGGGACGGCTAATTTTCTGACGCTTTATACTCCACAGAATATGCCGAAGCACGAGGCCACCATACGATTTTTTTATACTCTGTAGAGTTGCCTAGGATGGCTAAGTTCCCAGCGTTTTATACTCCGCAGAGTACGCTGAGGCGCGAGGCCACTATGCGATTTTTTTATACTTCGTAGAGTTGCCCGGGACGGCTAAGTTCCCGGCGCTTTATACTCGCCAGAGTACACCGAAACGCGAGACCACCGTGCGATTTTTTTTATACTCCGTAGAGTTGCCCCGGACGGCTAAGTTCTTGGCACTTTATACTCCGCAGAGTATGCCGGGGCGCAAGGCCACCGTGCGATTTTCACAAAACTACGACCCTGAGGAGATCGGGCGAAGTTACGACCACGAGGTAGTTGGACAAAGCCACAACCGCGACATCGGCAGACGATGTCACGATCACGAGGCGGTCGAATGAGGTCACGACCACGATGTGGGTGGATGATGTCTGGACCATGAGGTCGGACGAACGTCTAGACGAACATGTACGACCACGAGTCGCTCACCCGGAGGTGCGGAGGCCGCACTAAGTCCGGCGGGGGCGACATCCACGCGAAGTCCGACGAGGGCAACATCCACGTGGAGCTCGACGGAGACCGTGCTAAGTCCCGCGAAGACCAGGCGAAGTCCGTTAAAGACTACATCCGTGCGAAGCTTGACGAAGACCATGCAAAGTCCCGCAAAGACCAAGCGAAGTCCGACGAAGACGACATCTGTGCGAAGCTCGGCAGAGACCGTGCGAAGTCTTGGGCGGAGACCGCACGAAGTCCTACAGAGGTCGTGCGAAGTCCGTCGAAGACGAAATCCGCACGGAGATCGACGAAGACCGTGCGAAGTCCTAGGCGAAGACCATGTGAAATCCTCAACGGAGGTCGTCCGAAGTCTATCGAAGACCAGGCGGAGTCTG
This sequence comes from Dendrocalamus sinicus, assembly GCA_036346575.1. NCBI lineage: Eukaryota > Viridiplantae > Streptophyta > Magnoliopsida > Poales > Poaceae > Dendrocalamus > Dendrocalamus sinicus. The sequence goes on from CM070644.1 coordinate 49,218,160, forward strand.
GTGGAGGTCAAGCGGAATCCAACTGAGGCGACATCTACGCGGAGTCCCGTGGAGATCATGTGAAATGTCACGGAAACAAACGTCGATGAGGACATGACCACAAGGAGGGTCGGACGAGTGTCGATGGAGACCAGACCATGAGGGGTTGGATGAGTCGTACAACATCGCGACCACGAAGTGGACATCCAACAGTTGAAGCCGGTGTGCATCGCACATAGAGGCCGACTCCCTGGTGCCGTGATGGCGACAACGAGAAGCGCCTCCCCACATGTGCTGGTGCGATGGGGCAACCACCGATAGCATCTAGCACGGTAGACTGCGGCGATGACAAGAAGCATCGCCCCACCTATGTTGGTGCAATGGGGCAGCCGTTGATAGCATTCAGCATGGTAGACCACGACAACGACGGGAAGTACCGCCCCACCTGTGCTGGTGCGATGGAGCAGCCACCGATAGCATCCAGCACGGTAGATCACCGCCGACAGCATCACTCTTTTGTTGAAAACCAGCAGAAGCTGGGTGATTTGGGGTGCTCGTGACGTGACACGAGCGCTCTGATGGTAGCCCTCTCTAGCGCCTTCTCTTGCGCAACTTCTTACGCAAATCCCCACAGACGGCGCCAACTGTTTTAGCTTTACTAGAATAGGGAGTACAGGGTACCCCTTTCTTCATGAGAGGAGGTAGAACTGGAGACAGGAGAGAGAGAGAGAGAGAGAGAGAGAGAGAGAGCTCATGTGTAAAATGAGTGGATCCCCCTTCTTATACCCATCCTACCCCTTTGATAATTACAAAAGGTGCAGGTACATTGGTACATTTATCTACAATATTGGGTCTATTACATATTAGGCCGGTTGTAAAGCCCAGTCATAAAAGGTTAGGCCACCCCTACAACACTATGAAAACCGAAATCTAGTGTTCATAGCAAATACCATCAATATGATTAGTGGCGAAGCCCTTGGCTGAATAGTAGGAAGGGCCCAATGGCAGCATTTAAGATCTTTTACATTGCCTAAAGATCAAAGAACAGATGCTTAAAGACCAACTAAAATGATCTAACATTGAATTAACTTGCACATAGCTATAATGTATATTATGCTCAATCAGTGCTTTACAGTCTCTACAAACAATCAGTGTTTTACAGTAGGATATTTCCCCTATTGTCTCTCAAATGGTCAATTAGTCAGAAATGGTAAAATATTTGCAGAATTCCCATTCTTGAACTGCTTGCATTCTGGTAAGAGTGAACAGTGTCCTAGTAAAGATTAAGCTTGGAAGATTTGAGTAACATCTAACATCCAGCAATGACACTTGAAGCGCAAATAGTTAAAAAGTACCCCCTAGAATATATTTGGAGCTTAACCGTATGTGATCTATCGAAATACTCTCACCATCTGATGAACTCGAGGCGGCCGGTGCCATCATCAAGAGTGAAGGACACATCCGTCGTCCGCTCCGCCTTGCCGTTCACCACCCCCACAAGCCTAATCTGAAAAACGCCAGCCCCCATAACCGCGCGCGCGCGCGCACACACAGTAAGGAGAGGAAACAGAGAGAAGAGGAATAATTCTTGGCGAACACAGGAAAACTGAGGAAAAGCAGAAGGTGCAGACGTTAGTTGTCTCGACGCCGTCGACGACGAAAGGAGCGCCCTTCTGGCCGGTGCCAGATTGCTGCGCGTCGGCGATCTGCTTCACGGTGAGCGGCATAGTGCTCGACGCGCCCCGGATCTGCAATCCAGGAGAGAAAGATGCAGTATATTTCAAGAATCCGACCCATCAGAAAGGATGGAGAATTAAGGGGGAGGGCGTGGCGTGTGGGAGGAGAGGAGAACCTTGGAAGGGGTGGTGGAGTCGGCGGCATTCTGGGAGGAAGTGAACTGCGACGGCGAGAAGGTGTCCGGCTGGCTGGAGAACATGATGGTTTCGTTCTTGCCCTGCTCTTCTCTTGTCGCGGCGGTGGATGGATCGATTGGCCCTCCTCCTATGCCCAACCCAAGGGAGGGAAGAAGCTAAGAAGAAGAGGGCAGGGAGGGGAGGGGAGGCAAATGGCGGCGCGGGAAACGCACCCTCCCTTCCCGCCATTTCTCTCCGTCCGTACCGTAGGAATGATTCATGGTGAGGTGGGCTTCGATCTAGCATAGCGGCCCACGAACGTATAGATAGATCCTCCTTTCCTTTCCTTGCATCTCTCGTGTTGTGCTTGTGCACATATTTTTAATCCCATCCCATCTTGTCCTCGATGATATTTCCTTGCATCTCCATTAGATATGCGAAGTAAGCCATTCCTGATTCCCCTGCTATATGGGATATACAGTTATTGTAACGCCCCCGTTTCCAGGGGCGCGTACGGACACGGCACCCCGCAACTATTCACTCATGAACAGCTATGGAGTGTCGCGTAAGAGTATACCATTGCATGCTTACAACAAAAGATCAGTATATTTCACATAAGGATTAACATCCATTTTCGATAGCGGGGCGTGCAAACCCAAAGTATACTTACATTACAAAAGTTCCAAGATCCGCTTGAGCGCGGCCAAGACCTAAAGCCTCAGGTCTTCGACGGGGAGACCTTTCCATCACGAAATCTTGAATTGCCTTCTTTTCCCTCTGGTATCTGTGGCATTTAGCAAGCCTGAGTACTCCGACCCCGTACTCAGCAAATCACAAGGGAAACCCTAACTTACTACTTGCATGGATCAACAAAGGGAGGGAGTATACTTGGTTCATAAATTTTGAGTGGATGCAGTTTTATTTGCAAATATTTTTACAAAATGGACCAAAAACTACTTCTTAAGAACTCAGGGGGTTTTCATGAAGAGTTCAATTAACCAACTAAACAAGTTAAAGCATGTACAAAACTACTTAAGCTTTGCTGATGGAATCACCCAAGTGACACAGCTCCAATAACTGGGAGCACGGCGTATTCGAATACCATTTATTTGACTTTGCAGAGTTTGCTCAGCTTTACCCACACGATCCCTTAACTCCCGCGACAGAGTTAAGAAAGCCAGGCCGTTTCACTGCTCAACTCTTTATATAGGCTCTACCCGGTAGAATCCACTCGGGTCTGGCTCACACACACGCACACACACACACACACAAGAGAAAACGGTGCCGCTTCGAGTGGACTCTACCGTTGTTAGGCACCCACAACACGGCTTACCTAACCTCACTGCTAAACCTCCTGTAGAGTTTCAATCGAGTTGAGCAGCTACTAGACAAGTGTTGACAAGTCAACTCATGTGGTTGAGCGATTACTGTGACATTTGCTCAGCGTAAGGGTTTCAGTCCTTATATTTTCACATGGTACGCAACCTCGCCAGGCCCGCGACCCAACCTAAGGTAAGCGGTGGGCGAAAGCCGTCTTGCGGCGCCCCACAACACCCTTACCTTAACCTCAATCCTAGGGTAAAAGATTGGCGAGGACCCTCTTGCGGTTTCCACTCCCCCTTACCCTACCTTGTGCACGCCGGCACTCTCCGCTCTAAGATACGGTGTCCCATACCACCCTACCTTAGAGTCGGGTTTTCCAAATTCTATTGGCCCCACAGCCACAACCTTATTAGTGTAACATTTTGCATGATAATAATAACCTACAATTATCTAGATTAACAGATAATTATTTCTAGGGTTACAAAGGCATGGCAACAATTTAACAGGGCATTTGTCGGTAGTGGGTTTAACTATATAACATGTCATTCTAAATATTTTATTTTACTTTCGAAATAACATTTCAGAATTAGCTCAATGCAAATAACATATTAGCATAATTAGATAACATGGGTTGCAACATGATCAAAGACTTGTGACTTGCCGTGAATCGGGACAACTCGACTAGCTTGAACGTAGAAGCTCCTGGATCCTGCGACTGCACTTGAGCTTCCGGAATCTCCAACACTAGCGCAAACACTGAAAATAACATAAATCCGGCTTGAGCCTAATCAAGCGAGGAAAAATAATCTATTAAAAAGGAGTAAAATGCATAAATCTCCAAATGAGGAATTTTAGGAATTTATCTGGGATGAATCTGTGGAAATGGAGTTCACCAGAGGGTCTGGAATAATATTTGGAGCAAAGTGGTGAAATTTGGGGATTTTTGGGATTTTCTGTGATTTTCTAGGAATTATTTGAGTTTTCTGGCATTTTGGAAATCAGAAAATGCTGGAAAATCGGGAGGAACGATCTTGCCGGGCCGCTTGCTACAATCTGCCCGCCCCGCGTTTGAATCGCGCGCCGCGGGATTTCGTGCGTCTGCGCGGAGAGGGGATGGGCCGAGGAGAGGCGGCCCAGCCGAGTCGCGCGCGCGCGGTCGGATGACCGCCGCGTGGCAGCATGGACGTTCGTCCATGAGCGGCGAGCGTGGACGGTCCGGATCAGAGCGGGGAGGTGGGATCGGACGGCGAGGTTATAACGGAGGGGCGAAGCGGTACGGGGATGATCCGATGGTGGCGGGGTGGAGCAGTTAAGGGAATCGGACGGCTGCGACATGATCGGGCTGCCGAAGCGGTATGAGGTGGATCGGACGGAGGCGAGGGGCGGAGTTTATGAAGATCGGACGGCTGAGACGAGACTTCATCCGAGGGCCGACGTTAGACGGCAACGGAGAAAACGGGCGGATGAGATGGGGCCACGTCCTCCGTCTTCTTCCTCCCGCCGCGCACACGGCGCAGAGGAGCGGGGACTGAGGCGCTCCCGCTCTCCGGCGACGGCGAAGGCTTCCGGCGGGGAAGGAGGGTGCCAGGAGGTGGTGGGCGACAAGGTGGGTCCATTTTGAGCTTAGTGGAGCTCGGGGTCGATGGAGGAGGCGAGAAGGGGTGATTGGGGTTAAGGCGGTGGGGAGGATCGCCGGCGGCGATCGGGACCAATCGGCCGCAGCTACACCATCAGTGGGGTTAGGAGCTCACGTTGGCGCGCGGTTTTGCCGGAAGCTCGGAGCGTCTTGCCACGGAGAGGATGGATAGGCGGCGGGAGGCTCGACGGCGGCGCTCCACGCATTTGAGCACTGTCCAAAAGGTCCACTATTGTGGTTAGTCCACTGAGGAGAAGCTCTAGTGAGAAGCAATTGGAGAATGGGGAAGGGGAGCGGGAGATCGGGCTACGGGGGTCGCCGGCGCAGGGGACGATGGCGGCGGAGCTCCGGACAACGTGGGCTCAATTGGATGCTCGGGGAGGCTCTCTGGGGTGGCGGAAGGTGAATGGAGGCAGTGGGGGAGCTCGGGGAGCAAAGGACCGGGCGGGAGCCGAGAGGGGGCTTTTATACCCGAGCGGAGGGAGGCGAAACCTTCGGGGAGAAGGAACGGGCGGGGCTCCGGGGTCAACAGGGGCAGGTAGGGCGTCTCCTCCGCGGGATGGAGCAACGACCGGGGTGACGCCGGCTCTGCAGAGGGAGTAATGGCGATGGACGGGAGAGGGGAGCAGGTGAGCTTCGGCACGGGCGAGCTCGAGCTCCCGCGCGGCGGAGGGGACCGCGAGGCGGCAGTGGGGTCGGGGCGACGCGGGCGACACGCGCGCGAAGGCGCCGACGGCTTTGGACCGCGAGGTCGGGACGGCGCGGCGCGAGGGAAGGATCCGAGGGCGGCGCTGTCCGCGGGTGCAGCGCGCAGCGCTCTGCGCGTGCGCGAGGCGAAGACGGGGAGGAGCCGAGGCGCCAGCGAGCGAGGGGAAGCGGGGGAAGGCGCTGGGCGAGGGGAAGAAGCGGGATCGAGGAGGCGCCAACGCGGGAGGAGAGCAGGAGGCGCTGGGGAGGAGAGGAGGCGGAAACCGGGGAGGCGCCAGCGAAAAAAGGAAGGCGCCCGGCCAGAAAAGGGAGGCGGATTTCCGGGGGACTTTCCAAAAAGGGAAAGTTTCCAGATTTCACTCAAAAATGCAGCAAAAATCACAAATTTTGGATTTTGAAATTTTGGGGCTTTTCAGTTATCGGTAGAGGAAAAAAAAATAGGATGATGCAAAAACCACCAAGGTTGGAGGAGACAAGCACCATTACACCTGTTATAGCAGCAAGCAAGCCAGACTAGAGCGGTATCTCAAGCACCAAACTAAAGAGAAGCAAATTATGTGACCAACATAAACATACCCAACAAACAAGCTTATGGAGTTGGACAATTGTTCATCCGTGGAGCTATTGCATACAGTCCCTGCATCGACGGCAGCAGCCGTGACATTATCACCAGCTTTCGACTTGGCAGCCTGCTGATCATCAACCTGCTCACTAACCCTTGAGCTCCGGTTTCACACGACACTATGCCTTGGAATTCCTCACTGACAAGCAGCGCAGCCAGAAGATCCATGAAAGTCTCTCTCTCTCTCTCTCTCTCTCTCTCTCTCTCTCTCTCTCTCTCTCTCCCGTTAAAATCGCTTATAATCTAGCACGTCCTTATCTGAAACATAGCCCGGCCGCAGCGTACTCCGTTTTTACCCCTTCATCTTCTTCATCCTCAACATATGCTTTGTATTCGTTTTCCAAAGAAGCCCCATCCTCCATATAAAGTCACAATTTCGTCGGTAGGTACTGTATCTTTAAGTGACCCTAGCTCAACCTGGCAAAAACATTAGCTCGGAAACTCATTCCACTTCGACAAAGATGCCCAGCAGAGAGTAAAAACTGGACCGATTTACTTGTCTTCGATCTATGCATATTGGACCAAGCAAATAAACAGGCAGCGTATGCAATGGAATAGTACACTAAGCCACAAGATTCTATGCTCTGACACACATCAGTTTAGAGAGGGGAGTAAGGAAAACTTTATATTGAAATAAAATTGCAAACAGATAAAACCCTACCTCTCCAGTTCTAACAAAACAGTAGCTCATTTCACCACAACAAAAACTAATAAGGGGTAAAGAACTTAATTGCTCTATTGTCGTGTTCTCGATAGAGTATAGCATAACAAAGGGGCAGTTTCTTGATGCCTCAATTCCTGGATGATCAGAAGCAATTAGCATAACATATCCCCTATCAGCTTCAGCCATTGAGGACCTGAGACATCCGATAGGTGCCTGTCCACTTTGGAGCTGTTCGTTAGAACACGCCACCAGCAATTCTGATGACGAGACCTCATTTTCAGGCAATGGAGTATCATCAAGCAAATGGTTGAATACACTGGAAAGTAGATGTAGACCAAAATGGCAACAGAGGGGGGGTGAATGGTGCCTTCAAAACTCCCCAAGTACTCACACAGCAAATCGAGTGAAAGAACTAGTTTCTCCGATCGAACACACGTGGTCGTAAGCCAATTGATGGTCGAACACCACGTGGTCGAACACTTGCCCAAGCCGACAAAAGAAATCAAACAGAGAATACTGCGCGGATAAAACAAGAACGGAGAAGGACTCGTTTGCCGATTTCCGAGTAACTAAGACTCTCGGCATTTGATCCTCAAATTTGAGACATCGAATGAATCCAACCTCTGGAAAAGAAATTACCACGAAAAACCAAAGTCTTAGGTACACCAACAAAATCGAACTCAAACAGAGGACTTAAGGCGCACGACCATTGAAACGAACTTCTTCAATCGACTCTGCTCTCGAAATGAACGGCCAAGAGGCCTTGAGACAATTTCCGATTCGAGCAAGTCGAAACACACCAAAACGAGAAAGGACTCACGAAGAAGAGTAGAGAGAAAGATAACAAGAAGAGCAAGCTCTCAAAACAAATAGCAAACACAACAAACACTACATCTCATAACAAATGTAAATCATCTCGAGGAAGAGAGATGAATGATTGATCATGGAGGTTTCTACACCACTCCATCGGAGGTACAAGAGCAACCGTGCTCTACCGAGAGACAACTCACGCAAATAGAGACGAAAAATTCAGAGTGACTCGGGAACAACCTCACCGAGCATCCGAGCTCTACCCTCTCTATTTATAGTCTTCTTGCTACAGGGGGAGAACCCGTTAACTCCCACCTAACACCGGGTTTTACCACTCTCTTTACCCAGCAGCGAGAACGAGCTCCAGTGCTTTACCCGTTACACCCAACGGCTCCACTGCTTTACCCGTTAGCGCCAACAACTCCGTGCTTTGCGGGACACGGCTTCCCTTTGCGCTTTCCGCATTTCTCCAAAATGCCACTCCGCGCCTTCCCGAAGCTTCCTCCCGCTTGCCGACACGCTTGCAACCACCTCACGAGACTTCGCGTCTTTGGCATCTCCCACCGATCACGACCTCAGCACCCCCGTGCCTAGTCTCGACTATTCACGCCTCACCACGACTAGTCTCAAAGTTCTGCAAACCATCACAAACAAGCAAACAATTACATAGCACCGCTCACAATAGTATCCAATCACTTGAGCCAGAAAACAGAACTCAAATCATACTCTTACCAAGTCGTATACCACCTGCGACCAGTCGGAAAAAGAGAACAATGAATGCATACGACATACGACCACAAAATCAAGCCATACGACCAGATACGATGAGTCTACGATCATCGCTAACTTGCTACGACCACCCACAACTCGCTACGGCTTTAACGCTCAAAGTCTACGACTTCAACCAAAGTCGTTACGACCAATCGAAAAGATAAACCAACAAATGCACAAGGTCCCTGACTTCATCACAAAGCCCTACGACCAATTTCCAGCTCAAATGGTCAAGTCTGCAGGTCATACGACCGATTCCAATCGCGTGCGAGCACGTCCGACCACGCCGATCGCTCTCAATAACGTGAGTCGTAGAGTGCCGACTACTCACGTGGTCGTAGATTTGAGTGCCGACTTCGATCGCACCCACTACAACGTGGTCGGCCGCATTCGACTACGACCAACGTGATCGTGAACGACCGAATGACCTTCGACCAAGCCCAAAATGGTCGATACGCTACAACGTGGTCGTAAATGGTTGGTGGCTTCCGATAGCGCACAACGTGGTCGTGAGACATCTCGGCTGGGTTCCAATCTGCGGCAACATGGTCGCATTTGAGTCATTTCGACCATGACCAAGATACGACTAAGGCAAAACCGGTCTTAAACTTCCTCGAGACCTACGATCACGGCCAAACGTGGTCGTAACCTATTTCGACCACGACCAACGTGGTCGTGCCGCCTTCACCACGCCAACGTGGTCATGCGCCGCTCGACCACGCCAACGTGGTCGTCGCCGCCTTCACCACGCCAACGTGGTCGTAATCGCCGACCACGACCAACGTGGTCGTCGCGCCTCGACCACGCCAAACGTGGTCGTCGCCTTCCCGTGCCCTTCGACCATGGCCAAAGTGGTCGAGACCTCTCGGGTGACCTTCGATCACGCCCAAAGTGGTCGTAACCGGTCGCATGACTTTCGACCACGACCAACGTGGTCGTGATAGCTGCAGAACACTTCGCCAGGGCTACGACAATGCAGAACTAGCACAAACCTCAAAAACTAAACTCAATCTTCCTAGAACAAGAGTCAATTACTCATCACAACCATGGGGTGCCCTTCACATGGTCTCTCAATCTCCCCCTTGATGAGTATATTGACAAAACCAGAAAAAGTAAGAAGTTGAGTTTGAGTTTGAAGAATCCAACATGGTCCAAAGAAGGGAATGAAACTTATGACCATATCGACAGAGCAAATTGATCCCAACAGACTTTTTCTTCTCTATTCTCCCCCTTTTGGCAATAAACACATCAAGATGCAATAGAGAGAATATGACATGTCAATGGATGAATATGGCTGAAGTTTGTTTATTTAAGCATTTAGAGCCATGAGAATTATCCATATTGACCATAATGTAATACACCAAGCCAGAACTCAATAAAACGCTATCTAGATCATGACAACATATATATAAACCAGCTTAGAGCACATAAATGACAATCTGAAATGTAATGCATTTAGTGAGCAAGTCAAGTCATCAATGAGCAAAGTCTAACTAGAGATATCCATGGATGATGCAGGCCATGTCAATAAGCTAAGCCCAACAAGAAAGCTAATATTGAGTCCAAATAGAGTGCTATAAGCTTAAGATTGAAACATTGGTTAAGTACTTGATTCTTTTTGAAACTTAAGCAAGTTGAGCACAAATGATATATTTTCTTTTGAAATTCAAGGTTGTTGACAACCAGATTTTTGTTTTATCATGTGCTAGACCTCAAGCCTTATGCGACTACTTCAAGCGAAGCTTAAGAAGATAGTCTAGGTCATCCAAAACTCCCTAAGTTCATGCCAAGTGCAATGGCAAGCCGTCTCATAGGAGAGAATTGGTGAAGTCGGTTTTTCGCACAAAAGAGATCCTTTGCATTTTAACATGTTGTACTAACTTATGCATCATCAAGAGACTAAAACAGACTCAATTTAAGGCTCAATATAGATTCAACACTCTACTCATCTATTTGACATGGCATGAATCATAAAGAGATAGCTCAAGAAAGACTAATCTCGAATGCTAGCATGACCAGTTTTAATTTAAGTTGAGCAAGTTTAATTAACTTAGCATGGCACAAGCTAGTCTACACATACGAAGTCATGATAAATTTAGCAAGCTAAGCATAAGTCATGGCAAGGTGTAAAGCATTAAAGCATGTCATAACAGGATAATAATCAAGGCTCAATGCAGATTGATTATAATGCGAAATGCTGAAAATGCATGAAAAAACCAGCTCCCCCTCAACATTAGATGCAACTTTTAGTTCAAGTTGAGTTATGTCACAATTAAGCTCCAGAAGCTCCCAAAAGAACTCTCCCTGAACCAAAGCAATAAATCGAGAAGCTGGCAAATAAAACCAAAACAGGCAGTCCTTAAAGTATAGATAAGATATAGAGACAACTATGGCTCAGACTGACTCTCATCTACCCCATATGATTCCAAGACAACCAGCTGACAGTAAATCACACACTAGAGAGCAAACACGTACCCTGTCTACCTGAGGGTGGCCCAACCCTCGCTAGAACCTACAAGAAGTGAGTGAGCTCAATCTAGAGAGATAAGTAACAGCTAGAAGAAACATCCTGGAAGCACAAGATAGGAGAATAAGTCTAAACAACTAGACAAGAGAAGCACTCTAACCTATGCTAGAAGGACTAAGCCCGATGCACCCCAAGTGCAAAGCAATAGAAATGAGACAGAAGTATAAACAAAATAATAAAGCAGTAACGCCCAAAGCTTCCCTTCACTATAGTCCATAAGGACAAACCACCCCAAGCTCTCCCCGCAGAGCTGAAAACCTTGAACTATCCAATGGCTTGGTGAAGATATCAGCCAACTGGTGGTCACTCTCCACAAACTGGAGCACTATATCGCCCTTCTCTACATGGTCTCTAAGGAAGTGATAACGGATATCAATATACTTGGTCCGGGAGTGCTGCACTGGGTTCTTAGCAATGTTAATCGCAGAAGTGTTATCACAGAAGAGTAGAATACTATCTATGACCAACCCAAAGTCCCGCAGGGTCGAAGCCATCCAAAGTACTTGGCTACAGCAGCTGGCTGCAGCAACGTACTCGGCCTCTGCGGTGGACTGTGCAACACCAGACTGCTTCCTCGAAGACCAGGAAACAAGAGAAGTGCCAATAAATTGGCAGGTGCCAGAGGTGCTCTTCCTATCTATCCTACAGCCGGCAAAGTCTGCATCCGAGAAGGCTCTCAAGGAAAGACAGGATGAGGAAGAGTACCAGATACCATAATCAATGGTAGCTCGAAGGTACCGAAAGATGCGCTTCACCTTTGGCGGTGAGATACGCGAGAGAAGCTCAAAACGAGCACACAGACACACGGAGAAGTGTATGTCTGGTCTCGAGGCAGTGAGGTAAAGAAGGGAGCCGATCATACTTCTGTACTCTTTCTGATCGATTGGCTCGCCATCCTCATCTGGGTCAAGATAGGCTGTAGAAGCCATCGGAGTTGACACCGGCTTACCGTTACTCATATCAAAGCGCTTCAGGAGGTCACGAGTGTACTTTCCTTGATGAAGAAATGTACCCTCCCAAGTCTGCTTGATTTGGAAGCCAAGGAAGAAAGTCAACTCACCCATCATACTCATTTCAAACTCGGTGCTCATGACATCCGAGAACTGTGAAACCAGAGTATGGGAAGAGCCGCCAAAGATGATGTCATCGACATAGATTTGGACGAGCAGAAGGTCATTGCCATGACGGTGGATGAACAATGTCTTGTCTACTTTACCCATTTCAAACTCATGACTCAACAAGTAGGACTTAAGCCCCTCATACCAAGCTCTGGGGGCCTGCTTAAGTCCATACAACGCTTTGGAAAGCTTGAAGACATGGTGTGGGTATTTGGGGTTCTCGAAACCTGGAGGCTGTCTGACGTAAACTTCTTCCTCAATGACTCCATTAAGGAAGCACTCTTGACATCCATCTGTTAGAGCTTAAAACCCTTAGAAGCTGCAAAGGCAAGCAGGATTCTAATGGCCTCAAGTCGAGCTACAGGGGCAAAGGTCTCTCGAAATCTAGACCCTCAACACAGGAGAACCCCGAGCTACCGGTCTAGCCTTGTTCGAATAACCACTCCATCCTCGCTCTGCTTGTTCTTGAACACCCACTTAGTCCCAATAATATTGTGACCTCGCGGGGGCTCGACAAGCGACCAGACCTTGTTCCTCTCGAAATTTTCTAACTCCTCATGCATGGCATTGACCCAAGACTCATCGGAAAGATCATGAGAAACATCCTTGGGCTCAAAGGAGGCAATGAAAGCGAGAATGGAGACAGAACTGAGATAAGCGATTTTGAGCGGGTAACACGCTCGAACAGTCTCCAATCATCCGCTCGGAAGGATTCCTTGTCCGGATATGTCGGGAGGTCCAAATGAGATGAAGAAGTGGCCTCTACCTCGTGAGCGATGAGGTAGGAGCAGAGCCACTAGCTCCAGAGGAAGCGAAGGCATAGGTGGTCACTGGAGGTGCGGTGGAAGACGGCACCTCAAGGGGTGGATAAGGACCTGGATCGGGTAGACAACCTCATCTCCATCGTCCTCGTCATCCACGAAGATGGTCTCGGACGCTCTAAAGAACTCGAGATATCCGGCCTAGTCCCCTGACCGGCCTCGTCAAAGGTCACCTCACGAGTCTCTACCATTTTGCTAGACTCACAGTTCTGCACCCTATAAGCCCGCGAAGAAGGCGAGTAACCTAGAAAGATCCCATCACAAGAACGTGACTCGAACTTATCTAGGTTCCGGACTTGAATAAAGCACTTGCAACCAAACACACGAAAATGAGAGACGCTGGGCTTTCGCCGTATCTCAACTCATAAGAAGTGCGGTGCGGTGTGCCCAAGAAAAAACTCGATTTGAGACATGGCACGCGGTGGCTATAGCCTCACCCAAAACTTCCGTGGTGTAGAGTACTCATCAAACATCGTCCCGCCATCTCGACCAAGGTCCGGTTCTTTCTCTCCACGACGCCATTTTTTTGCGGGGCGTGCGGAGAGGAGAACGATGCTCTACACTGTCTCACCACGAAACTCTCGGTAGGAATTCTTGAACTCCGTGCCATTGTCATCTGCGGATCGCTCGTAAGGCACCGGGAGCTCAACGAAAGCCTCATGAAAAGACCTCGGAAATGTGAAAACGTCTCATCCTTCGAGGCTAAGAAAAACACCCAAGAATACCTCGAGAAGTCATCGACCACGACAAGAACATACCACTTCCTCCTGCCGATCGCACTCGAGCCGGTCCCATCAGTATCCATGTGGAGCAATGTCTGGTGCATCGGTCATAGTCACATGATGACCGGAGGATGTGAAGCGGCAACCATCTTGCCGTGCCGGCATGGAGTGCAAACAAGATCTTTGACCATTTTGAGCTTCGGCAGACCACGAATGAGGTCGTGGCCGCTAACTCGGGTCAAATGATCAAGTCCAATATGACCAAGTCTCCTATGCCAGAAGGTCAAATCACGGGACTCTGAGGCAACTAAACACCTGAGGATCACCAGAAGACTCAGAAAAATCAGCACGAAAGATCCTCCCAAAATGAGAAATCCCGCAAACCAGACTACCCGAAGAATCAAGAATTTTGCAAGCGTTTTTCTTAAAGCTCACCTCATAACCGTCATCGGTAAGCTGAGAAACCGAAAGCAAATTATAACGCAGCTTACTAACCAAGGCAACATCTCTCAAAAGAAACGAATCATTAACGCGCATTGTACCTTTGGCGATGACGCGCCCAGATGAAGCATCTCCGAAGGTGATCATCTCATCACCTGGAGCACGGGCTAGGGAAGAGAACCAACGGGAATCTCCGGTCATGTGTCGTGAACACCCGGAGTCTACAAGCCAAACCTCTCCCTTCCCAGCCCGGCGAGCCTGAGTCAAACAGAGTAAAGTTTCATCTTGGGGTAAATCAAGAGTGATTTTGGCACCCAATCTTGAACAACACGTCCGAGCGGATGAAGTAGTCAAGCACGATCGACCTCTATCTACCCTACGCTCTCTGTCACTCGAGCAGCGGATGGTCTACGAGTAGACCGGAGTCGTTGTTTGGTCCGGCTGCTACAGCAAGCGAGTCGAGCACCGACAGCAAAGTGAACACGCCATGGGTAGTCGTCTCGACGGAGAAATGAGAAGTACCCTCGGGGCGGCGGAAGTCACGACCGAGAGCAGCATGAGGATGAAAACCGAAGACTCGGAAAAACCAAGTCCTCGATGCTGCCCAAACCCATCAACAAAGAAGAAACCTAGACCTCGTGGCTGGTCCTAGGTGCACTCGTGTCCGGGCCGACCACGAATACGCCTAAGTGCCTCAAAGACGGTCTCTACGCGCAATCCTGGCGCGCCTGAAGCATCGATCGACCGTGTGTCCATCCTTCTGACAGAAGGTGCAGTGGTACTTCACCTTCTGAGAGGTGGAAGTAGCACGAAGAGACTTCGCCTTCGAGAGGCCGGCTGCGGTGGACTCACCTTGTCGTCGAGATCCCTTGGACGAAGCCCGCGATTTGAATTTAACCTCATCGGATCCGAGCTCGACCTCGATCACACCTCCTACGATGGGTCGGAGAATAGCGGTGGATGCTTCCTCATATCCTCATAGAAATCATATCCTAGACCTTGATTGAACTTGCAAATCTTGGATTGGTCTAGAATAAGATTTAGCTTCTTCTTGCCGCCTACAAATCTCTCGAGAGTGTTCATAAGGTACTGACACTCCCGAAAGAGAGAGTGCAAGAAGAGCAGGGGAAGAGGGAACAACGAGAAGTAATAGAGCGGATGAAGAACCAACAAGAGAGGACGATTGGCTTGTGCACGCACACCACTCGAATGGGCAATCCTACTGCTAGCAGGTTGGCTCGCGTCGCTAGGCGTCTCTACCTTACCCTGGGGCTTCTCCCCCTCCTCAGCAATCACATTACAATCTGATGGTTGCTTCTCTAGTAAGTCCTTAGTTAGCTTCACACATTTTTCATCCAATGCAATCAAGTCAATTCTTAGTTTTTCACAATTTTTGCATGGTGAGCTAACAGGGTCCTTAGAAGCATAATTAGCCAGTTTCTTATTATGATCAATCATTTCTTGAAACTGTTTTGAGACAGATTCAAGTTCAGCAGTTAACTTTGGACAGTTCAAACATAAATCAATAGGCTCAAGTAAGGAAACACTCAACTCAGCAATCTTGTGATCTGCCCGTTTTAGGTTCATCTTCAATTTATTGCATTTTTCACAAGACTCGGGCAGATCAATGAGCATGGTATAAGGTCCTCTAGCAGCAATGTCCTTATCCTCACATGAGGTGGGAGGAGTAGTCTCATCAGTAGTAAGAAGAGTAACAGCCATCCTACTCAACTCTAATTCGGCAAGTAAACTAACATTCTCCACCTTAACAATATCAAGCTCGGAGGACAAACTATCATGCGAGGTCCTTAATTTCTCCATATCACCCAAAGAAAGCGAGCATGTATCACAATCATCACGGGAGGGAGCGGATGTAAGTGAAGTAAGCTCCGTGATAATCTATCTACTTCCTTCTCTAACTCGGTACACCTAGCCCTAGCTCTAGCATGAAAACCACCTAGCTTAAGAAAAGCATGATTGAGCTGGTCGTAGGTGGGGCATACCTCATCCGAGTCGAGATACGACTCATTGTCGCTCGATTCGCCCTCGAGGGCCATGAAGCACATGCCGAGGAGTCGTTGCCGCCATCCTTGGGCTCTTGATCACCCGTCCCGTCATCGTCGCTCCATCCCTCCACCTCGCTGAGGTCAAGGTCGTCGAAGGTGGTGAGGACGCGGTGGAAAAGCTTCTTGGCCTTCCCAAAGTTGCGGAACTTCTTCTTGCCTTGAGCAGGTGCTGAGGGCTTCGTGTTGCGGTTCTTGTCGGTGTAGTCGTTCTTGCCCGAATCGCGTAGTCACCTTTGCCTTTCCCAAGCTTGGGGCGGTTGCTCGGATGTGGTTGGGGCCACCACACTCGAAGCAAATCACGGGTCCTCTGTCTTTCTGTCCCCCCTCCCTTTGTAAGCACGAGAGAATCTTCGAGCAAGGAGGGCAAGCCGCTCATCCGCAAGTCGCTCTAACGATCATCTGTTATGTCACATAGAGCAGCAAGGGACAATCCGCAAAGAGAATCAGAAGAGGAGGAACCAGAAGCCAACGTGGGATCAGTGACCAAAGCCATCGACTGTGACTTCGACCTACGAGAGACAATGTCAATCTCGTGAGTCTTGAGGCGCGAGTACAGCGCATCAAGAGTCAAGGTCGAGAGGTCTGTCGTGTCTTTGATGGTGGTCACTTTCATCTCCCGCACACGAAGATCGAGTGCGCGAGCATTTGGCGGCGTTATCCGAGTCGGGGTATGTAAGACCGACCGCTCGGAGGTTGCTCAAGATTTTGTGAAATCGCGAAAAGCACTCATCCAGGGACTCTCCAGCAAGCATCTCGAATTTGTTGTATTCGCGCTTGAACCGTCTGTCGGACCGTCTTAATCGGGTGGTGCCCTCATGGTATGCATCGAGGTCACCCGGATGTCGTAAGCGACGACAGTGAGAGATGCGATCGAACTCGCTTCTACTTAGGCCCCGGATAATGATGTTCCTTGCCTTCGCATTTGCCTCAACATCGGGCATGTTTGCCACATTGATGTTCTCATCGGCAGAACAACAAATTTGACCTTCACCTTCCGCCAAATGGCATACCCTTGAGCCCGGATGTATGTTTCCATTCGGCTCTTCCGAAAGGGTAATCCAAGCCATCAAAGACGGAGGTTTGGTCGAGTACTTGTCCGTCGCCATGGCTCTTGAGACCGGTTAAGATCTATGAATTAGAGCTAACCGGCTCGATACCAATTGTAGGACCGAAATGGCAACAGAGGGGGTGAATGGTGCCTTCAAAACTCCCAAGTACTCACACAAGAAATCGAGTGAAAGAACTAGTTTCTCCGATCGAACACACGTGGTCGTAAGCCAATTGATGGTCGAACACCACGTGGTCGAACACTTGCCCAAGCCGACAAAAGAAATCAAACAGAGAATCTGCGCGGATAAAACAAGAACGGAGAAGGACTCGTTTGCCGATTTCCGAGTAACTAAGACTCTCGGCATTTGATCCTCAAATTTGAGACATCGAATGAATCCAACCTCGGAAAAGAAATTACCACGAAAAACCAAAGTCTTAGGTACGGTCAACAAAATCGAACTCAAACAGAGGACTTAAGGCGCACGACCATTCGAAACGAGAACTTCTTCGAATCGACTCTGCTCTCGAAATGAACTGGCCAAGAGGCCTTGAGACAATTTCCATTACGAGCAAGTCGAAACACACCAAAACGAAAGGACTCACGAAGAAGAGTAGAGAGAGAAAGATAACAAGAAGAGCAAGCTCTCAAAACAAATAGCAAACACAACAAACACTACATCTCATAACAACGAAATCATCTCGAGGAAGAGAGATGAATGATTGATCATGGAGGTTTCTACACCACTCCATCGGAGGTACAAGAGCAACCGTGCTCTACCCAGAGACAACTCACGCAAATAGAGACGAAAAATTCAGAGTGACTCGGAACAACCTCACCGAGCATCCGAGCTCTACCCTCTCTATTTATAGTCTTCTTGCTGTGGGGAGAACCCGTTAACTCCCACCTAACACCGGGTTTTACCACTCTCTTTACCCAGCGGCGAACGAGCTCCAGTGCTTTACCGTTACACCCAACGGCTCCACTGCTTTACCCGTTAGCGCCAACAACTCCGTGCTTTGCGGGGACACGGCTTCCTTTGCCGCTTTCCGCATTTCTCCAAAATGCCACTCCGCTGCCTTCCCGGAAGCTTCCTCCTGCCTTGCCGATTACGCTTGCAACCACCTCACAGACTTCGTCGTCTTTGGCATCTCCCAGCCGATCACGACCTCAGCACCCCCGTGCCTAGTCTCGACTATTCACGCCTCACCACGACTAGTCTCAAAGTCCTGCAAACCATCACAAACAAGCAAACAATTACATAGCACCGCTCACAATAGTATCCAATCACTTGAGCCAGAAAACAGAACTCAAATCATACTCTTACCAAGTCGTATACCACCTGCGACCAGTCGGAAAAAGAGAACAATGAATGCATACGACATACGACCACAAAATCAAGCCATACGACCAGATACGATGAGTCTACGATCATCGCTAACTTGCTACGACCACCCACAACTCGCTACGGCTTTAACGCTCAAAGTCTACGACTTCAACCAAAGTCGTTACGACCAATCGAAAAGATAAACCAACAAATGCACAAGGTCCCTGACTTCATCACAAAGCCTTACGACCAATTTCCAGCTCAAATGGTCAAGTCTGCAGGTCATACGACCGATTCCAACTGCGTGCGAGCACGTCCGACCACGCCAGACTGCTCTCAATAACGTAGTCGTAGAGTGCCGACTACTCATGTGGTCGTAGATTTGAGTGCCGACTTCGACTACAGCCCACTACAACGTGGTCGAAGCTGCATTCGACTACGGCCAACGTGATCGTAAACGACCTGAATGACCTTCGACCAAGCCCAAAATGGTCGTATACGCTACAACGTGGTTGTAAATGGTTCGACTGGCTTCCGATAGCGCACAACGTGGTCGTAGACATCTCGGCTAGGTTCCAACTGCTGGCAACATGGTCGTACGAGTCATTTCGACCATGACCAAGATACGACTAAGGCAAAACCAGTCTTAAACTTCCCTGGAGACCTACGATCACGGCCAAACGTGGTCGTAACCTATTTCGACCACGACCAACGTGGTCGTGCTGGCCTTCGACCACGGCCAACGTGGTCATGCTGGCCTTCGACCACGGCCAACGTGGTCGTAACCTGCTTCGACCACGACCAACGTGGTCGTACTGGCCCTCGACCACGGCCAAACGTGGTCGTACTGCCTTCTGGTGCCCTTCGACCATGGCCAAAGTGGTCGTAGACCCCTCGGGTGACCTTCGATCACGCCCAAAGTGGTCGTAACCAGTGCGCATGACTTTCGACCACGACCAACGTGGTCGTGATAGCTGCAGAACACTTCGCCAGGGCTACGACAATGCAGAACTAGCACAAACCTCAAAAACTAAACTCAATCTTCCTGGAACAAGAGTCAATTACTCATCACAACCATGGGGTGCCCTTCACATGGTCTCTCAGTAGAGAATGACCATTAGATAGTAGCAAAATGGAAATGTGAACAACAGGTTGTTAGTAAAAGGAAATCAGCTAGGCATAGAGAAGAATAATGTGAGCATATTGGAAAAAGTACAGGAGTAAGCGGTAAAAGTTCTCTAATTTGATGCATTTCATAACATGATGCATTTCTTGTACATTTTGTATTAGTAAGCCATGTTATGTATAAAACATTATCTGACGATTCATTAAGACTAAGTGAAGCTGACATTTAGCAAAGAGAGAGATCTTTTGCAAAGAGGTACAACAAAAGTACACAAGGGGCAGAGCCCCACAAGCAACAAGGAAACATGATAATGATCACCCTGGTCGTTTGGCTAACAGTGAAAAGGTATTGCACATCAATATGTGAAGACATTGTTATAATTTGTTAAGTGATTATCTTATAGGTGAGGGCTTGTGTGGACGGACAGTATCAGTATGTAATTCGTGGCCCCAAGAAACGAGGCTGCAACCAGCAGATTCGCGAGATGCCAGTAATACGAAAGTAGAGAAGTGGACTGATAATGTTAGGATCCGGTATATATGCGCTGCGCGTGGTGCGTACCTCCCGGCGCGGTAGACATAGAGGCCGGCGCGGTCGCGGGCACGGAAGAAGGCGCGCGCGGACTCGAGGGCGCAGCGCACGATAGCGGCGGCGTCGGAGGCGGGCAGTTGGAGGAGGACGGCGTGGTGACGGCTGAGGGAGGCGGCGAGTGCGTGGACGGCGTGCGCGTAGGTAGGGGCGGCGGCGCCATCATGCGGGGCGCCATCGTCGAGGCGCACCCTGGCGAGGCGGCCCCACGGAGCAGGAAGGACACGCTGCTGGTGCTGGGTCATGGTGAGGCCCTCGGCGGCTGCTGCTGCTGCTGCTATGGCGTCTCCTCCTCCTGTTGTTACTTCGCCCGTCGCCGCACTGCACACGCAGAAATTTTAGAATAGGTGTCCAAAGTTGTAAAAAAAATTTCAGCAATAGTTAACATACAATAGTTTACAGTAGCAAAAGTACTCACCAGTCGCCGGAGGCCCAGAGCGGTGGAGCTAGACTGCTGCCTGCCGGACAGCGGGTCGGCGGCAGCAGGTGGTCCGGTTGGCGATCGCCGGTTGTGCGACGCGCCGGCGCGGAGGCGGACTGCCGGAGCCCAGATCCACCCTCCAGGCAGTGTTGCAGACTCGCGGTGCCGGCGGAGTGTCGAAGCGGCCGGAGGGCGGAGCGAAAGGCCGCAGAGGAGAGCCGGAGCCCAGATGGCGGCTGCACGACGCCGGCGCGGACCGCGCGGTCGACGTGGAGTCGCGAGCTGCTCGCCTGCTCGGGCAGCTCGGCTAGGGTTAGGGATTGGGCAGGATGGGGATCGGATGGATTGGGCCATCGGGGAGACAGAGACGTCGTTTCTATCACGCGTATTAGTGGGCTAGGCCACATGCCGCGGTGCGTTTCCGGTCGGGCCGACCGGCTAGTTGAATAGTGATGGACTAAAGGCTAGAAATAGTTATTTTGGCCCAATTAAATATATGTATATGTATTATACCTTATATATACTAGATTTTTTTGTCAAAAAATTTGGGTGTTCAGCTGAACACCCATAACATGCATTAGATACACCCCTGCGCCGCCGCCTCCGGCCGCCAGTGCAGCGCAGAGTGCAGTCCAGTCCACTCCACTGCACTCCAGCAAATGAAAAGAAAGAAAGGTAATAAAAGACAAGGAAGGAGCATTGGGCCCAATAGGCCAACTACTAGTAGCTAACCAAACCGACCTTGTACGGTCTAAACGTCAGCAAGTCTTGCAACTTGAGCATTTTTATTTTAAGGCCTCGTTTGGTTGGGCTGAAAACTGTGGTTTATGGCTGAAATTGCATTGTAGCAGTTGAAATTTTTCTGTAGTTGAAGGTGGCTTATTTAGCGTAATTAAATTTAAAAAATTAAAAATAGAAAAAATATGTTAGCTCATTATGGACAATGCGAACGAATACGGGGAAAAAGAACCGGTAAAAAAGCTCAAAAAAAGACAAAAGTTCAAAAAAAATGAAATTTATAAATAGTGAAAAATAAGCCTGAAACTGAAACAGAAATGAGCGGGACCTTAGGACTGTGGATTGTTTCGCTCAGCTCGCCAACTCTGGTCAATTTTATCCATCCATTCATGACAGAGTTTGTGCATATGATACATGGAGTAGCTGTGGCGGATGCACATTCTCGAATGAGGAGCCCGCACTAATTTTAATTTTAATTACTTAAAGTCCAATCTTCACGGTATAAATTCTTATATACTAAAAATTAGTACATCTATATATCAAGAACTACACCTAGCTAAAAGAAAAAAAGTTTAAACACATTGACAAATATAAGGAGAAAAGAAAAGAAAAACACGTAGAACGTTAATAAAACAAGACACTTCAAAAAAAATACGTGTAAATTGAAGATAACACGACACAGAATATCAACCGACAGTAAAAAGAGAACAAAATAATAGAGACTACTTGAATCGATTGAGTGTGGTCCACTAACCGATTAGGCCCCAAAGCAACGCTAGCTCAAAGCCCAAGCGTCCAAACCAGTACCAGTGCAACACCAGATCCAGATGACGTCTTACCTATCTTCCCCTATTCCCCACGCCACACATGCAACCTTTGGTAAGTTGATCCTTTTGTCTGCAGCGGTGACGGGCCTAGTGCCGAAGCTGTTGTCGTCCAGGAGCATATCAACCGCTTCTTGCTTACGCCTGCGTGCATCAGACTTGGATGGTATGGTTAGATTTCTCGCTGTGTTAACCTCACTGTGCGTGCATACAAATGAAGTAAATCTCGGTGTATATATCAATATATGTAGTATGGTCGACGGTTACAGCAATATATGAGGTCGTCCACTGACCACTCATCGTCTCGTCCTGACTGACTGGCTCGTTGTTTCAAAGTTCAATGATATTCATAGCTAACGAAGTAATGATCAGCTGACTAAAATAGATACTAAATTTTATGATTTAGATTTTAGGGTTTCAATTCTATTATCTTTAAGATATTTATGGGTTAGGGCTTTAGTATTAGAATGCTCTATTTTAATTTTTGCAACAATTAAATTAGGGAATTATTCAATGTGTTTCAATAGCTAACCATCTTTTGTTCTTAGATTCATCCTAGATCATTCACTAATAGTAGTTTTCTTGATTTTGATCTGTTGTCCGATAAATAGTTATTTACCATTGAACTTTGTCATAAAGTAAGCTTATGCTATAAAATTTAGAATGCACTATTATCTACTACACTATTAATGGATGCGTTGATAAGTGTGTGTGTGTGTGTGTGTGTGTGTGTGTGTATAACATGAGATCCTCGTGTGTATTTTTGTTTTAGATCTGTCACTGTAGAGCAGCGAGTGATTTATGGAATGAGATCCTCTGACTTTAGTGGGCCAAAGTCAGAGTGACTTTAGTGCATTTCAACCGTTGAATCTAGATTTGGATGGTTAGGATTGATGTGGAAGAGACATTTTGAGATATTTCAATTTCTCACGAGATAATCATAATGTCTCTTCCACATCAATCCTAACCATCCAAATCTAGATCCAACGGTTGAAATACACCAAGTCACTTTAACTTTGGCTCACTAAAATCAGAGGATGTCATTCCGTGATTTATAGGGATAAAGGTATCCCATGCGGAGAGATATATACTCAATAATAATAAATTAATTAATTAAAGCAGGAGCAGGAGGAGTACGTATATCAGGAGTGTATAAATAGAGAGCAGCGGGTATTGCATATATATTAAGCCAACGTAACGCACCTACCACAGCTGAGCTTGGTGTGCGGTGCGGGCTAAGCTGCGGTGCGCGACGGTATCAACAGAGGAAGAGGATATACCGGATCAAACCGCAACCATGGAGAGCACCGTCGACGCAATGGCCGCCGCCTACGACGCTCTCCTCAACGCCGCCGCCGCCGCCGTCCGCGACCCGACCAGCAGGGGGGCGCTCGCCAACCTCAAGCACTGCCTCGACGTCTTCGCCGCCTCCTGCGACCGCGCCGAGGACCTCGTCCGCGCTGCCGCCGGCCACGTCGCGGTCGCCGCAGGAGCCGGCAACTTCGTGCCCCCGCCTCCAGCCGCAGGCTCCAGGCTCGAGGCGCTATGGCACGCCGTGCAGTCCATTGCCCAGGATCTCCATGCCGACGGCGACCAGGAGGTGGACAGGAACAAGGAGAAGGACCCCCCGCCGCCGGTGGTGCAGGAGAAGGCGGCGGAGGAGTACAAGTAGCTACCTCTCGCTAGCTTCTTCTTGTTATCTCAACTCCCTTGGTCTTTATGGTTTGTTTACTCATCGACTGAGATATCCGGATCATGAATAAAATGACAAGAACAGACTGTTGGCATAATGCAGATTCATTGTACAAACTCCATCTCATCACATCTTCTTTTCACAAAAAAAAATGATCTTGATGTTATGATCGTGATATTGTGTACGTGTTGCTTCCGGATTCGCGTTTAAGAGCAAAATGACTATGGCAGACCCAACCGAGGCATTATATTGCACATATTTCATTCTCTAAAACCACCATCGTTGGAATATTGCAGGACGTAAATGCATGCTGCAAGGTACGTTCTTGTCAAAGTACAAAATAAATACAATCAAATATGTGTTCCGAATCCATATTGAAAAATTACAATGTGTATCGATCCTTTGAAGCCGTTGGTACCATTAATTTTTAAATGGCAAATAATATTCATTTTGGGTGCGTAGTGCTTCTGTGCATGTACGTTGCAAGCTATTCACAAAGTGCAAAATAAATACGGAAGCAATCTGCATTCGAGTACGTATACTAAAATCGTAAGTTCGTAACGCGTTCTCTAAAACCACTAATTGCATTAATTTTGTGTGTAGAATGTGTTTCCTATGCAATATGCATTATGAAAATGCATGTGCTACAATATGTGTGTTTTATTTTTTAAAAAAAAGTAAATACAGAAACAATTTACTTTTTAGAATCGGGGTCCATTAGTGTATGTATCACAAGATTGTAAGGCATCCTCTACAACCACTAGCAGCATTAATTCTTGGTCTGCTATATTTCTATGCGTGTATTCTCTAAAACCACTTGGATTATTAAATTTGGGTGTGAAATGTTTCTATCTAGGTCTTATAGTGTATGTGCATATCCTAAAATTATAACATACAAGTATATGCATCATGATAGGAGCGACCATACTACAAGTACATGTAGTATAACCCACCATACTACAAGTACATGCATCATGATAGGAGCAACCATAACGTACAGAAGTACAAAACAGCAAAAAAAATGTAAAGAAAGTGACGAGTGAGACACGAGGTAGTGCCTATGAGAAAATTTATCAGAAGCTAAATAGAAAGGAATGCGAGAAGGATGTCTGCAAGATGGCTAAACTTTGAGAAAGGAAGACGAGGTATTTTAATAAAGTTAAATGCATCTAAGATGACACTAATAAATTTTTGGTGACAAACGATGAGATCAAGGATAGGTGGAGAGATTACTTCGATGAGCTGCTTAATAGAGACAATGAGGATAGTATTGTTGAACTGAATGATGCTTTTGACAACACTGATAGACGGATTGTTCGAAGAATTCAAGAGTCAAAAATAAAAGAGACCTTAAAAAAGATTAAAGTGGGTAAGGTGTTAGGGCCTGATAACATTCCTATTAAGGTGTAGAAATGCCTTAGATAAATAGCAACTGTTTGGCTAACTAATTTGTTTAATAGCATTTTTAAGTCGAACAAGATGCCTAACGAGTGGCGGAGGAGCACATTAGTATCAATTTTTTTTAAAATAAAGGAGACATTCAAAATTGTACTAATTATAGAGAAATTAAGCTCATGAGCCACACAATAAATCTTTGAGAATGAGAGATTGAGTAATGTTTAAGAAGAGTGACTAACGTGATGACAAATCAATTTGGTTTTATACCCGGGAGGTCGACCACATATGCGATTTTCTTGACACGATAATTGATAGAGAGGTGTAGGGAGCAAAAGAAGGGTCTTCATATGGTGTTTATCGACTTGGAGAAAACCTATGATAAAGTGACATGAAAGATCATGTGGTGAGCATTCCAAAGGAAAAAGTCCCAGTAAAGTATGGTATCCTAATCAAAGATATGTGCGAAGATATTGCGACTAATGTCGAAACATGTGTTAGTAATATTAATAACTACTCTATTAAGATAGGACTACATCTAGAGTTAGCGTTGAGCCCATACATTTTTGCCCTGGTGATGGATGAGGTTACACGGGACATACAAAGAGATATGTCTTAATATATGCTTTTAGCTAATGATGAAGTGATAATTGATGAGAGTAGAATAAGTGTCGATAAGAATATGGAGTTGTGGAGGAAGACCTTACAATCAAAGAGCTTTAGACTTAGTAGGACTAAAATTTAGTGTATGAGATATGATTTCAGCGGTGCCAGGGAAGATGATGGAGATGTTAGTTTGGACAGACAAAGTAGTGCTTAAGAAGGATACTTTTCGATATTTAGGATTGATGCTACAGTGGTATGGCGAGATTGATGAAGACCTGAGCCATAGGATAAGAGCGGGGTGGGTGAAATGGTACCAAGCATCAAATGTTCTGTGTAATAAAAAAAGTCCCTCAAAAATTAAAAGGTAAGTTCTATAGGACAGCGATCAGACATGCATGCTATATGGAGTGAAATACTGGGCAACTAAAGATAACATATACATAAGATGAGTATAGCGGAGATAAGGATACTGCTGTTGATATGTGATCACCTAAAACGGGATCGAATCTGTAATGATGATATATGTGATATGGTGGGGGTAGTATCAATTGAAGAGAAGCTTATCCAACATCGTTTGAGATTGTTTGGACATCTCCAATGAAGGCCTTCTGAGGCACCGGTATATAATGAAATTTTAAGACGTACCGAAAACATAAGAAGAGGTAGAAGTTGACCAAGACTGATGTGAGAGGAAGCAGTTAAAAGAGGCTTGAGGATTAGAATGTATCCAAAGAATTAGTTTTGGATAGGAGCGTAGGAAAGTTAGCAATTCACATACTAAAACCATGACATAAGAAGAAGGTTTAGGGATGGTATTTTAAGCTCTTAGTTTAGATAGAAAGTTTAGGGATGGTGTTTTAGGCTCTAGGTTTAGATGGCAGGATATAGTGCTTAGGGTTTGAGCCTTGTAGGTTGTATTACAAGGCCCTAGTTTCTTTGACTTTGAGGAGATTTTATTCTTAGCCTACTACAACCTATTTTGGAAAAAAAAAAAGTCTTTGTTATTGCTTCTGCTATATGGTAAGACTTTGACCGGTCACTGAAAGCTTCAGAATCTATTAAGAAAGCTGGTAGATTTAATTAGTATCGTTCGACAAATCACCATTATTCGAGTAACTACAACCCACATTAATTTGATGAGCTGATTTGTCTCATATCCCTACTTAACTAGATGTTATGTTAGATACCTGTAATCGATTTTTTGAAATTTTTAGCACTGATATACACAAAAAAATATTTGAGTTTGTACTTTGTACACAAATGTTATCATCCATCAAAAGCACTTCCACATCATTATAGTTTTAAAGTATTTACTAATTTATAATTAAAAGGTAATGGTCAAATATATGTATTAGACATCATGTAGCTATCTACAAACAGGGACCCATGCATTGTTATTGCTCTAACAATTTATTTAGCACGGCAGTAAATCAAAAGGAGTTTTATAACCTAACAAACCACAGATTCAGCGAGAGCCACACAAAAGAACCATACATGGAGACAAAACGGTACTAATTAATGAGACGTGCAAGTTACCGTGGAATTGAAGCTCACTTCACAGATGAGAGGAAGTAAAGCAAGCAAGCAAGCACAAGAAGACTGAGGTGCAACAGCAAACAAAGATTTGACACCGATCGAAAACTGCACAGGCGATCGAAATCCAAAGTCAGCAGTCATCGCAGGCAAATTAGAACAGCAGAGCAGGTTGCCGACGCACGTGATTCGACAAAACAATCGAATGGAACATGGTCGCCGGTAAGTGACAACCAAAACACTCCCAGGAGAGAGAAAAGGCGATTTGCAAATATACCTATAGGGTCATATGATAGGATAAACCTAGGAGTTGCCAACCATGGCCGACAAAAAAATATTTTTTTGTGGTACAAAACTACCACCCAATTATGTCAAGAGAGGACGTTTGCTAGGAACTTTCAGCAAGAATGCAGCAAAAGTTACCCATAAAAAAGGCAGCATGAAAAGTTTGTTTTAAATCAGCACACGTGTACTGAATTATGACCGAGCGAAAGAATTTGTCAGCTCCATCGATACTGCCAATAAAACAATCAAGGAAACGTAGATGTATAGAGCTTACGATATATATCTGAGCAACATCAACACACACACAAAAAGTGTCTTGTTTGCAGTGCAAACATTGCTATATATATATATATATATATATATATATATATATATATATATATATATATATATATATATATATATATATATATATATATATATATATATATATATATATATATATATATATATATATATATATATATATATATATATATATATACACACACACACACACACATATACATATACATATACATACATATATACACTATTATAAAAATATGAGTTGGTGGCCGTCGGTCCGTTCTCCTTCCTCTCTTCTCAGTCGTCCGATCAAAGATCAACCATCCAGATCCGCATGTAGGTAGTTCTTCCGCTCCTCGTAGAAAAGATCAGTCTGACGTGTGGGCCGCGCTCCTACTCTTCTCTTCCCCTACATCCTCCATATCCCGCAACTGCCGCCTCCTTCTCTCCCCTGAACCGTCGTGCCGCGCCTCCTCCTTCTCAGCGCCGCCACCAATTCCTTCCCCGTACGACAACACCTAGTCGCAGTTTCCCAACTTTCCCCAGCAGCGTTGCATCCCCTCGTCGCCGTCTTCCCAACGCATTTGCCCACTGCCTCCTCTCCCCATTTGCTCGCCCCCGCCTCCCCACCACCACCTCCTGCAACCGCCACCTCCTTCTCCCTCGAACCCTCGTGTCGTGCCTCCTCCTCCTCAGCGCCATGGTCGAAGAGGGCCATGGTCAAAGGGGGAAGTGGTCAATGTCGAAGGGTCGTGGTCGAAGGGGACAGTGGTTAAAGGGGGCAGTGGTCGAAGTCGAAGGGGTAGTGGTCGAAATAGGGGCTGTGGTCGACTACGAGCGCTGGTCGATGTCTTTCGACTTACGACTACGAGCGCTGATCAATGTGTTCTGCCTTACGACCACAAGGTATCCTCGATGGCTTCCGACTTACGACCACAAACAATGGTCGTCGGCTTCCGATGTACGACCATGAGCCATTATCAAAGGCTCCCGATTTAGGACCACGATCGATCGTCGATCACTGCCAATTTACAACTACCATCGATGGTCGACCGCTCCCGACCTACGATCACGCGCGATGGTCGATGGCTTCCGACTTACGACGACGAGGTGTGCTCGAGTGCTCCTGACCTACGACCACGAGGTGTGGTCGATATCTTCCGACTTATGACCACGAGGTATGATCGACGGCTTCCGACTTACTTGACGAATTTAAAAACTTTTAGAACATATTTGTATACATATTCTAAAAATTTTTACCACCAGTGAGTTTTAAAACATGTAGTATGATAAATTTTAAAAATCTATAGTAACGCACGACCATTCAACTAGTATAAGACACGTAGCTAGGCAAAAAAAAGAATTCGTCAGTGTTATCCACTCACTCAGAGACGCCCACCAACACCAACAGTAGCGGACACTTGTGCACAATCCAATCAGCACAGGTGGACGCAAGTGAGCACTAGCTTGTCTGAAAGTTGCAACTTCAGTATCATGTCAGTTCTCAACTTCAGGTTCAGGAATTAGTTGCAAAAACTGTCGGCAAGGGGTGCCTGCCGGTTGAAGACTTTGAAGGTGATTATTACACCCCCAAAAGGTAATGCTTTATCATCTTGCACAACATAAAGAAACCCAGCTAGCAACATCGAAACGAACAAAATGACAGTATTACCAGTACAAGAAGGACCGATAACGTCATATTCATACACCCAGTACAACCACTGAGGTTGCCTAAGAAGTTAAATCAGTTCATGGAATTGTAAATGATCAATCATCAAAGCATTAACAACAAACTTTACTGAAAACATTATTTTCTCATGCTAATTAAACTCAATCACAGTTACCATTTGCTCGGCATTCACCCAGTAACATGGCGTACATGTATCAGCGCGTTTACTGATGTCAAAGGAAACATAAATAAGCTCACAAATTAGGCCTGGTATTGCAATTGCTTGATACAGTTAGCACAAGCACTAACTGCAGTTGGATTGAATTAGTGGCAGATTCTAAGCATGCTTGAAGCCTGGAAAAGTCATGACCATGCAACTGACAGTCTGACGCTAACATTGCATCCCTAAAATGATCGGAATTTCGAATTCGGGGACAAAACAAATTAACTCACATAGTGCCAACAGGGATACTCCACGAAAAGTAGACGTAGGGCTCTGGGACTAAACAATGGAAAACCAGGGTTGCCTTGCAAACTGAGCAACCTCAGCACTACATACCCTAGGTCATGTCACAAGATCACGGTGTTTGACTCTTCTCATAGTGAAACAGACGAGGAAAACGAAAGAAACCTTGCAATTCAATTGACTTCAACTGGTAAAAACGAATTGCAAATGAGAATAAACATTTTTTAGATAAAGGATATAAAATCCGGCCTCTATATCCATGTGGGATATATACAGTCAAAAGTTACATGAACGCTTAGGTTCCAGGCCTCAAAACTGAGGGACATAAAACAACAGGAGAGATAGCTTAAGGACTATGAAAAAAAACTAGAAAGACTAAACTTCCGCACTTTTCTCTGTCCTTGCTCTCAGCCAAGTCTCTAACCTCATCCAACTGCGCCAACCAAACTTCGGTCCGCTTTGCGTGAAGATGGACCTCCGAGGCGACACCTCCAAGGAGACGACAAGAATCGCCGGCGCCGCCCGCCTCACCGAGGCAAGGTTTTCACCTGGAGATCAGTTAACATGAGAGCTATGGATTGCCCTGACAACACCTCCAGGAAGGATAATGGCGCCCGAAGGCGTCATTATTGTCGAGCTGGTAAAAACACCGACAAGGCTTTCGCCAGCACCTCCACAGCACCCCACGCACTATCCACCCACAAAAAACACACCGAGGTCCTGCACACCTCGAGGCCACGACATAGCCACCCTAAAACTCCGCAACGAACCGCTTCCTGCAAAACCGCCACTAAACAAACCACTAAACGACGCCTATGCGCCACCACTGAGCAGATCCAGGGACAAGAAACACACATCAAGCCTACAAGCAAAACTACTAAGGCACAAAGATCACCATCGCCTTCTTGCTCCCGGCCACACCCAACTGGAAGTCGGGGTTGATGCAGAGGTCCTTGAAGACGCTCTTGAGCTCCTGGCTGCCATTTTCCAGATCGAAGAGCGCCTACGCGCCGGAGTCCACGGACTCTGAGGGCACTAGACCCTTGACCTTCTGGAACTTTCTGGAACCTTCTGGAACATGGAACCTTCTTCCTTCCTTCCTTCCCGGAGCTGAACACGAAGGCGAAAGGAGCAGTGGCGGCGCCAACGAGGCTGCTTCGCGCACCCGCCCTGCTCTACCAGAAGCACGCCCGCTGCCTCCCCGCCGACGAGAGCAACCACCCGCCGCTCCTCAACCCCACCGCACTCCTCCACCTCTCTACCAGCACGCACCACTCCCTCTTCCTCCGTGCACGCCTCGCCGACACGGGAACCCTCCACTGCGCCGCCAAGACGCGAAACCACCAGATCCACGCCGAGGGACTCCAGACCTGGCCCCCAAGCCACCAGATCCGCCGCCGGTGAGAGACGCCGCCGGTGAGGGAATCTGCTGCCGAAGAGCTCGCGACCACAGCACCGCTCCTTCCCGAACCGATCTGGGGAAGGGAGGAAAGCCCCGCCGCCGCCCTCCTTGCGTCCACCGGCGACCGGTGGCGCGCTCCGGCGACGGCGAGGAGGAGGGATCCGGGCAGGGGAGGTAAGGAGGAGTGAGGAAGGGGAAGGGGCAGGGGAAGGGACTGGTGCGAGTAGCATTCATGAGAATAAACATGCACTTCCACGCGGCAAATTAATACATAAAACATGTTAATCATTTTGTGAAACAAAAAAAATTATGTGGCCTCTTTGTTTAGGCAAGAGTTATCGATTGCATATTGATTCCGAGTAGCCAAACAGTAGATAAAGCAACCCCAGCAAATAAGGGGATGTTGCTTTTGGTTCTTCAATGTTTTCAGAATGAGATGTTGTGCTTCAGTGACTCTCTGTAGAAAGAATACTGAAGTTTCTTAGCAATATTTCAACGATACGATTCAACTAGCCATGCAAACAGGTCCAAAACGGAATGACATTTCTTGCAATACAAAATAACCAGTGGCTCCATTGCAAAATGTAACCTGAAGACGGAACCATGAAATCAAATGGCCACTGGCAACCAGCTAGGATATAGCAATATTTGGATTGCTCATGTCTACCAGATCAAAAGGCACCGCCGAGTTTTACAAAGCACAACATATAAAGCAAGAAGAATGTAGAGATAATCCTAGTTGTCAGCATGCATGCAATGCATAGAGGAGAATGTAGTAATGGAGATAATCCACTTGCTAGTCCTTTTACATTCCATTCGTTGTGCCTTAATTGATGTCATGTTTCACTTGTAGATCCATTCGTTGGAGCGGCCTCCCGTCTCGTCCATGTCTATGAAGATGCTCACGGCCTGCATTACGGATTCATACCATCTGGTCAGCATCAACCGTCATCGATCAAACTGTATGATGCTGGGGTAGTTGTTTATCTATTGTTTTTCATTCTTATGCATGTGAAAATGGCATTGCCCGATCGATCGGTTGCAGATTCAGAGCTCAGTCTATGACAGAGAAAGAAAGCAGCTTGTGTTACGTGCTTTGCCAATCCGTGGCCTCTCCTTGAGCTTCTCTAGGGTGTTCCTGACATGCGCGACGGCTCCCCAGCACTTGAGCGTGTTCGCCACGTCGTCCAGCCGCAGCAGGTACTCCTCCTCCGTCAACGGGAACGATCTCTGCCACCATTAATTCGGTTCATCACACAGTGAGTGACCGATTCAGTAAGTGCATCTTAATTTCAGTGTGTTCAAATTGGAGGCTAATTGAAAATGGCTGCTTAATTACTTGCTCCCTGTATTTCCACATCACATTCATCGCCAGCAGATTCCTTCCCATAAACTCCTGCATTACCAAAGGATTATTAAACCGTGCAAGTGCAATGCTCAACATGTAAGAGAAGAGGTGACATCAAGATGCTCAGGCAAGCACGGCTAGCAGCAGCAGTACCTTCTTTATGAGCGTGACATCGTATGATCTGCCGTACTTGTTCCTGATGAGGGTTGCGAGGTCCAAGCCGTTGAACCTCGCATCATCCGGCCCCAGCAGCCTCTCCAAGTCCTCCCTCCTCGACAACCCTGCAGAGCTACCCTGCAGTTGCCATGCCATGCATGTGAATGACGTTCCAACATTATCAACACGACACGACATACAGCATTTCTAGCAGCACGTGAGGTGAAGGTGAAGATGCATCGCACTCACACCTCCTCTTTTTTGCTTGGATTTTCTTCTTCGTCGTCGTCGTCTTTGCCGCTGCTCGATTCTCCGCCGTCACTGACGGCTCTGACCGCCACAGCTCGACGACGGAATGAAGGCCTCCTGCTGTTGTTGGGATCAAGAATTGCTCGTTGGGCGCCAACACTGGAGGACGACCAACTATTCGGCGCAGCTACCTTGCATGGTCTCCCTCGCGCAGAAATCTCGTGCATGCGCGGCTGCACGTTTTGGGGGTGGCTAGATAGAACATTCATCATCACCTCTGCAAGATCGATCCAACCTTCGGCTTTCTGCACGCAAATTAAAACAGCCGCATCTTTAAGTTACTTTCTCGCACCATCATCCTTGGCTATGGATGTTTTCAGGACAAAAAAGATTGTCATAAACACAAAAGAAAACGCATACCATGTGGATTAATTTGATGTCTAATATGTCAACATAAGATCATCCTCGTAAAAACATAAAGGTGAATAGTACTCGTGAGCGACAGCAATGGGATGCCACAGCTACGAGGCCAAAAGGAAGAAATTAAAAAGGATAGGCAAACGGCCATTTGGTCTAGTGGTATGATTCTCGGTTAGGGTCCGAGAGGTTATTCCCAATTCACTTCTCGAAAAAAAAATTTTGGCAAAAGTATCTGGATTTAACTTTAATTTCTAGCCCATGTTTGTTCACAGAAGAGAAACCAGAGTCAACAATTCGCCATTTTTCCCCTGCCGTTAAGCACATGATTGTAAGAAGAAAAGGCTAGTATTTTTTTCCTTGACAATTCCAAGCAAGCATATGGGTCTACAGGACTTGGATGGAAGAAGCAAGAACTCACCGTAGAAAGGAAGGACGGACGAGATGTAATAAGAGCTTCGCTAGGAGCGCATCGAAACGGCTTCGATGCTTGTCATGGAGGCAGCGGAGGTCTCAAAAGGAAAACTGGAGGAGGAGGAGGAGGAACCGGGAGAAGACAACTAGTCCCCAGTTACTTTCGATATATTGCTCTTGTTGATTACCAGTGGCAGTGGCTGTGGCTCGGAGAGAGAGAGAGAGAGAATGGTTTTGTGGTTGGGAGGGTGATAAAACACCAGCGCCACACTTCGAAATTGCAGGTTTTACTCGCTGCGTGTTTTACTAGGTATTAAAAAAAAATCATATTATCAATATGTTTGACCCGTGTTCTTAGCTCTAGCTCGCATCATACCTCCACGTCCGCAGATATATTACACACGTTGTAGAGCTCACTAGTTGAATGACCATGCTTTGCTACAGATAAAAAATTATAGTAGCTAAATAGCCGTGCTTTACTACGAATAAAAAAATCATATTATCCTAGCACGTCGAGTTGATGTTATTGGGATCAGCATGCCTAGCCCACGTCCTCGGCTCCACCTCTGCGCTCAGCCGCGTCATGCCTCTACGCCCTCGGACCGCGCATGCGGTAGAGCTCTATTATTTTTTTCCTTGTCAGAGAATTTTTAGTGGGGTGAGATTTATTTTTTGGTAGATTGCTCTTTTTTGTTTTTGTTAGAAATTTTT
Organism: Dendrocalamus sinicus; assembly: GCA_036346575.1. Lineage (NCBI taxonomy): Eukaryota > Viridiplantae > Streptophyta > Magnoliopsida > Poales > Poaceae > Dendrocalamus > Dendrocalamus sinicus. The sequence goes on from CM070644.1 coordinate 49,252,925, forward strand.
AGAGAGATGCAAGAGGGTTAGGAGGTATAGATAAACCACCACAACTAACTCTCTCGGTTAAAATAGTAAAAACTTATCTCGGCTACTCTATCTATTTTTCCCTTTTGAATTTCGATTGCTCGATTATATTTCTATAAGAAATAAAAAGTCGTCCCCAACTATTCTCAGATTCTAACATTCATCCTCAACTCCAACCTGATCAAATCCAACCGCCGCCGCGCTGGACGTATCAAGAAACTCAAGTATTCTACTCTCATCCATTTCTCCCTGTCCATCAAATATTAGTACAGTCAGTCAATGGGATTGGTCATCACTGGACTAGGCTAACAAATGAACCAAACAGGGTATGGAACTATGAACTCTCCAGCAAACAAGCAACATTGCAGTTAACCAACTAAATCTCGCAAGCAGACAGACACCCATCAGAACGACAGAACAATCGGCTAATTACCTCCACACAAACTTGAAACATGTCAAGTTGAAAGCACATGCACAAATATGTCAATTTTACATGGATGGTATCATCATTCAGCGGTGCCTTACACGCCACTACATTCGTAGATAGATAGATCGATCGATAGAGAGAGAGAGGGATACGCACAAACGCACACACCAGAATTGATCGAAAGCTCAAACTCTGCAAACAAGCCCTTATGTGCATTTTCTAGGTGAAGACAGAAGGATTGGTCGTTGCGCTGCTCACTTGGACTTCAAGCACCTCCAACTTCCGCTCTAGGATGTCAAGCTTCTCATTCAAAGAAGCTAGCTTGCTCTTCGTTGTAGCTTCTGCACAAATGCATAGAAATTTGGAAGGGTTATATATCTGGCTGATTCTTCTCCTTACCTCCCTCAAGTAGAGGATGAGCTGAAAAGCAAACAAACATGCATGGCTGTACTTCGCTATCAGAGTTCGAAGGTAGAGACCCAATCTACTGACTCCGTTCTTCTGACAAGTTGGAGTTCCTAATCAACATGGAACAGGAAATTTTGGACCAGCAATTGTATGATACTGGACTAGTCTGTGACACTGCGGTCATGTTAATAACAGAAAATAACTATAGAAAACTTGTTGAAAGCAGGCGCTCATTCTCCATACCTACGGCTAAAGGACATGTTAGTTACAAATGCCTGATACCTACTACCAGCATATATTCCGGCACGAACATATCCACAGTCAAAAGGACAATGCATATCCTACAGTTTTTGTTGATGCTTTTCGCTCTTCACAATAATTGTTCTATGGTCATGTGTATAAGCAAACAGGGCTAGGCCTGCAAAGATTGAAAAACAACAAACCCCATCCCCTCCGTTTTCCCTTCCCAAATGAAAAATATAAAATTGGGATTCTCGAAGGTACACCCGAGTATACTTGGCCAACAGCAAAATCACAGAAAGCATTTCTTGACAGTGGAAGCTCAACAGCCCAGGTAGTATGTGATAACATTATTGCAAATCCGTGTCCTAAAAAGATCAATGTGCCGAAATGACCTCTTTATCCACTTACACTTGGACTCATGATCTGTTTTAGAGGAGCTGTTGTAAAGCCTTGTCTCTCTGCTGTGAAATTCACAGCCAGTGCAAGGCTACAAAGGCTTTGGTTTCAGATCCCATGTTGGCAGTGCCAGTGGCAACTGGCTGGTTGCGGGGTTCAAAACGTGGGTCAAAGCAAGGAGAAGAAAGCCACTGGAACTACTCCATTCAGTAACAGCCAGGCACTGGTTAGCTTCCCTGGGTGGTATACTAGAATTTAGTTAACAGAGATGAAGTGCGGGTGAGTTACCCCGCTTTATGTCCAAGCCAATTGATTCATGCCTGAACAGGAAGGACCTCATTGGCAACAGGCAGGAAACTGGTAATAGGAGTCCTCAGATTCACTCACGTAAGCAAGCTGGTATGAATGATGAACCTTCGGTGTTGAACAACCATATGAGAACGTCCAGAATAATATTGTGATGAACCATTGTAAGTTTTGTGAAGTAGTTGTTTGATTTTGCAAAGATTGCATTTTGTCTGGACCATTTTCTGAGTTTTTCTGGGAAAACGGTAAGACCACCGGCGCGTTGTCGGTCATACCGCTGTGCAGTAGTACCGTAGTGCAGTGCCGGTCGTACCGCTGAGTGGTAGTTCTGATTTTTACTTGGCGGTAGCTATTTTTCAGAGTGGTCCAGTTATGAGGTGCGAGGTGTGGTAGTAATGGCTTGTGATGGGCAATAGTACCGGCCGGGGATTTTGGGAAATTGAGTCATAGATTAAGTTAGGTTGATCTAGGTCAATACATTAATGTTGCATGAAGCGTATTTTGACTAACATGGGTTAAGTTGTGAAGAACTCATTACTTAAAATCTCATTTCTTAATTTGTTAATCTTTATAGCGTTGTTGCTATTAGAATGAAGGAGAGAAAATTTTAAAACATCATTCACCCCCTCTCTGTTTCCATGTTCGGTACTACAGGTGTGCAGACAGCAATGGGCATGTGAAAGGTCTGAAGCTACGCCCTTTGTGTGAATAAGGGCAGCGAAGGTTTGAAACGAATACAAATTGGCATTTGAGACAGTAAAGATTATAGTATATAGAGCTGGTTAGGCTGAGAGAGCATCTATGTGAGCATGGTGAATGGTAAAAACGAAAGCAATTTCTATTCTGTGTCATCAGGTCATGTCCTAGACGCAGTAAGCAACAATTCTACCTGTGCAAGCTACCAAGGCTGTTCCGCGAAGTTGAATAAATCAGTGCCAACATTTTGGCATCATATCATAGAAGAGGGCAGATCCAGTGGAAAGAAAGAAGGAAGGAAGGAAGCAGATGCGGATGCAGAGGGATGCAGCAGCGGCAACAAAATGTGTGGTGTGGTGGGAGGGGTTGGGGAGGCAATGGAGGAGGAGGAGACAGACCGAATCGGAGGAGGAAGTCGAAGAGGCGTCGGACGTTGAGGGAGATGTTGGAGATGAACTCGCGGTTCTCCCAGTCCGCCTGCACCGCGAGCCCCACGTTCACCGCGTTCCCCATGCCCGGACCGGAGCCAGACCCGCCAGCACGAAGCCATCCCCGACTCCTCGGTCCTCCCCTGCTTCCTCTTCCTGCCGGTGCTGGCTTGCTGCTGCTGCTGCTGCTTCTACTTTACCTACCTACCTTACCGTACCGTGCATTGGATTGGGCTGGGTTGAACAACAAGATGGGCAGGCTGACAATAAGAATGCCGTCTCCCTTTCCGCTCGGCCATGTCCAATCGAATTCTCAATGCATTTCGTCCTCCTAACCTGTCGACACCCGCTCCTACGCCTCCCACGGCCTTCTCGAGCAAGTCGGGGAGGAGAAGAATGTGCCGGGATGCACCATGGTGGTCGATGCATGGCCATGGCAACCGTCAGGGGGCTCGGCCAGGATTTTGCTCGCCGCTTAATTTGAGTCCAGCTTTCCCGTACGTGAAGGTGACTCGACATAAACGACGCTGGATATTCTTACAAGAGCTAGCTAGCTAGCTGCACCTGAGGGTGCCGAGCACTCCAACAAGTACAGAGTCTTTGCTCTCTCATCAAATAGTGGTGTGATTATTCATTCTGTGTCACTGCTCAATTCATTCTAAAATTGTCTTAACAACTTGCTCCTGAATGTCGGTTTACCAAAGCAAAGCAACAACGTATCGAGCGAGGACTGACACGCTAGGCAGCAACAGGAAGCAAGCCGTTGTGCCTAAGCAGTGCTTCAGGTGAAGGCTCCCGTCCACGGAAGGAAACAAAAACCTGCAATTACTTTCCAGCGTTAGTATACCATCGGTCTATTCTTACAGCTTGACTTGTCACAGCAAAGGGTACCGCAAAAATAGCATGTGGGAATAATTGAGGATTTGCCACTGCAAAAATATGCATTTGGGGATTTGCCACTTAATAGCAAATCCTCAAATGCGCATCTTTTCCGGTGGCAAATCCCCCTTTACAACGAGCCTAACCTCAAGCGGAGACTTTCCACCTCCAAGTGCAAGAACTGTTTCTCTGAATCGTCTGCCAGTTTCCTCAATAGCCTACACAAACAGGCATTCATCAGTATATAAATAATTGAAGTTATCGGCAAATAAGATTAACAAAAAATGTTAATTCTGCCACTTCAAATCTAGGGCCAATCTCATTTGTTCCTATTTGATGCTTTTCACATTCTACATGTCACAATTTGCGTTGATACACTATTACAATCATGGTAGTAGTATGGGATAGATTTTACCTAAGAATCAAATAAAGTTAAAGAGAGTGAATGACTACTGAACTCTGAACAAGTGATTTTGTCACATGCTAGAGCGTTTCCCCTGGGTGAAAAATGTACCTTCTCATTATCCAAACCAGCATCTTCAAATGCTGAGAATGCATCAGCTGACAATACTTCAGCCCACTGCAAGTACATGAAAGGATACTAGCTTTAGCGTAGGAAAAAGTAACAGATGTCAAAAATTGCTATAATAATTTACCTTGTAGCTGTAGTACCCGGCTGCATAGCCACCTGCAGATCGTCAATAAAAGTTAGAAGTGAAACCTGTGATGAACTGAATGAATCTACATGTTAGTTAAAGCATGGCAAACCTGCAAATATATGGCTAAAGCCGCACAGGAATTTGTCCTCCGGCAGAGGAGCAAGAACCTGTGTTCGTTCTGCAACTCTTCGGTCAACATCATATACGGACAATCGTCCACTGGGATCGTATGTTGTATGCAGCTCCATATCTACACTAGCAAAACGTATCTGCAGAGGAACATTTAAACAAACAGGTCATGGAATGGTAAATATAAGCCATTGTCAAGAACACATAGGCACACTGTTCTTTCATTGCTTTTAGGACAAGCAGGGTATGGGATGCAGGTAAACAATCGATCATGTAACACACCCAAAATATGGGGAAAAATAATAGCAAAACGAAAGAGTTATTATATGTATTATGAAATGCAACCATGATGAACGGTAACAAGATACTACAGTACCAAATAAAATATGATGACAACATAGGGAAGCACAGGACAACACACCTGACGCAGGCTGAAGGTGCCAGCACGGAAATTCTTTGCAGCGACAAGCTTAGCATAAATTTCGTCTGGAAGAAGTTCACCGGTTTCATAATGCTTTGCAATGCTCAAGAGAGTATCCCTGGCACACCAATGCAACAAGTCAATTATTTACCAGAATCAGGCAGATTCAAGCTAAAACCAAACAAGATAGATCCATCATACTTGTGATAGCACCAGTTTTCCATGAACTGAGAGGGTAGCTCTACAGCATCCCATTCTATTCCACGAATACCAGCAACAAAGCCTTCATCTTGTTTTGTCAGCATATGCTGCAGTGCGTGACCAAATTCATGGAACACAGTCTCAACCTACAGAAGACATGTGCATGGGATTCTTTTATATCATAATCAGGATAGCTACTAATATATCCTCCTTTACATTTTACAGAATACATACGTACCATAACTTCTTTCATAATATAATATAACAGAACGCACGTTTGTTATAAAATATCCAGAATAGTTTACCATACCGAGTGTATTTCTTACCTCACGGAAGGTCATAAGACTGGGCTTATCGCCAACTGGTGGGGTCTGATTACACACCATATGGGCAACAGGCAGCCTGACAGGCAAACCATTGCGAGCTAGCAAGCGACTACGAGAAAAAACCACATTCATCCAAGCCCCGCCACGCTTTTCAGATGGTCTTGAATATGGATCAAAGTAAAAATAAGCAACAGGGCTATTGGAAGAATCTTTGACACAATAAAATTTGACATCACTGTTCCAAACCTGAAAAGGTAGTCGGTGGTCAACATTTGCAGAACATGTAGTTCTGTGAAGAAAAGTGAACAAATACTTACAGGAGCCAATCCATCTGCAGGTTCAACACTTACACCAAAGAGCTTATTTGCAAGACTGAAGAGGCCATCCATGACCTTGGGTAGTGCAAAGTAAGGTCGCAGTTCTTCCTGCAATGGCAGTGCTAAAATCAGCTCAATGGCCCATCATTACCATATGCAGTACTTTCTTTCTAGGAGAAAAAAATAGTGGCAATTCAGCAAATATATATTGGATAAGTATCTGCAATATATATGGTCAAAGGAATGAAAACCAAAATGGAATGCAGAGGAATGTCATCAAAATAGCAATCTGAGCAGAGAGACAGTTATCAACTTGTAGCAGAAAACATTGAAATACTTCTATAAAGTGAAGAAAGAACCTCATTGATGTCATATTTAGATTCCCGCAGTCGTTCACTCCAGAAGGTAAGGTCCCAGTGAGTCAGATCATGGGCTTCTGGAGAACCAGAATCTTTCACAAAGACCTTTAGATCTTCCATATCTGCATACAGAAATCAGCAGTTCAGATATTTGTGGTTTAAAAGATGTTCAGCCTACTCCTTTAGTCTTCATAAAAAGATATATGGGGAAAATATTTTCTGATAAGAGATATCATAACAGATAGTTGCTCCTTGTTTTGTTTGGGGGCTCTCAAGAAAGTGAAATTAGAGGTAACAGTAAGAAAATGAGGAACACAACATCAAACATAAATAACATAAGAGCAGCCCAAACTTCTTGCATCTTTGGATGCTACAGCTTCAGAAGATCGTAATAAAATAGGCAAAGTTCTGGAACTCTGGCTAGAAACAGGATATGATTGATCTGTTGAAAAGAACATCAACCAGAACAACTTGATAAAAAACCATAATGCAAGTGAAAGTGATGCAAAACAAGAAGATGTACATGAATGCACATGGGCATTTCTCATTTTGTGCACAAGAACAAAACAACAGGAAGAAAAACAATGATTTGGCTGGTACCTTTAACAGCATGATCCCACGAGGCAGCACGAAGTTTCTCAAGAAGCTCTTCTACCCGATCAACAGTTGCCATTTTCTGAGCCATGCTTACCTTCAGGATTGCCATCTATTAATTAAAACACAATAATAGTGTGCACTGTTTTAAATGTGGTAGGGGAAAGATAAGCACAAGCACCTCAGCATAGTTCTTGTAGCCAAGTAGTTTAGCCTTCTCTAGCCTCAACTTTAGAATTTGACTTATGATATTGGTGTTATCAAGATCACCACTAGAGGCACGGGTTAGATAGGCACGATAAACTTCTTCACGAAGAGCTCTGTTCCGAGCATGTTGCATAACAGGAATATAGCTTGGTGCATCCAATGTGATTATCCAAGGTCCATTTTCAGCTGAAGCATTTTCATGACCCTGACAAAATTGCTTGTCAGCATAAGAACTCAAAAGGAGGAAAACACCTTCTCAGCTTCCGTATTGATGTTCATTGTTCATACCTTTGAGACAGCAGTCTGTGCTGCTAAGCCAAGGGCTGTAGCGGGTAACCCATCAATTTCTTTCTTATCAGTAATTAGTTTCTCAAATTTCTTTGTTGCGTCCAGCACATTTTCACTAAACTTTTGTGACAACTTTTCAAGCTCCTGAAATAAAGTTAGCACTCCATTAACTGACATGCATCAGCAAAAAGCAGAAAATGGAAATAATAGATGAAGCAGCACTATGCCAGTCACTGGAAGTATGAAGTGAACAGCATGCAATCAGCTACAACAAACTGCAGCCACCCCAAAATGTGACCTCGTGGCAGAGGCTAAGATCCATCTGCATCAATGTCAAGGCTCGTGATAATCCTAGCTTTGCTCATTTGTTCACCAAATGCTTGCATGGGCACATTTTGCACATAACAATTTGTTAAGAAGAAAAACATAAGTAAATTCTGTCCAAAAAGCTGCATTGCATGTTATACTCCACATAATGTGATTCATGAACAGTGTATCAGTGATTCATGAATGGTGTACCATCCATAAGTAAATATGCAAAACCATAAACAATATGAACAAGAACTTTAAGCACATTATAAAATTATTCACTAAGGCTATGTAAAAATACTTTGATCTGTCTGTCTGGTGAAACAGATCATGCCAGAGCCTACATCCAGCTGTCTTCAGCGCAGAAGAATAAGTTGCTAGATGAAATAAGCTAGCATGCAAATTTTTTATAGTCAGCTGGCTCAGACACCACAGGAAACGACTTGTTGGACGATCATTATGCAGGTTATAGCATCTCCAGTAAGGCCCATCCAATCAGGCAGTCGCATTTCTTGTCATGTTTACGACAATTTAGAATATCCATACATTTGATAAAATAAAAATCTTACTTGTTCAATTTGATTAAATTTCTCCCTCTGTTCACCCTCAAGCGCAACTCCACTGAGAACAGCTTCCTTTATTTGGGCTGATAAAGGAAAGAAGAAATGCTATTAGGGTGGGAAAACATAAGTAACCTCTGTGTAGTGAAGCCGGATCAGTGATTCAGTGTGGCATTGTGCCTGTAGAGAGGATTACCTTCTACTATACGCTTGCGAGCATCACTGAGGCTTTCCCAATCTGAAGAATTTCTTATGGCCTTGAAAGCTTCATATATAGGCTTGCTCTGCCCCAGCCTTAGTTGAAATTTCACTTTCTCGGGCTGTTAAATGCAAATATCAATTCAATCGGGTGGTGATGCAGTTTAGTAAGTCAAAGCACCAAAACATTTTAAACAACAGAAAGCATCATCTAGTTTAGTTTAGTGCCTATCCAACGTTTCCTCCCCAAACAACAACAAAACTGACACTGAAAGAATAAGTCAGATATGACTCCAATAAATTATTTAGTTGCATTTGATGTGAGAGACTTGGTTATGGATCAAAGTAAAGTACACCTGGCGATTGGTGGAATGGATACCTGGACGTCTTCGACGGCGGCACGGAGGTCGGAGGAGTCCTTGACGGCCTTGAGGTGGTCGACCATGCCCCAGATGACCTCGAGCCTGTCGACGACGCGCTCGAGCGGCTCGACCAGCATCCCCCACGTTGGCTCGACGCCCTCCTCGAGCTCCTCGAGCTCGCCCTCCTGCAATCACAGCAACAACAATAATAAAAAAAAAGCCCTAGAAATCTCTGATCCGAATTCCAAATGCAGACAAAGTGGCAATCGCGGGATGACTTACAAGTCGGGTGAGGAGTGTGCGGATTCCGGGGCGGACGTGGCGGGGCTCGACGAGGTCGAATGGTGGGAAGTCGAATTCGGAGAGGAGCGGGTTGTCGTCGGCGGAGATGTCCGTGGGGGCGGCCATGGAGGAGTGGAGGAAGGGAAGGCGGAGGAGAGGAGGCTAGTCTAGGGTACAGTTTCGTACTCCGATTAGATTTGATATAGTTGATTTAGATCTGATATTCCTATCGTGTGCAAAAATCCTGGCCCGACGCAAACAGACAGCCGAATCGAGCTTCTCTCGTGGGCAAGGCCAGCATGATGCATATGCACGAGCAGACTCCCTTGGGGAGTTAGGGCTACCACTTCCCTCGCCGCCCTAATTCATTTGCGTCGTTTACCTTACCAACATGATCGCAGATCAACGTAATCGAAAATCGACATGATTGAAAACCTATGTAATCGGAGACTAACGTGATCGGAGACCAGCATGGTTGAAGACCTGTGTGGTCGAAAACTAGTAGTACCGGCTCTGTGTGAATGGCTAAGACCGACCCGCGGTACTACCGGCCTGTGTGGCATAGTACAATTGATGTATCAGCAGTATATTTTTTCAGAGAAACACCTTTTTGAAGGTTTTCTCTTTCAAGAAATCGGTAGTTCTGCATGTGTGGAGCGGTTGCGGTAGTACCGGACAATGTTTAGCGGTACTACCGATTTCCTTGTTTTTTGTCCCCAACGGCTGGTTTCGTTGTGTGAGTATAAATACCCCCTTGTAGCCGGTTCGAAAGCATGTGGCTTGACTCCATTTCATTCCTTTGAGCTAGTTTGAGGTTTTTCTCTTAATTGTGCATGTTTTGCACCTTATAAGTAAGGAGAGAGACTTTAAATTGCATGTATTGTATCTAGATATGGACTTCATATCCACTTGAGCTTGTGTATTCATTGCACGTGATGAGAGTTAAGCAATAGGCTTGATTTTTTACTCTTGGAGGTTACCGACTCCTAAACGGCGTTGAAGGCGTTGTGCGCAGCGATCTTCTCAAAGAAGGTTGTGAGAAGACCTAGCGTGTTGTGAACGTTGGAATTCACCTAACCAGAGTGAGAAAGAGTTACCACTAGTAGAATTGAGGTGTTTCCCTTAATTCGTGGAGCCGGTCCAATTTATTTGAGCTTATCTCAATATAGACCAGGGGAGACCGACAAGCATCGAACACCACGGTAAAAAGAAACCATGCCATTATGGTTTATTTTCTTGTGCTCAATCTACATTCAAGCAATTTATATTAATAGAATTAAATTGATTGCATGTCGTCTTAGGATTACAAACTTTTGACATTGACTTAGATTATTGATGCAATTAGGTGAATATAGTTGATTTAGACCTTATTTGTGCTAAACTGAATTGATTTACGATTCCGCTTATAAACTTTGTTTTAGCCAAATAGAGTTTTAAAACTGTCTATTCACTCCCTCTAGTTTGCTCCTTGATCTTACAGCGCCACTTTGTCCACCATTCTGTGCATCAATGATGATGTCAACCAAGCCGCATCAGCACCCATATTAGTTTGTAGACCCTATTCACTATGAGCCATGTCTATGCCATGTAGGTCCCACACGTCGGTCCTTGTTCCATGAACTTGGTGTACCGTAGACCCATGAACCATGCACGTGGACTCAGTCCATAGATCGATGGCCCACCTATCAGTCACTGTAACTATTTTTTTAGGAAAATATTTCAACCAAAATTAAAATCCATGTTGACAACATAAATCGATTTTCCTTTAGAAAAATAATTCCAGAAAAGCCAAATAGTGTCTTTTTCCTTTTTCTTAGATTTAAACCTTCTGAGAGCCTGTTCTTGTTCATCTGAACTTTGATTGACCCGATTTTTCTTCCTAAATTTATCTAAAATTGAGCTCTATATTTTGGTTCTAGTTTTGTAGTTTTTAATTTTATTTAAATTTATTTATGTTACACTCGTTTTCTCTCTCGTTAGATAACGTCTTCGAAGGAGTATAAGCACGAACTGAAGCTCAAGAATTGATAACTGAGTAAGGCTTAGGCAAGTTATGACCTTTGATCATATTGAAACTACTATTTCAAATCTATTATTTATTATTTTATTTTAAATTATCATGCATTACTAATTTATTACAAACCTTCGTAACTGGTAGTTATCGACTAATTTGATTAATTATTCAATTGATAATTTAAATGCCATGATTCTATTGTCACCATATGATAGATAATTATCTAGTGATGTAATACTAGTGTCCACTTGGGTTATGCGTTTAGTACGCTTAGCCATGCTTATTATACGTTGGACTTATTATCACATATTGTTTAGCTAATTAATTTTGATTTAATAAAGTATTGAATCGTGGTAGTCAGCCACAGTTATAAAAATTATGTCCCTTGGCATGAGTGGTGTCATTGATGTTGGCTATACAAAATAAATTTCACTTGGATGAGTGATCGTGTAGTAAAGGGGAAAGTATGATTATTATTTTTGAGATGTGGATGACTCGCTTGGGCAATGTGTAAGGACTTAACTATATGCGACATTGATCTGAGTCTTATCATACAACCACATGTCTAGCATGAGATAGACCTGACTGATTAATTTATAGTGTTTCGGCCTTGATTTCGCCATTTAGGTGTCCTGTTGGCGCAAGAGGGGAGCTTTTGAGCCAAACCCTTGAGATCCAAATTAAGGCGGGCTCCGGAGAAGCCATTGGAGCCTAAACCCAACTGCCAAGCGAAGCAAGAGAAACCAGGCTTCCGTGGTTGGCTCCGACAGACTTGTTAATTTCCATTCTACACATGGTCAATTTTTCTCAAGTCAACTAGTATATGGTGAAGCACCTTATTAATTCGGGAGGACAGCTTGAAGGAAACCCCGTTCTAGTAGGAAAATGATGTGCTACATGGATTTGAATCCTCTGAAATATCTACACTATTAATCCACCAGTTCAAATTATTTTACATCCACCCAACAATTACCTGCTCCACAGTCATGACCTTAACTACGTCCACACCACAATATGCACCCATAATTACACCATCATAAAAACGTCCGCACCAGATTAACTCTCCTCTATTCTCTCTCCTTACCCAACCATATCCGACGGTCATCCTTCAATGGATCTGCAGCACTCTCCACCCCGCGCCCCGCTCGACTGCCTGCGCTGCCCCCTCCTCCGCCTCCCCGCGCCTCCTCCTCCTCCGCCTCCCCACGCCTCCCCGTGCCTCCCCTCCTCCGCGCCTCCTCCCTCCGCCCGCCTCCCTCCCCGCGCCTCCTCCTCCGCCTCCCCACCTCCCGCGCCTCCTCCCCTCGCCTCCCCCTTCCTCCCCCCCCCTTAACCCTAGCCTCCTTCCTCCTCCCCCTCGCGCCGCCACCGCCACCCCGCCCCGCGCCCCCGATTTCTCCTCGCCTCCTCGCCTCCGCGCGCGCCTCCCGCCCATGCGCTCGCGCCGCCGCCTCCTCCCCGCCATGCGCCGGCGACCGAGCGACGGTCCACGTGGCGGCGCGGTCTCGGGAGGAAGACGGCGGCCGCAACGGCGCGAAGGCCGGATCGAGCTTCGGTGCAAGGTTCCCGAGACGGCGGTGGCCCAATCGGATCGGATCGCCCGAGGCAGCCGGATCCGTGCGGTGCCAGACCGGCGGCGGCCAGATCCGAGGCGGCGGCGGCCGGATCCGGGGGTGACCCATGCGCTGCCTCCCCGGTGAACCCGTGCGCCTCCCCTCTAATTTCTCCGCCGCCTCCTCCCCTCCCTCATTCTCCGCCGCCGCCTGCCTCCTCCTCCGATCTCTCTCTCCCCCGGTGTCTCCAAACCCTAACAATCCAATCGCACAGTCGCCTACCTCCTCTCGCTCTCGATTTCGATTCCGAATTGCCATCCTCATCTCATGTCCGCCTCCTCTGGCGGCGGCTCATCTCCAGCGCCCCCGGGCCATGAAGCGCGAGCTCGCATTCGCTCTCCAGTCGCTCTCCAAGATCACCGCCTCCCCCGGACGCACCCGCTCCGGCCGCCCCATCTCCTCCTCAGGTGCAGGCGGCGCCAAGAGGCGGAGGACTAGATCGGAGGAGGAGCCTCTCAAGGATGACGACCAGGACAAGCACCACCCCGCATATCCTTCTCCCCATCCCGCACCGCCTCCTCTTCCGCCCCTCACGCGCCGGCGCCTCCTCCTTCCCTCCCCACCCGCCGCCGTCTCCTTCCCTCCCCACCCCGCATCTCCCTCTCCCCATCCAGCACCGCCTCCTCTTCCGCCCCCACGCGCCGGCGCCTCCTCCTCCCCGCGCCAGAGTCAGCCGTCAGCTCCGCCCCTTCGCCCTGCCGCTGCTTTCTCTCCTCTTCCCAAATCCCAACCCTAACCCTAACTCCGGTGCTGACCATTTCAACGGTGTTCTCCAGGATTCGGTTTGTTGTGATGTGCTAATTCGTGGTGATTGGGCCTGCTGTTGATGTTTGGATCAATTACCCAAGTGGCTGATGGCTGACAACCAAGATGAGGATATGCTGATATGCTGATCGTCATCGCCGATGGAGACAGGTGGTGCTTCTGTTTCTGTGGACTTTAAATTTTGGCCTTTTCCTTTTAAATGTTCGTTTATCATTATCCGGAATAAATTCCTGCATTACAGCATTTGGAGCCAGCATAAGGTTCTGAAGACACCTGATTGCTTTCAATGCCATACCACAGTGAATTGAATGTTCAGAAAATGTTAGCAAGCCAAGACCCTTATGCCCCTTGCTGTTTACTATTATCAATGTCAGGGCATTTCACATTGGATATGCAATAACTATTGCTACTATACCAACTAATAGAATCAAAATAATTTGCTGATTGCACTACTTCTAAAGAAAAATGTAGTTCTTTTAACCATAGCACAAACGTTTTTTTCCATGTTGATTGCTTATGCTGAGATAGATTTTTGAGACATTTTAGAGAGAGGAAAGAGTGTTCGCACAACAACTTAAAGTGATGGTTGCTTACCCAGCAGTTACTCGTTCACTGTTTCTTCACATATCATTGATCAAAATTATGTAGCCTTGACTGATAGAATGGAAAGGAATGATGTAAGCAATGATGTTCTAATAATCGGTTGATAACTTGATGTAAGCAATGATGTTCTAATAATCTAATTTGACTACCATCCAAATTTATTTAGGGGGAAAAATCCTTTTTGGAGGATCTGCTATTGAATCAGAGGGAAACTTCGTTCAACCAACCATTGTGGAAATTTCACCTTCTGCACCAGTTGTGAGGGAAGAACTGTTCGGTCCTGCCCTTTATGTCATGAAATTTCAGGTAGCAAATAATCCAGTACTTTGTGTTATTGACCTGTTCTATGTGGTGTTGATTGTACACCATTGCATCGTATCATTATCATATACATATATTGTCCTGGTTTTCATTATCCTGCAGACCCTGAAGGAAGCAATTGAAATCAACAATTCTGTTCCTCAAGGATTGAGCAGTTCTATATTTACAAGGAGACCAGATGTTATTTTCAAGTGGATTGGGTATGTATCGGTTCAACAACCCAGAGTGTTCCTTGCTTGCTTGTTTTATTATCAAATTGTCCACGTTGATACTTGGAATAATGGCTATCATACATCCATAGCGTTCTATTGTAAACTTTTCTATGCTGAAGGATGATGACTTCGATTTTTTTAAGATCTAGCATTAGATATTTTGTGTTCATCAAATCGAACTAATGTATGATTCAACTATGTTTTAACCTTTCCCTTCAGTAACTATATACACTATGCACTAATTTCCTTTTTTTAGGCGAAACTTCCTAACTTCCTGCTTATTGACACTTCAAGAATCATAAATTGAATTTTATAATACTAAATTTCCTGTTTATTAACACTTCAAGAATCATATATTGAATTGAGTATGGATATTTGTGCGAGATTATGGGCCGTTCAGTTTGGGCTCCACAAATATTTAACTGCGGTGCACCTGATACGGGTAATATGGAGGTAAGACAAAATTATCTATGTTATTTTATAAGGGAAGATTTTCAAAGGCAGTCACTGTATCTTGTTCCATTAGTCAAGCATATTGTGAGAAACAACTATTTTCTGAAAATCTCCGTGTATATGTAACTTGAGAATTCTTAATGGTTCTTAAACCATGACACTAGCAATTATCCTCTTGATTCTGCAGTTTTTTGTATTAAAAAAATCAGACTACAAGTTTTTCTTATTCTATTTTCTAGCTGTATGTAGCAACAAGAGATGGTGTTTTTATGTTATTCCTTGGAAACAAGCCATGCTATTTTTAGTATGCTAATCATTTGTAGAAGGGTCTTAGAACATGTCTCAACCTTGAATGCTTGATTACGGTTGGTGTGAATAATTTGGTGTTTGGCAATTTATGATACAAAAATCTCATTATAGGTCCTGCTGAGATATGGGACTAAGGAGCAACAGAAGCAATGGCTTGTTCCCTTATTGGCAGGGGAAATTCGTTCGGGATTTGCAATGACAGAACCACAAGTGGTTACTACCTCTCCTCTCGCTCTTTAATTTCAAGCTATTCTCTCGTCAAGGGCTATTATGTAGTTGAGAAGTGATATGTTTAGCAATTCCTATTGCAACCAACATTTTGTTTGTCTATTTTTTTTTCATATGGAAGGTATTTTCAGTTTAACAGGGACAAAACAGTAGGCTGATTAAAAGCTCTAAATTTGTGTATTTTCGTGAAAGCAATGATACCACACATTTCCTGACCTCTTCTTCTGATAGTTTATACAAACGGCATTGCTTTGTTTGGTTTGAGCTTTGTGCGTTGCCGCTTATACAAACCAGTGGGGCTATGGACCCGAGGTGCAAAATCCTGATATTAATGATAACTATAACATCTATCCATGAAAGCAGTGTTATGGGTGATGCATGTATTTTTTTAAAAAAATATTAAAGATGTTTGTTTCATCTAGGGAAAGACAGATTTTTTCTGCACCTAAACAGCAGCATCTAAAATCCTGTTGATCTATGGTTGGCTTGAAAATCCCACCAATCCTCGTCAACAAATTACTGATATAAGGGTAATCCTGTTGATCTATGGTTGGCAATGATCGCAAAGAATATATCTAAAATCTGTTTTATCCAGGTATATACCCTCCAGAAGTTGCTGACGAGATAAAAAAGATTCGCCAGAAATCCCAGCCAAATGATGGTGATACAGTCATTTTGGATCCTGTACATGAGAAAAGAGTGAGAAGAATACACAGATCACTGGATTCTGATGATGTTGAGCTTGTGAAGTTGCTTCTTTAACGAGTCTGAAATCACCTTAGATGATGCCAATGCATTGCACTATGCTGCTGCTTACTGTGATTCCAAAGTTGTTAGACTTGGGACTGGCCAACTTGAATTTGATGAAGGATAGCCGTGGAAACACACCACTCCACCTGGCTGCTATGAGGAGAGAACCAGCTATTATGATGTGTCTCTTAAACAAAGGTGCGGTGGTGTCACAATTGACAGCTGATGGCAGGAGTGCAATTAGTATTTGTCGGAGGTTAACACGATCAAAAGACTACAATGCAAAGATGGAGCAGGGTCAAGAGTCAAATAAAGATAGGTTGTGTATTGATATCCTAGAGAGGGAGATGATGAGGAATCCTATGGCTGTGGAAGATTCTGTGACCTCACCTTTATTGGCTGATGATCTTCACATGAAGCTTCTCTACCTGGAAAATAGAGGTAAAGTCCCCTTCAATGCTTGATAGAATGGCACTTATATGTAGCTTCCACAATTTTCTCAAGATTAAAGAGATGTAGGTGGTGGGGAGTGGGGATTGATTCAGCCCTTCCTTAAAAAGAAAAAAAGAAACCGCCAAGCCTACCCCCAAAATCCCTCTTCCTCCCTTTCTCCAACAGAAGTGTTATAAATATGTTCTATAAATCGGTAATTATAGCGCTTACCACATATATTGCACTTACAAGATACTAACATTATTCAACCACAGAGCACACCATATTCACCTGGAGCATGCCATGCTAAATTGATGTATCTTCCCTGCAGTTGCATGTGCAAGATTATTCTTTCCTGCTGAAGCCAAAGTTGCCATGCAAATTGCACAAGCAGACACCACTCCAGAATTTGGCGTTGTTTCTACAGCAAATACTTCTGGTAAACTGAGGGAAGTTGATCTGAATGAGACACCAGTTACACAAAACAAAAGGTTCCGTTCAAGGGTGGATGCACTAATGAAAACAGGTATGAGTTCAACTAAGTCTGTAAGCCAACCTCTCCATTTTACTTTTGCAACACATCCTCTGTTTTTGAACTTTTTTCTTTGTTTCAAATCGATTTGCCTGATTACCATCAGGAAGTTTTGAACAGTGCTATATCATCGGCAAATATGTTAGCTGCTAAAACAAGAAGCTTCTGTAATCTGTATACAACCTTGTACCTTAAATAACTTCACCATAGTTTAGTGGATACCATCAATAACTTGTGCATTCAGCCATTGGCTGCATGTATTGATATTGTTCACAGTACAGAAGATGACCATGTAAAATTATGTTGCCATTTTGTTATGTGTTTATTGTGCTGGCCAGTGAGTTTGGTTGTAGCACATACACACATTATGTATCATGAGAAAAAATTGTATTGAGTTTGGACTTTGTGAACAGAAGTTGTCTGTTGGTTATTTAAGGTGCTTGCTTGCTTAAGAATGTGATGATCATTCATGTGATACCTGTCTGTGATGCTTGCAGTGGAGCTGGGACGTCGGTACTTTCCAAACTGCTCGCAAGTGCTTGACAAAATTTTGGAAGATGACTTGCCCGATAGCCTCGATGCATTCTACCTCCAAAAGGGCACCCCTGATGAACAAATCATCAAAAAGATGCGCTTCTGCGAGCTCAAGGAGGATGTGTGCAAGGCATTCAGCAAAGACAAAGCTGATAGTAGCATGTTTTCGGTCTTGTCATCTTCCTCATCATCCTCGCTGCCACAGAAGGATGCGAATAAGTGATGAGTTTTGTAACACAGTTGTACTCGAGATGTTAATGGAACAAAAGAGGGATCGATAGACCTGTCAATGTATAGTGCTTACAATGGTGTAAAACTAGATATGCAAGCACCCCCAAATATTAGAAAATATAGACTGCTGGAGTGGAATCGGTTTGTGATTTGGAGAAGGCTTAATGTCCCATGTGGTGAGATGGGAACAAGTCGGCAACACAAGAAAAG
Organism: Dendrocalamus sinicus; assembly: GCA_036346575.1. Classification (NCBI taxonomy): domain Eukaryota; kingdom Viridiplantae; phylum Streptophyta; class Magnoliopsida; order Poales; family Poaceae; genus Dendrocalamus; species Dendrocalamus sinicus. The sequence continues at coordinate 49,271,145 of CM070644.1, forward strand.
ACGCTGATCGTCAGAGGCTCCAAAGCTGAACTCCGAAGGTACACATGTAGCATGCTGTCTTGTTTCGCGTAGCTGTAATAATGTGTTTAATAGATAGTTTATTACCCTGTAAGCATACTGAGGTTATTGAGGTTGTAGAATTTACTGTAAGAAAAGGAGAGCATTGCTTATTGTCATGGATACATACATAAGTTACTCCCTCTGTTTTTTCACAAAAACGCGTCCTCGAAAAATAAATTTGGCTACTAATTTTTATCGTGATATGTTTACAAAAATCAATAAAATTATAATACTATGAAAGTATTTTTTAAAGATAAATCCACAGGACTTGTATGTATCAAAATCCCGCACGCGCATCGGTGCGTCGAGCGCCGCCGAACGTCTTGGCCGCTTCGCCGGCCGCCCGGCCGTGCGGCGCAAATACGGCGGACTCGGGGTACTCCTCGGTTTCACCGCCACGGACGCCCGCGCGCGCGCGTGTCGAGTCGCCAATCGACCGTTCTGCATGCTACAGTGCCGCGACCACTCCTCGACGCTGCCGCTCAGCAGTAAACTGGGCCGGCGCTGGATTGGGGTGGAGAGGAGTCGAATGACCGACAGCCGATGGTAGCTGCTCCTCCTGCCTGTCGACGAGCGCACACGCTGGCAGAGTGGCAGTGGCAGGCTACGGCATGTTTATATGGACGTTTGATAGCTTTTGGCTGTGGTTGATGAATCTAATCTATCTATCTACCCCTATAAACCACGGTGTAATTGATCGTAAGGAGCAGTGACTTCAGCGGGAAGATCTGAGCGGTCGTAAACGTGGTCGTAAGGACTTACGACCACGGCAAAGCTACAGTAACTTTGCATGATGGTCGTAAGGAGGAAGATCGTGGTCGTAAAGCTAGTAGGCGTGGTCGAAAGGCGGTCGACCACGGCAAAATCGAAAGCAGGTGTGATTGGGAGCATCTACGACCACGAACACGCAAAGTCGAAGGTGGTCTGAAGACGTACGACTGCAAAGAAGAAGATTAAACGTGGTCGAAGGAGGCTACGATCACGTTGTGAAGGTTTCGACCACGGTGAATAGTGATCGCCAGCATCACTGCGTGGTCGTAAAGAGTTGCGATCACAGTAACTCGAGAGCGGCTGAAGGAAGACAGTGCAGCGATATAGTGGAGCGGTCATAAATTGATACAGTGAAGTTACAACAACGACTCAAAGCGATCGGTGCCGAGTTTGAGTGGTCGTACGGCGACGTAAGCACTCGGAATCGGTCATAAACGACTCTAAGCACCCCTCTATAATACACCAAAATTTTCTTTACTAAATCCACCCCCACAGTTATGCCTAATCTAAGTACACCCAGATTTGTCCATGATCTGCATCTCGTCGCCAGTAGCGTAGAGCGGGCGGACCACGGGGTATGTTGGGTGGGCCACTGCATACCCAGGGCCCAGATAAGTCATACATAATATAGATATTACATGTAAAAACAAAAGAAGAAAAAGCTTACTGTGTTTCATATTTCTTTATGTGACAAAAATATTTGTTTTCTTTGTAGCCTCAAGTTTAAACAATGTGGGGATGAAGAAAGTCGTCGGTGGGTGAGTCCAATGATGTTGTCGCCTCCTCAAAGGATCAGTCGTTATGTGACAAAAATATTTGGTTTGTTTTATTTTTTACAAATTTTATCTTGTTTTGTATTTTACCGTAGCGTTAGCACGGGCACTATACTAGTGGTAGGTAAATCAGACAAGCATGGCGGCGTGGTTTTCGTCAATCCTCTGTCTATTTTATCAATTACTGTATTTTACTTTTATATATAATAATGTACTTTATATATTATTATATCATAATTTCATAAATTACATATCGATTCAAATATTATAGTATATATTATTACACCATTTTCACTTATATAATATTCTACTATTTATCATACTATTCTTCAGCCCCACACGCAGACGCAGGCAGAGAACGAAGTCACTCGACTCGGCTCGCTCCGCACCATACCACACCAGACATCACACGACACGAAGGCAGACAAGACGAAGACGAAGACGAAGACGCGAGAGAGAAAGCGGCGACGGAGGCGGCGGCAGCAGCAGCGGAGAGAGACGGTCGCGATCTCGAGCTGGCTACCCCGCGCTCCTCCCACCATCTCTCCTCCTCCTCCTCCGCCGCCGCGGGGCTCTCCTACCCACCGCCGCTGCCCCCCACCGCTGCGGCCTCGGCGCCCGACATGGGCGCCGGTGGCGCCGCCAAACAGATCGTCGATTCCCTCCTCGCTCGCTTCCTCCCACTCGCCCGCCGCCGCATCGAGACCGCACAGGCCCAGGTCCCCTCTCCTCCCTCTTTCGTTCCAAATTCCACCGCATCCCACGATTCCAGATGGGGCCGTCGCGATTACGACTGTTCCCTGAGAGGTCAACGGCAATCACAGCCTTCTACTTTTGTGCTACCTAGGTGGATTCGAGATCGCCTGCCATTATTGCTGCGGTCGAATGCCTTGTCATTGATTTTAGGTCTAGGTCTTAGCCTATGTGCGTCCCTGGAGGCCGGATTCTATTTTTCAACTGGATTACACATCGCTTGCTATCATCAGTCTGCGTCCTGTGCACGGGCCGGTAATGCTAGACATCAATTTGCTTGGACTTCTCATCAATGCTCCAAAATTTTGGCATTTCATCATGTCATTGCTACCTCTCACTCTCAGACCATGTGCTACTTGCACGCGAAATGATACATTTGATTTGCTTGTGCCACAACATGCACACGCCTTGGAAAATGTAGAGATATTACTCATGCTTGGCTGGGCGGGTTAATACTCATTCATGCTTTAGGCTGTCGCGATGTACTCCACTGCTGACGATACAACTTTAGGATTTGTGCTTTTTACTCTTTTGGAGGGCATAGAAGCACAACTAAGCTCAATATCCTCTGGTTTTGTTCGGTCATGTTTTTACTATCCAGATGAGCATGATGTCAAATTATACTAGCTATGTCACCACTCACCAGGGAAAATGCTTTAGGTATAATGTAAACTACATCCAAGTCCAAATTTCTATTTTTGAAAAATTGGCAGGATGGGCAATATCTCCGACCATCTGATCCAAGCTATGAGCAAGTATTGGATTCACTTGCCATGGTTGCTAGGCACACACCTTTGCCTCTTTTGGAAGCTCTTCTTCGGTGGAGAGAAAGGTATGCTGATTGACCTTGCCTTGAAAGCCCCACCCTGGTAGTCTTAGATTTCCATTATGTCACATTGAGCTTTCAGATTTATTGTTGAACAACTCTAGAAACTCTCTGCAGTCTTTTACTTTTTACTGAAGTATTGTTCTTCACTGTTCCACAGTGAATCACCAAAAGGTGCCCATGATGCCTCGACATACCAAAAGAAGGTCTGTTATTGATCGATCATGTCCTTATCCTTATAAAGAATCACTCTGTTTCCACTGTAGTTTGTATGCTCAGTACACATCACCAGACATGCACTCTGACTCTGTATATTATTGCGTAGTTGCAAATAGTCACTAGTAAGTATTTTCATCCCAGATCTCTTAAACTTCTACTTCACCAATATCTTCAATTGCATCATCTTGTCTAAAATCTTAATGTCTTTCTTTTTTGCCCTTACTCAGCTTGCTGTTGAGTGCATATTCTGTTCAGCCTGCATTAGATTTGCTGAGCATTGCCCACAAGAGGGAATTACAGGTTTTTTTTTTGTTTCTATGAGTTCTTTGTATAGTTACTTTTCTAAATAGTTGGCTAACTTCTTGCCTTTATTTTGTCTAGAGAAACTTTGGATTGGCCTGGAAAGTTTCGTATTTGATTGGCTAATTAACGCAGACAGGTGAGATTTTACTGCCTTTTTTAATATAGTTCTCATATGGTAAATACGAACACAACAATGCCATATTGTGCGATCTTAAATATGCTTAACTCTGGTTTCACGTTGAATCAAAACAGCATGTCGAATATTACATATACAACGGGTGTATGCTGTCTTGTTTGGTCAACATGTGCCAAATTTCTTGAACTTTATCATCGTGTAAAATTCTGTTTCTTGATTGCCAGAAATAAAAGGAGTTTCTATACTTGTGGATGCTGAGTTCCCCCATTCCTTCTTTACTTTCTGCAGGGTTGTCAGCCAAGTAGATTATCCTTCATTGGTTGATTTGCGAGGTCTGCTCTTAGATCTTGTTGCTCAACTTTTAGGATCTTTATCACGTATCAGGTATGCTTCTTAACATCTTCACTTCCATGGATTGGGGGGGGGGGGATCTCTTTGTCTAAATTACTGAGAACTCTGATGATTCATACAGGTTTAGTTCTGTGACGGAAAAGTTTTTCATGGAGCTCAATACTCGCCGTATTGATACCCCTGTTGCTAGAAGCGAGATACTCAGCATTATTAATGGGATGCGCTACCTTAAACTGGGGGTACGATTATACAGAGTCTGCTTCATTATTTCAATATTTGTGTTAGTTGATAACGATTCAAAGTGCATGCAATGCCCTTCTGATTTGTCTTGGCATCCCATCACATGTAGAAACTTTCTAAAGTCTGTTCGCTAGTGTGCTACTGTTGTCCAATTTTTAGGCCACTCTGCACTAACCAAACTGTAATCAAACAAACGATATTACCAGGGAACTGCTTTCATGATCAATCTGGTGCTTCACTTAGAATCTTAGATGCATCTTAATCATCTAAGCTTCTACTTAGATACACTTAATTCCTGAAAGTACCTTTGATTTGCACAATTTTAATTTCAATAATAAAACATATTTATGTACACGAGAACAACAAGATCTATACTTTGTTCACTTCATCATCTGTGAACTAATGTTTGCTGGATAACAAGGCCACATGGAATGCCGTGGAGTGCTGTTTCTGATTTGTAGATTGGTATATACATCATATAATTTGTGATGGCTTATATACCCACTTAATTTACTTCTCCAGGTGAAGACAGAGGGTGGGCTGAATGCTTCAGTATCCTTCATTGCAAAAGCAAATCCTCTAAATCGTCCTCCTAACAAAAGAAAGAGTGAACTGCAACATGCTTTGTGCAACATGCTCTCGAGTATACTGGCCCCACTTGCTGAGGGAGGCAAAAATCATTGGCCTCCGCTGGGTGTGGAACCTGCGTTGTCACTTTGGTATGATGCTGTTTCTCGAATAAGAGTGCAGCTCATGTATTGGATGGATAAGCAGAGCAAACATATTGCTGTAAGTTGATGACATGAAATTTTATTTTATGCTCAAACATTTCTATTTGTACAGAAAAAATTGTTTGTCTTTACTTTGTTTATTAATCTTTTTGTTGCCACTCTCTTTGGAAGGCTCCCAAAATTGGTTTTTGTTTGACTTGTTTGCTCGAATTAGTTTATTTTCCTACTCTATTTTACACAAAGGGTTCAAAGGACAAATTATGCCTACATCGTTCTTGTATGAACCTTGTTTGTGTGGAGTCGTGTTTGCAGTTTGCACAAATTCTTTTTTCTAACTTTTCTTAGGTATTGATTATTGCCTTTTTAATTGGGTAAATGATTAAATTCCATGTACTCTTCTTGAAACATTTATTCTACCCCTTCTCAATCATGGTTTGTACTCCCAATCAATCAAATCACGCAGTTTCTTATCAAGTATTTGATACAATAAAGTAAGCTGGCTATGATATGGAATTCTTGGCAGCTTACATTAGGACCATTGGATAGGTAACTTGAAATTTATTTACATGTTTATTTGCTAGCAAGCATGATGATTTGTAATGACACATGACTGAGGTTTTATGAACTTGATTTATAAATTTGAGTGTGTTAGCGGAATTGAGAATTTTAATGATTTGTGGGTGAATAAGGCAATAAACTCCTCTCATTCTCTCACATTGTTTTGGTGACATTATTAGTTTCTGACTTGCTGTTGCTTGACATATTTTTTTATATGTAATGCTGAATCTTCATTGCAGGTTGGATTTCCACTGGTCACCCTTCTACTTTGTCTTGGTGATTCCCATATGTTCAACACTAATTTTTCTCAGCATATGGAGATCCTGTATAAGTATCTCAAGGTGCTTTATGCCTATACACATTTGAGTTGATCATAATATTATCATGTGACAGCTTCATAATATTTCACCACTTAGTATTGTTTAATGGTGTTGTACTCATCATACGTATCCTATCCTAAATAGCTACTCTGATTTCTGAAACTTATGTTCTTCCTATGTGCTGCATGAAGCATAATTCTGAATGATTGCTTATTATGCAGGACAAGAACCATCGATCAATGGTATTAGATTGTCTTCATCGGCTAGTAAAATTTTATTTAAATGTTTATGCAGATTATCAGCCCAGAAATCACGTGTGGGACTATTTAGACAGTCTTACCTCGCAATTACTAACTGTTTTGAAGAAAGGCTTGTTGACTCAAGATGTTCAGCATGATAAACTTGTTGAGTTCTGTGTGACCTTAGCTGAGAGCAACCTGGATTTTGCAATGAATCATATGATACTTGAACTTTTGAAACCAGATAGCTTAAGTGAAGCAAAGGTTGTGGGTCTTAGGGCTTTGCTTGAGATTGTTGTTTCTCCATCAAATCAACAAATTGGCTTGGATGTTTCCCAAGGTAACATGGCATTGGGATTGATTTCCTTTTGTTTTAACATAATTATTTTCTGAAAATATGGTAAACGGTATTTTTACTCTATAATTTCAGTGTCTGGTATTGGCCAGTATATTCCAAAAGTCAAGTCAGCTATTGAGTCAATGTTAAGGTCCTGTAACAAAGCATATAGCCTAGCCCTTCTCACATCATCAAAGGCTACAATAGGTATGTTGCTACTTCTCATCTCACATAGCAAACATTCAAATAATTTGCCAAGTGCTATTGTTTCTACCAATTTATTTTGGACCATCTTTTGGAAACTATTGATACTAAAATTGTGAATGATAGCAGCAAATGCTTTTTTAGCTGTTCTTCTATTTTCCCTTTTACGTCGTGATTTATAATATGGTGTTTTCAGATAATGTAACAAAGGATAAATCTCAGGGATCACTCTTCAGATCTGTGCTTAAATGTATGCCGTACTTGATAGAAGAGGTGGGCCGTAATGATAAAATGACCGAGATTATACCTCAACATGGCATAAGTATTGATCCTGGTGTTCGTGAAGAAGCAGTGCAAGTGTTGAACAGGATTGTACGATACCTACCTAATCGTCGGTTTGCTGTGTTGAAAGGAATGGCTAACTTTATCCTGAAACTACCCGACGAGTTTCCTCTTTTGATTCAAACGTCACTGGGACGCTTAGTAGAGCTTATGCGCTTGTGGAGAGTGTGCCTATCTGAGGAACTGTTTGCAAAAGACATGCAAAATGTTAAGCGTTCTAGTCTAGGAGACGATGCACTACAGAGGTCTCCGTTTCATAGGCCCAGAGATGTATCTGAATTTCGTGCTTCGGAAATGGATGCAGTTGGTCTTTTCTTTCTCAGCTCTGCCGATGTTCAAATAAGGCTTACTGCTCTGGAGTTATTGCGATGTGTCCGAGCTCTAAAAAATGATCTAAGAGATTACTCAGCAAATGAATGGGGTGACACTAAACTGAAACTTGAACCGGAACCAATATTTATTATTGACATCATAGAGGAAAACGGGGTGAGTTTTTTTTAATATATTTCTATTTGTTGGATTTAAGTTTCTTTGAGCTGTTAGAAGACTTGTTTGAAATGCAGCATTTTTTCTGGAAAGAAAATAACTAGTGAGTAAATGTTTTCTTTCCTCCAAAACTCCTATGCAATTCCTAAATTTCCAATGGGGTCTTCAGATTTGTCATCAAATTCCCTTCATGCCATATCAGACAAGTAAAGCTGTCTTTATAAATTCACAGGAAGACATTATTCAAAGCTGTTATTGGGATCCGGGGCGACCTTATGATCTGAGACGTGAGATGGATGCCATTCCTTTGGATGTGACGCTTCAATCCATTTTGGAGAGCATAGATAAAAGCAGATGGGCCCGCTACCTCAGTGAAGTTGTGAAATATGCAGTTGAACTTTGCCCGAGCTCTGTGCAGGATGCAAGGCAAGAACTTCGGTCTTTTCCTGGAATTCTGCTGCATATGTGATTTAGTTTGTTAATATGTTAGGTGCCTTTTCTCTCCTTCCAATAGCAATTTTGATTTTCCGTTGTGGGGGTTAAATTAGGCAGTGATTTCTCTTCAGCATGGAAATACTACAAAATGTCGGGGCATACATTTTTTTCGTTTTGAATTTTCTGTTAGCAAGAACTTTGTAGCTGAAATTCCATGAAATTTTGGCTAGAAGCTCATAAAATGAATACAATTTGGTGCCATGGTGGGTGTTAGATATCTCCTTAGATGGAGAGTTGACTAGCTGAGAGCCTTAGACATTCAATAGAGATATACACCCTTACCTTTGTTTATTTAGTTCAAAACATGTGATCTGGGGACCAGGTTGGTACATGTAGATTTGCAATTATCTCAAAATTGTATCTACTGTTGCTAGATCTCACTTCATAAGCAGCGCTGATTTCTGCATTCATTTGACAATTTGGTTGGACATCTTATTGACTTTATTGTATGACTTCACAGATTGGAAGTTGTTAGGAGACTTGAACAAATAACTCCTGTCGAACTCGGTGGAAAGGCGCAACAATCACAAGATACAGAAACTAAGCTTGACCAATGGTTGATATACGCAATGTTTGCATGCTCTTGCCCACCTGATAACAGAGAAGAATTTGCCCTCAAAGCAGCGAGAGAGATCTTCCATATGATTTTTCCATCACTGCGTCATGGTTCAGAAGCATATGCAGTAAGTTCGTGCAATGATTAGTTTTCCAAGTGTTTAATACCTACCTTGCGTATCACATTTTGCGATTGCATATTGCTGTAGTTTGTTCTTTCTTGTGCTTTCTGTCGCCATTTCCTTAGTTGCTTGATTTTTTCCCCACAATTCTGCTTTGCTCGACTACACATAACTGCCACAGTGCCCAACGATGGTAAATCGTTTCTGAACTGATAATAATTAGAGAGTAATGATAACTAACAATTTAAGAGGTTGGCACCGAATCTTGTAGACTTGCGTTACTTACAGTATCCAGTGTGCAAAAATAAGTTTTCACCATAGGTCATGCGAACTAGCACTGATGCTTTGCATAGCTATGAAGATTTTGTAAAAAGGTAGATGTTAAAGTTATCCTGTGTCTACATGCCTGTGCTGTACACAGCATACTTCTGCTCCTGATACAGCAGTTGAGTCCTTTTTCCCCTGCTAACTTATGGTGTATCTAAAAGGTTGAAGATTTTTGGTTTTTACACCTTTCAGAGGGTAAAGGACCTATTGTTTGAGTGGTTGCACTTGCACCAATGTATGATGTCCACAAAATATATGATGAGCCTTTTTTTGGTACCAAGGTTCTGTTTGGGAGGAAGTCTGGAGAAGCTGAGGGAGAGGGGCTTCTGTTCTCAACACAAAGGGGGGCTAAGCTTCCATTAGAAGCCCGAGTAGTTGCATTCCGTTTGGAGGAGCTTAAGCTTCCAATGGCTTCTGAATCTGAAGTTCTGTCTAACAGGGTCTAACTTTGCTCTATGCTGGATAGTTTGCCATGTATGTTAAACCTGAGTTTTGCCTAGTTCTTCCTAAAATATTGGTTTGACTTAATGGAAGTGTTTTATTGACTTGCATGCTTGTGGGAAATAAGCTAGTAGACTATTAATGTCATTTTTCTGTATAGAGGATCTCCATTGAATTTTGACTTTCAGCATCTTACATGATTAGTTGATTATAGTACCACTGCGCAGGAATTGACTTCTCCTTTTGGTTAATTTCTGTTTCTGCAGCTTGCTGCTACAGCTGCCCTTGGGCACTCACATCTAGAAGTATGTGAAGTCATGTTTGGTGAACTTGCATCTTTTCTTGAGGATTTGTCATCAGAGACAGAAGCAAAACCAAAATGGAAGGTACAGTGGCTTAAGTTTCTTCCAATGCCAGTATATTGGTTAAATTCTTGGATTCATTTAGGTCAGCTTCCTCTTTGGCCATCTTCATTCTAGAGAGGTCATATATTTCATAGACATGTCCATATAGCTGAAAAAATTGACCTTTGCTGTTCACCTGACACATCTTATTCGATTCAATTGACTTTACATATCTTTATGGTTATTTGTTCTTAATAAGCTATCATCCACATATCAATAGTATTGTTCTCAAGGTTATTTGCTGTGCTCATGTTTTTTTCAGGTACAACAAAAATGGAAACAGAGTGGGGCTAGCTTGATTTTTCTTATCCATTAATCCTATTAATCTAGCTTTCTTAATATATCACATTTTTAATAAAAATTGGAAGCTCACTACTTTCTGACTATATTCCATGTCTAATACTCATACTTGTAAGTTGATACTTGCAGTTTGACCTGTATGTTGTAAAAATGTATCATTCATATCCAGGGATAGAAATCTCGGTACTGGAGAAGTTCCTGTCTGGCAGCCGGTAACGGTAACCAGCTGGTTACTGGAAAAACCGAAAAAAAAACCGGTTGAAATTCGAATATCAAAATTTGAATTTGGGCTATTTTAAAACCGGTAACCGTTCCGATTACTGGAAAAAAACCAAAAAAACCGCTAAAAACAGGAAAAACCAATAAAAAAATTTGGATGTACAATAATTGATACATATTTAGTTTATACAATAGGTAATCTAGTATAAAAAGGTCTAAACCAACCTAGGAAGTGCATTATGCAGTTATAAATGTAAATTTATATTTGAAAAAGTTTAGCCAGTTTTTTCCCTCCCGGTACCCACCAGGATTTCTGGTAACTGGCGGTTACCGGCCGGTACCCACCGGTTCTTTTATCTCTGTTCGTATCTCTATTTCACATAGTAGGCTATTAACATATGGTCCTTTACATAATATTGCAAGAAAAGGCACACTAGAAAAATTAATCTATAAATAATTCTTACATTCATCTCTTCAACTTTGCTGTAGCTTATGGTCTCATGATAGCTAACACCTTGTTTAGAAAGAGACATTCTCATTTAGTTACCTTTAGTAGTGGTCAGAACTCTAGCCACATTGATTTTGTTCTTGTTAGGAGGAAGGACAAATGAGCCTGCATAGATTGTAAGGTTATACCTGAAGAGTGTGTTGTCTAGCAATATAAGTTGGTAGTCTCCGACTTTCGTTTTAGGTTACGGGTTCGACAAGTTAAGGTCGTCAGAGTCATAAGGACGAAGTGGTGGAAACTCAAAAGAGATACTGAGGCGTTTAAGGAGAGGATGGTTACGGAAAGGACGTGGGACGTGGGAGAAGCGAATAGTATGTGGACAGAGATGGCAACTCGTATTAGGAAGGTGGCTACGGAAATGCTTGGAGTGACCTAAGGGACAAGAGAACCAAAATACATATGGTGGTGGAACGAGGAAGTGTAAAAGGCTATTAAGGAGAAGATATGCTACAAGCATATGCATCATGATAGGAGCGATGACAACGCAGTAAAAAAGAATGCTAAGAAAGCGGTGAGTGAGGCACGAGGCATGGCATATGAGGAAATTTTTCAGAAATTAAGTACAAAGGAGGGAGAGAAGTATGCCTACAAGATGGCTAAAATTCGAGAAAGGAAGACGAGAGATTTCAACCAAGTTAAATGCATCAAAGACGACACTAATAGACTTTTGGTGAAAGACGAGGAGATCAAGGATAGGTGGAGAGATTATTTCAACAAGTTGTTCAACCACGATAATGATTATAGTATGATTGAACTTGATAATGTTTTTGACGACACCGATAAGTGGTTTGTTCAAAGAATCCAGGAGTCGGAAATAAGAGGCCTTAAAAAGGATGAGAGTGGGTAATGCGTTGGGGCCTGATAACATCTCTATTGAGGTGTGGAAATGCCTAGGAGAAGTGGCGATTGTTTGGATAACTAAGTTGTTCAATAACATTTTTAGGTTGAACAAAATGCCAAACGAGTGGCAGAGGAGCACATTAGTACCAATTTTCAAAAATAAAGGAGACATTCAAAGTTGTACTAATTATAGAGAAATTAAACTCATGAGCCACACAGTGAAGCTCTGGAAACGAGTGATTGAGCGTCGTTTAAAAAAGTGACTAGCGTGACGACAAACCAATTTGGTTTTATGCCTGGGAGGTCGACCACGGAGGCGATTTTCTTGCTACGATAGTTGATGGAGAGGTATAGGGAGTAAAAGAAGGACTTTCACATGATATTTATTGTGCCAAGAAATGTCATGTGGTGGGGCTTCAAAGAAGTCCCAACAAAATATATTACCCTAATTAAGGACATTTACGAAAATATTGTGACTAATGTCAGAATGTGTGGTAATGTTACTAATGACTTTCTCATTAAGATAGGACAAAAGGGTCAGCGTTGAGTCTATATATTTTTGCCCTAGTGATGGACGAGGTCGCACGGGACCTACAAGGAGATATCTCTTGGTGTATGATTTTCGCTGATGATGTGGTGTTGGTTGATGAGAGTAGGATAGGTGTTGATAGGAAACTTGAGTTATGGAGGAAGACCTTAGAATTGAAGAGTTTTAGACTTAGTAGGACTAAAACTAAGTATATGAGGTGTGATTTCAGTGGTGCTAGGGTAGATGATGGAGTTATTAGAGTGGGTGGACAAGTAGTCATGGGCGGATCTATATCAGGTCATGGGTGTTCAGTCGAACACCCAAATTTTTTGACAAAAAATCTAGTATATACAAGGTATAATATATATGTATATATTTAATTAGGCCAAAATAACTATTCCGTAGCCATGAGTCTATCACTATTCACTGATCAGCCCAACCCGGCAACACAGGAGCGGTCCAGCCCCATTTTTGTGCGCGGTGTGCCGATCAGCTCGTCTCGGCGTCTCCCCATCCTCCGATTCCCTATCCGGCTCCTCCCCAATCCCCTAACCCTAGTAGCCCGCGTCTGTGCGTCACCTCTAGGCTCTGGCTCCGCGTCACAGGACCGACCGACCGCGCCTCTAGCCCTCCGCTCTGCACCTTCGTCGGCACGGCACCACCGCCTGAAGGCTAGAGCCAGCCACCACCGGCGACCAGTGGCTGCACCACCGTAGGCCACGTCACCGCCTGGTCGGCCTGGAGCTGGGCTGTCATCTTAGCGTCTCCACTCCACCTGTGGGGGATCGGGCTCCAGCAAGCAGTAGTCCAGCTCAGCAGCTCCGGCGACCGGTGGCCGCACCGCCACAGGCCGCGTCACCTCCGGCCCTTCGGGCTCTAGCTCCGCGCCGCACGACTGGTGGACTGGACCACACCTCTGCTCTGCGGCATCGCGCCACCGCCTAGAGTCGGGCTGTTGTCTCACCGTCTCGGCATCTCCACTCCACCTGCAGGGGACCGCCGGACTGAACTCTAGCAGGCAGCACCGCAGCAGTCTCGCTCCGTCGCTCCAGCGACCGGTGAGCACCTCTGTACCTTGTGGTAGTATGGTTTGAACTCTGAACTGTGAAAAACTGAAAATGACAATGATCAATGATGTGAGTCATGTGAGTGTGTGACTATGGTCTGAAAATATCAACATGTCCAGATGACTAGTTTCAACCATACTGCGGTTACTACCAATCTACCATAGATTCAACCATACTGTGGTGACTGGTCTGAAATTGTCCCTACTACGAACAATTGTATGTTGACTATTATTACTGTAGATCTTTATGTTTTGTATTGAAAAATATTTTTATAACTTTGAACACCTATCCTGAAATTCCTGCGTCCGCCACTGCAAGTAGTGACTAAGAAATACGTTTCGTTATTTGGGATCGATGCTACAGTGGGACGGTGAGATTGATGAAGATGCGAGCCACAGGATAAGAGCGGGGTGGGTGAAATGGCGCCAAGCATCTAGTGTCTTGCGTGACAAAAAAGTCCCTCAAAAGTTAAAGGGTAAGTTCTATAGGATGGCGATCAGACCCGCAATGCTATATTGAGCAAAATGTTGGGTGACTAAAAGGCAATATATACAGAAAATGAGTGTAGTGGAGATGCTGCGGTGGATTTGTGGTCATACAAGGTGGGATCGCATCCACAATGATCATATACGTGTTAGGGTGGGGGTAGCACCAATTGAAAAGAAGCTTGTCTATCATCGATTGAGATGGTTCGGACATCTTCAACGACAGCTTCCTGAGGCACGGGTACGTAGTGGAATTTTAAGACATACTGAAAATGTAAGAAGAGGTAGAGGTCGATCAAAATTGACGTAGGAGAAAGCAGTTAAAAGAGACTTGAAGGATTGGAATGTATCTAAAGAATTAGTTTTGGATATGAGCGCATGGAAGTTAACGATCAACGTACTGGAACCATAAGAAAGTTAGGGGCAGTGTTTTAGGCTCTTGACTCAGATAGCAGGTTGTACGGAAGGCTCATATCTATTTGATCTTGAGAAGGTTTCATTTCTAGCCTACTTCAACTTGTTTGGGACAAAAGACTTTGTTGTTGTTGTTGTCATCTCTTCAAATCATGCAAGTGAGGATTTTAGGCACAATAATGTATGCTCTCTTTGTAACGACTAACTAATGTGTTTGGCTCTGCAGAATCCTAGGTCCCGCCGTGAGGATCTGCGCACTCATGTTACAAACATACATCGAATGATAGCTGAAAAGATTTGGCCAGGGATGCTTAGTCGGAAGCCTGTTCTCCATTTACATTTTCTAAAGTTCATTGAAGAAACATATCGCCAAATAAACATGTCATCATCTGATAGCTTTCAAGACTTGCAGCCTCTCCGATATGCATTAGCATCTGTTCTAAGATATCTAGCTCCAGAGTTTGTTGATGCAAGGTCTGAGAGGTTTGAGAGCAGAATACGTAAGAGGCTTTTCGATCTTCTCCTTAGCTGGAGCGATGATTCTGGCAGCACATGGGGACAGGAAGGCAGCAGTGACTATCGCCGTGAAATTGAGCGGTATAAAGCTAGTCAACATAATCGGTCAAGGGAATCACTTGACAAGCTTGCATTTGACAGGGAAATGGCTGAGCAGTTGGAAGCTATCAATTGGGCTTCAATGAACGCCATTGCTTCTTTGCTTTACGGGCCTTGTTTTGATGATAATGCGAGAAAGATGACTGGTCGGGTAATATCGTGGATCAATAGTTTGTTCATGGAACAAGCTCCAAGAGCACCTTTTGGGCATTCACCAGTTGATCCCCGAACTCCATCATACTCAAAGCATACTGATGGAGGACGTTTTGGTGGGAGGGACAAACAGAAAACTAGTCACTTTCGAGTTCTATTAGCAAAAGCTGCGCTAAAAAATATTTTGCAGACGAATTTGGATCTGTTTCCTGCTTGCATAGATCAGGTAAGTTCTGCTTCTATTTTTGTAGTCTGCTTTCTCAGCGTGTGTGAACATGCCACCCAATTGCATTGTGTACACATTGTGTGTTTCATGGTTTAGTTGCATTTGCTGCAAGTTCTGGTTTAGTTGCATTTGCTGCAACAACCATTCATGCTGAAGTTTTCTTCTTGAAGTAGCGTATTAATTATTTGGTGATCGCTCATCTAATAATTACTTCATCTTGTACAAGTTAGAATGACACTATTACCTTTTCCCTTTCTTTCTTTTGTCCTTCCTTTGGTCATTCTTGGCTATTTTCTTGAACAAGTTCTTTCTTTTTGGAAAGACATTAAGGACAGTTTCTTTAACTAAAAAGTTCATAAGCTCTTCTCATTTTCTCAACAAATTGGATGCTGTTATGTTTGGCTTTAATTTGAGCCGCATATCCTACTCTGGTAGGTGTTAAATTTTGACTGCGCTAATCATTTGTTGATCATTTGCAGTGCTACTCTCCAGATCCTTTAATAGCAGATGGGTATTTCAGTGTCCTGGCTGAAGTTTACATGCGTCAAGAAATTCCAAAATGTGAGATCCAGAGACTTCTGAGCTTGATCCTTTACAAGGTGGTCGATCAAACAAAACTGATCCGTGACAGTGCCCTCCAGATGTTGGAGACACTTTCTCTCCGTGAATGGGCTGAAGATGATGCTGATCGTGTTGGACATTACCGGGCTTCTGTTGTCGGCAACCTTCCGGATTCCTATCAACAATTCCAGTACAAGCTGTCCTCAAAGCTCGCCAAGGACCATCCTGAGCTCAGTGAGCATCTATGCGAGGAAATAATGCAACGCCAGCTTGACGCAGTGGACATTATCGCACAACATCAGGTCCTCACATGCATGGCTCCTTGGATAGAAAACCTTAACTTTGTGAGATTAAAGGAATCTGGCTGGAGTGAGAGATTGCTGAAAAGTCTTTACTATGTGACATGGAAGCATGGGGATCAGTTTCCTGATGAGATTGAGAAACTATGGAGCACCGTTGCAAGCAATACTCGTAATATCATTCCAGTTCTCAACTTCTTGATCACCAGAGGGATTGAGGACTGCGATGCCAATCCATCAGCAGAGATCACTGGTGCATTTGCCACGTACTTCTCAGTTGCCAAGCGTGTTAGTCTATATCTCGCTCGGATTTGCCCACAACAGACTATTGATCACTTGGTCTGTGAGTTATCTCAGAGAATGCTTGAAGACGATGAGGAACCAGTCAGGCCTGGGAAGGTTGATACTTCAGCAAATGTTGTATTGGAGTTTTCTCAAGGACCTACTTCCTCTCAGGTAGCAACAGTAGTTGATAGCCAACCTCACATGTCCCCCCTACTTGTCCGTGGTTCCCTTGATGGTGCAATCAGGAATGTCAATGGAAATCTGAGCTGGCGGACATCAGCGGTTACTGGACGCAGTGTGTCTGGCCCATTGAGCCCATTGGCTCCTGAAGTAAGCATTCCAAACCCCACTACAGGACGGTCAGGCCAGCTCCTTCCAGCATTAATGAACATGTCAGGGCCGTTGATGGGTGTCCGAAGCTCGGCTGGTAATCTGAGGAGCCGTCATGTTTCCAGAGATAGTGGTGACTACTACTTAGATACTCCAAATTCAAATGATGATATTTTGCATCAAGGGGGCAGTGGAGTTCATGGGATCAATGCCAATGAGCTCCAATCTGCATTACAGGGGCACCAGCACTTGCTTTCACGTGCCGACATAGCTTTGATTCTCCTTGCTGAAATTGCATATGAAAATGATGAAGACTTCCGTGAAAATTTACCTCTGTTATTCCATGTCACGTGTGTTTCCATGGATAGCTCAGAAGACATTGTGCTTGAGCATTGCCAGGATTTGCTCGTGAATCTACTCTATTCACTTGCTGGCCGGCATCTTGAACTGTATGAGGTTGAAAGTAGCGAAAGGGAGAATAAGCAGCATGTGGTGAGCTTAATAAAATACATTCAGTCTAAAAGAGGCAGCCTGATGTGGGAGAACGAGGATCCTACCCTTGTTCGGACTGAACTTCCTAGCGCTTCACTCTTATCAGCACTTGTACAAAGCATGGTTAGTGCTATTTTCTTCCAGGGGGATCTTCGTGAGACTTGGGGTGCTGAAGCACTTAAGTGGGCTATGGAGTGCACATCACGCCACCTGGCCTGTCGATCACACCAGATATATCGTGCTTTGCGTCCTAGTGTTAAAAGTGATAACTGCGTATTGCTTCTGAGGTGCATCCACAGATGCTTGGGTAACCCTGTCCCAGCTGTTCTGGGCTTTGCAATGGAGATATTGTTGACATTACAAGTCATGGTTGAGAATATGGAGCCTGAGAAGGTGATACTTTACCCACAGCTCTTCTGGGGTTGTGTTGCGCTGATGCATACCGACTTTGTACACATCTATTGCCAGGTGCTTGAATTGTTTTGTAGGGTAATTGATCGCTTGACATTCCGCGATCGGACAACAGAAAATGTGTTACTCTCCAGCATGCCACGTGATGAGTTTGACATCAATGGGTATACAAGCGACCTCCAAAGGCTGGAGTCCAGAACTACTTCAGAGAGATTGCTATCTGTAACTGAGACTGGAAAAGTCCCTGCTTTCAAAGGGGTGCAGCCACTCGTGCTGAAAGGGCTTATGTCCACTGTTAGCCATGGATCTGCAATTGAGGTGCTATCTAGGATCACGATAGCCACATGTGATTCTATATTTGGGAATTCTGAGACAAGGCTATTGATGCACATCACAGGTCTTCTTCCATGGCTTGGGTTGCAACTCACCAAGGAAGTATCTTCCGTTGGGTCAGCTTCACCTCTACAAGAACAGAACCAGAAAGCTTACTATGTGGCCTCCAATATTTCAGTATGGTGCTACGTCAAATCTTTGGGTGATTTAGCTGAAGTATTCAGAGCATATTCCTACGGGGAAATCACCTCCTTGGAAGATCTCTTTGCACGTGCTTCACCGCCAATTTGTGCTGAGTGGTTCCCTAAGCACTCATCTCTGGCCTTTGGCCACCTGCTTAGGCTCCTTGAGAGGGGCCCTCTGGATTACCAGCGAGTGGTGCTTCTGATGCTTAAATCACTATTGCAGCAAACCCCTGTGGATCCATCCCAGATACCTCAAGTGTATAATGTTGTATCGCAGCTTGTGGAGAGCACATTATGTGCAGAGGCATTGAATGTGTTGGAGGCACTTTTGCGGAGCTGTAGTGGTGTGACCGGCGGGCAAGCTGAGGATCTGGGATTTGGTGAGAACGGTCATGGGATGGGGGAGAAGGTTCTTCAGAGCATGCTTCTTCCTCAATCGTCATTTAAGGCTAGGAGTGGACAGCTTCAATACACAGCCGGGTCAGGATTTGGGTCTCTGATGGCCCAAGGCGGTGGAAGCACCGCAGATAGTGGATTGGTTGTACGAGATGTGGCGCTACAAAATACTCGTTTGTTGCTTGGACGTGTTCTTGATACATGTGCTCTTGGCCGTAAGAGGGATCACAAGCGCCTGGTGCCATTTGTGGCAAACATTGGGTAGAAAGTGACGCAAGCTTTCCAGTGCAAGGATATGTTGCTATCGTGTTAACTCCATGCAGCTTGTACAGCTAAGAGCTAAGATGGTTAGATCAGTTGAGGTGCAATCTTGTACACGAGCACTGATCAGTATGTAAAGCTGAGGCTACCAGAATGGTTCTGCACAAGAAGGCCTTCCCGTCGTCGTCATCGATAGACTCCGAACTGGGCAACTCAGTTTTGAGTGTTAATTTTGGAGTGGTTATTTATCCTGCAACCGCATAAGGTTAGTACAAACCAAGGCTGCGGAGTTGAAGCGTGTATGGTTGTGTAGCTATAGACTGTAGTTAATTCAGTGTACAGTATGGGAACTTTTTTTGGCTGGGGCATTGTGTAAATTAAGTATCGACATAACATGTGTTGTTATCTTTGCTTTGTGATACCCCCCAAGGAGCTGTACTGATAGTGTAGATTTTCTTTTCATTATTATTATTATTACCTGTGCAGCTAT
Organism: Dendrocalamus sinicus; assembly: GCA_036346575.1. NCBI lineage: Eukaryota > Viridiplantae > Streptophyta > Magnoliopsida > Poales > Poaceae > Dendrocalamus > Dendrocalamus sinicus. Next base: position 49,290,537 of record CM070644.1, read on the forward strand.
GTATTGAACAAGGTGGTTTCTTTTGAAAAGATGATTTTACTGATAATTAGTAAATTGTTGATGAAAATTAGTTGGTAAGAGGTGCTGATTTTGCTTGGCGCGTATTGAATTAACTAGGTCTTTTGTTTTTCTTTTCCCCTGGTATGGTATTGTACAGCTGAGCCGGGCTTGCCGTCGTTATCAGTTGGCTAAGCGGCCTAAAGACCAAAGAAAGGTTGCTTTGTTTGTCCCAGTATTACACGTGGCTTGTACTAACTAAGTATTACACATGGTGAATCTTCTTTTTTTTCCTTGCCTTTTTGGGAGAATACATACATGATGAATCTAATGGCGCCTGTACGACGAATTGTTGGAGAAATGTTTACTCTTGAAGGCGTGTTTGTGTTACTAGTGATGCACATACCTGTATATGTACAATGAACGGACATGCACATACCGTCGTGCTTGCTGCCGGTATCGCAACAGAGACGGGCCTGACATACATGTAGTGCATTTCGCTGTATCGCAACAGTTGGCATCCAAGCTAAAATCGTGGAAAGTGACGGTCTTTAGGGTGAACTAGATGCGTATGCGCACGAGTTAGTTTGTATGAATGATTTTAGTAACATATGAAGTGAGGTAAAATGAGAATTGAAAAGCCCCTAAAAATTTCAAAAAAATTTTTGAGCCTTTTTCCTGAATTTTTGAGTGAATTTTCGGAGACTTTCCCTTTTTGGAAAGTCCTCCCCCGCTCCCGTTTTCCCTTTTCGGCAAATCCGTTTCCCCTCTTCTTTGGCGCCTTTCCCCTCTCCTTGCCTCTCCCCTCGGTTGGCGCCTCGCCCCATTTCCGCTTTTCCCCTTCCCCGGCGCCCTCCCTCCTCCTTCTCTCCCCTCTGGCGCCTTCCTCCGCTACTCTCCTCCGTTGGCGCCGCTTCCCCCTTCCGCCTCTTCCCGCTCCCTGGCGCCTCCCGTCCACCCTCCTCGCTGGCGCCTCTGCTCCTCCCCGCTTTCTTCCCCGCGCCCGCGCTGGCGTTGCGCCCGCTCCCGCACCGCCTTTGCTCCTCCGCACGCGCTGCGCGCGCTGCTGCTACGCCTTCGCATGCGCTGCTCTCGCGCGCCGCCCAGCGACCCTGTCCAAATGGGTGGGTGCTCTCGCACCGCGTCGCCCGCCTCTACTCCGGTCCCACCTGCCAGTCCCCTTTCTCCTCCCTTCGCCCGCAAGCTTCGCCGTGCCCATGCCGCCCCGACCACCTGCTCCCGTCGCTATCCTGTGCAGAGCCGGCGTCACCTCGTCCCATCATGCGGAGAGACTCGCCACCAACTCCCCCAGTCCTCTGTTGACTCCCGGCGCCATACCCGTCTCCTCCCTCCCTCGGATTCCCCTCCCTCCGCCGAGGCTATAAGAGCCGCCCCACTGCCCCTCACTTTCCCTTGCTGCCCAAGCTCCCCACTGCCCCCATTCTCCTCCCGTCACTCCCGCGCAGCTCCCTGAGCTCCCGATTGAACCCCCGCCGCCCCAGTCGCCGCCACCATCGCCCCCTGCGCCGGTGACACCGCAAAGCGGATCTTCCTCCTCCTCCCTCCCTGTCTCGATTATTTCCACCCAGAGCTTCTCCACTACCTACTAATCACCGTGACATCTTTGTTTGGCCAGGAGAATCACCGTGGAACGCTACCACCGAAGCTCACCGCCGGCCGAGACCCCCCTCCCGTGGCCAGCCCTTCTCGAAGCTCCCCAGCTCACACCGCCACCGCCGATGTGAGCATCTCACCTCCCAGATCGTGTAGCCGTCGCCGATTGGATCCCCTCGCCGCCGGTGACCCCCTCCACCACCAAATGGCCGAGACACCCCCATCTCCCTCCCGCTCTCCCCTCTGATCTCCTCGCCTTCCCATCGCCCAAAATGGGTTGCCCGCGTCTAGAGCTACCCGTTGGCGCCCTCTCAGGCCACCGGGAGCCTCGCCGTCGCCGAAGAGCAGGAGTGCCTCCGCCTCCGCTTCTCTGCTCCGTATGCCCGGCGAGAGGAGGAAGAAGGCTGCGTGGCCCCATCTCATCCGTCCGTGCCTCCCGTTGCTGTATAAAATGGGCCGTTAGATGAAGTCCCTCCACCGCCGTTGGATCCTCACAAAAGTACCCTCCCGCAACCGTCCGATCCGGTCGTACCGCTTCGCCGCCCCCTTCGCTTCACAGCCGTCCGATCCCTCCTCCCCGCCTTGATCCGGGCCGTCCGCGCTCGCCACTCCGTGGCCGTCCGCCCCGCCACGCGGCGGCCATCCAGTCGCGAACGGCACGCCACCCCGCCGCTTTCCCCTCGGCCCACTTCCTCTCTGCGTCGCGCTTCTCCCGTGGGCGCCGGTTTGAACGGCCGAGCAGGCCGTTTCCCCCGCCGGGCCGCACTGTAGCGCCCGGGCCGGCCCATCACTGTTCATAACCAATTTCCAGAGTTTTATTCTTTTCTAAAATCCCAGAAAATCCAAATAAATCCTAGAAAATCACAGAAAATCCCAAAAATTCCCAAATTTCACCACTTTGCTCCAAATAATATCCTGGACCCATTTTTGGCCTCCATTTCCCCAATTTCATCCCAATTAAATTCCTAAAATTCCAATTCGAGGATTTATGCATTTTACTCCTTAAATAGTTTATTTTTCCTCGCTTCATTAGTCTCAAGCTGGATTTAATTATTTTTATGTGTTTACGCTAGTTTCGAAGTTCCCGGAAGATCAAGGGCAGTCGCAGGACCAAGGTGCTTCTACGTTCGAGCTAGCCGAGATCGTCCAACTTTACGGCAAGTCCCAAATCCTTTGATCATATCGCAACCCCTGTTATTTAATTATGTTATTATGCTATTTGCATTATGCTAGTTCTGAAATATTAGTTCAAAGTAAAATAAAATGTTTAGAATGGCTTGTTATGTAGTTAGACCTACCACCGACAAATGCCCTGTTAAATTTGTAGCCATGCCATTGTAGCCCTAGAATTAATTATTTGTTAATCTAAATAATTGTAGGATATTATTATTATCATGCAAAGTGTTACACTAATAAGGTGGTGGCTGTGGAGCCAATAGAATTTGGAAAACCCGACTCTAAGGTAGGGTGGTATGAGACACCGTATCTTAGAGCGGAGAGTGCCGGCGTGCACAAGGAGGGTAAGGGTTAGGGAAGAGCCGCGAGACGGTCTTTGCCCAACTCTTACCTTAGGTTTGGAGTAGGGTAAGGGTGAGTGGGAAACCGCGAGACGGTCTACGCCCACCGCTTACCTTAGGTTGGGTCGCGGGCCTGGCGAGGTTGCGGACCATGTGAAAATATAAGGACTGAAACCCTTACGCTGAGCAAATGTCACAGTAATCGCTCAACCACGGGAGTTGACTTGTCAACACTTGTCTAGTAGCTGCTCAGCTCGATTGAAACTCTACAGGAGGTTTAGCAGTGAGGTTAGGCAAGCCGTGTTGTGGGTGCCTAACAACGGTAGAGTTCACTCGAAGCGGACACTGTTTTCTCTTGTGTGGGTGTGCGTGTGTGTGTGTGGGATCCAGACCCGAGTGAATTCTACCGGGTAGAGTCTATATAAAGAGTTGAGCAGTGAAACGACCTGGCTTTCTTAACCCGGACGCGGAAGTTAAGAAATCGTGTGGGTAAAGCCGAGCAAACTCTGCAGAGTCAAATAAATGGTATTCGAATACGCCGTGCTCCCGGTTAATGGAGCTGTGTCACTTGGGTGATTCCAGCCGCGAAGCTTAAGTAATTTTTGTACATGCTTTAACTTGGATTAGTTGGATAATTAACTTTTGTTGAAAACCCCTGTGTTCTTTAGGAGTAGTTTTGGGTCCATTTTATCAAAATGTTTGCAAATAAAACTGCATCCACTCAAATTAATAAACCAAGTATACTCCCTTCCTTTGATGTTCCGTGCATGTAATAAGTTAGGGTCCCTTTGGGACTTGCTGAGCCGGTTGTTTGGCTCATGGCTTGCTTTTGCCCTTCTTTAGAGGATCAAGACGAAGGTGAAGGTCTCCCCGTTGAGGAAGCCCCGGAAGGTCTCTTCTTCGACGAGAACCCGTGGCTTTAGGTCTTGGCCACGCTCGAGCGGATTCTGGAGTTTTTGTGATGTAAGTATATTTTGGGCTTGCACGCCCCGCTGTCGAAAATGGATGTTAATCCGTATGTGAAATATATGCTGGACTTTTGTCGTAAGCATGCAATGGTATACTCTTGCGCAACATTCCATAACTGTTCATGCGTGAATAGTTACGGAGTGCCGTGTCCGTACGCGCCCCTGGAAACGGGGGCGTTACAAGAATACTTTGTTGTATAATAACATATTCGATCCGGTTTAATTTGGTTTTCTTATTTACTTAGATAGAAAGAGATAATGTGAAGTGTATATAGATAAATTAGCTAGTTTTTATATGATAGTATGTGAATCGTGTTGGTTGGGAATCTGTTAAGAATATTACGTCTATGTATGTTGTATTATGGGTATTGATAATATTTTTAAATAGGTGTGGGATGGTAGGTGTGTATGTATCTAAAAGGAGCTCACCCTAAATACGGGAGCAGAAAAAACCTAAGAAACCATGTAATCTGGGTAAAAGTCCAGTGGCGAAGTAAGGATTTGGTTACGCCTCAGGTTCAGTGGTGGAATGATATAGACTATTTAGATTGGATCATAAAAATATTAACCAAGTTAGACTAAATTTACTTAAGCTACACATTAGATATTTTTTTCACACTTTAAACTAAAATCTATGCTATTTAGGTTGCGCCTCGGCCCATATAACTACGGTACTACACAAATAGCGCACATCGAGCAGGCAGAGCACAGGAGTAACGTAAACAAAAACAAAAAAACGCATGGAAGTAGTTATTACAGCGAAGGTAGCAAGATGGCGTATGTACAAAGGCACATGACAACAAAGTAAAACCACAAATTTTCGAAAGGAACGATCACATTCAAGCAGTGCAGAAACGATCACATTCAAAGGTGCAGAATTAGAATAGGTAAACCTAACGCAGTAATTAATTGGAACTGCGGAGAAACACGTAGACGGAACTAACTGTGAATACTAAAACACGGAGCGAACACCCGGAATCGCTGAAACAAATAAGAACCATATTGCGTTTCTCACTGTAAATGTTTGAACATAAAGTGAACATGCGGAACTGGTAAAACAAATAAGGACTATATTTTGTAGAACATAGCCAGTGTGGCTTGAGCATACGCATAAATCTGTGAGCGTAAATAAAGAACTGTAAAAATACGCAAATATGTTAAACGAGGTGCTGGTGCATATGTGACGTACCTCTGAATATGTGAAGTGGTACGTCACTATATCCTCTCAATATACCCATTACTTACGAGGGAAAACATTCGTAAGGAAGTCGAAAGTTCTTTTTTGACTACTCCATGATCATAAGTTCTTCTATGACCATGAAGTTATAAGTACTTCTATGACAACTCTAAAGTCGTAAGCTCTTCTACGGCTATATAGTCGTACGCAGTCCTGTGATCACCTTGTGATTATAGACTATTCTGCGGTTTCTATATCCCCAATCGACTTGCCAAGCGACGTGGGAGCACATGACAGGGCGGTTAGAACGTACGCTTATCCAATAACCACACATGATTTCTCTCTGGCAACAATCACTGCACGACAAACGGCCATCATGCCTCTCTGACAATAATCTCCGTCAGACAGTTATCGCCCGAAGCGTTAAGACGCCTTCTAGCACCAGACAACGGCCGTCGTTTCATCAATTATTTAATGGTTGGTGACAGAGAAGAGAAGGTGATCTAAGCGAGATTAGAGATAGTGCAGATTCTCTTTTGCAGTACACAATTGTAATCATTTCATCTGATTAGTAATCACATAGGACGTAGGGTTATTATTCTCCTAGGAGAATAGCCGAACCTGAATAAAAATTCCCGTGTCTCTATTCTGTAAGAGCATAGCTTAATCTTCTAAGAGAATCTCCGAATCCAAACAAATCATACGTAAGATCAATATTAAAACACCGATAAGTGGCTAATAGAAGCGGTTGATGAATAGTAATGGCTGATAAATAATAGTACATTATGTAAGAAAGATGGTGCAGTGAAAGACACAACAATATTGGGACTGCCTTGCGACTTACGAAATTGTACCATAACAACAAAGCCTTTTGTCCCAAATAAATTAGGGTATGATAGGAATGAAACCTTCTCAAGATCAAAGAGATATAAGTCTTGAAATAAAACCTACAATGCTAAAACCCTAAGTTATACAATCTGTTATTTGAGCCAAGAGCCTAAAACACTGCCCCTAACTTTCTTATGGTTCCGATACGTGGATCACTAACTTCCATGCATTCCTATCCAAAGCTAATTCTTTAGATATATTCCAATCCCTCAAGTCTCTTTTAATTGCTCCCTCCTACGTCAATTTTGGTCGATCTCTGCCTTTTCTTACATTTCCAGTACATCTTAAAATTCCACTACGTACCGGTGCCTCAAGAGGCTGTCGTTGGAGATGTCCGAACCATCTCAAACGATGTTGAACAAGCTTCTATTCAATTGGTGCTACCCCTACCCTATCACGTATATCATCATTGCGGATGCGATCCTGCCTTATATGACTATAGATCCACCACAACATCCTCATCTCCGCTACACTCATTTTCTGTATATATTGTCTTTTAGTTGCTCAACATTCTGCTCCATTGCGGGTCTGATCGCCATCCTATAGAAATTACCCTTTAACTTTTGAGGGATTTTTTTGTCACACAGGACATTAGATGTTTGGCGCCATTTCACCCACCCCGCTCTTATCCTGTGGCTCACGTCTTCATCAATCTCACCGTCCCACTGTAGTATCGATCCCAAATAACAAAACGTGTCCTTCTTATGCACTATTTGTCCATCCAATCTAACATCTCCATCATCTACCCTAGCACCACTGAAATCACACCTCATATACTCAATTTTAGTCCTACTAAGTCTAAAGCCCTTCAATTCTAAGGTCTTTCGCCTATGTAGTTTTCTACGTAGCCTATCCCAAGCTAGGAAAAAGGAGGAGGATTGTGTTAGGTTTAGCAAGCCAACGTAAAAATCATGCCATCTTTTCATGGAATGAAACCCAAATTAGAAGTTTCGACTTACGAAATTGTGACATAATAAAATGCAAAGTGCGTTACAACATGTAAATGCGCAAAGTAGTGGCTGATAAAAACAACTTATAGAAGCTGGGACGTTCATATTAGCTTTAGCTTTTAAAAGCAGAAACCAGAAGCTAAATCCAATATGAACGGGCCCTTACTTCTAAGATCCGGATAGATTCTCTCTCATAGATACACGCAATAAGAAGACTCATATGAGATAGAGAGAGTGGGGCCTCACTCCAAATAGTTTTAGCTTCTAACTTATTTTGGCTTTCGGCTTACTTAAGCCAGAATCTACTTTGAACACGTCGATTTCTAATTTCGACTTACTTTGGTTTTTAGGGCCTTTTTTGTTTTTTGCCTTTTTTTCTTTTGCATTGTTTGTGATGATGTAACGATTTCTTATATTTTTTCTTAAAAAAACTAATAACCATTATAATATAATTTTAACTATAAATTAGAAGTTATATAAAAAAACTTAGATCGCAAGTGAGCTGAAGGCAGACCGAATGGACCTTGCGGGGCAGGGACGGTGACAGAGTAAAGTACGGAGGCGCAGGCCCAGCCGGATCTAGTAGTGCTCTATACTACTACAATAGAATCTCTCTGGAAAATGAAATAGTACTAGTCGTCTGACTCTGAGTCTGAGGGAGGGGGAGGGGGAGAGGGAGCGGGAAACAAATCCTCTGCAGTCGCGTACGGGCGACTGCAGAGGGAAGTCGGCGATCTGAGCCGTCCGATTGGAAAAAGGACGGTTCAGATGTTTTTTGCTACAGTAAAAATTACTGTAGCTTCAGTACCTTTTACTGTAACAATAAAAATCTGAGCCGTCCTTTTTTCAATCGGACGGCTCAGATCGTGACTTCCCTCTGTAGTCGCCCGTACGCGACTGCAGATGATCTCGTTTGGAGGGAGCGAGGTGCGTCGCATCGCAAGTGAGCTGAGCTCCACACCACTCGTCGACTCCATCCTGTTGTGGGTCTTTCTTTCTTGAGCTACGACTTACATACGCACGCCCGCCGCCATGGATTCCCCCGTCCGACCGCCGCCCGCCGACGAGGAGGAGGCGCGCCGCCGCCGGAGCACCGACTGCATCTACTTCCTCGCCTCCCCGTTGACCTGCAAAAAGGTCCTTCCTTTCCCCGCACCCACCCCTTAGTTTTTACTTTTCCCCTATCCGCGATTACTTTGCTAAGTATGCTCGTTTTGTTGATTGGAGTAATGTTTTCTTGGCCGACTTTCCTTTCTTTCTTTCTTTCTTTCTTTCTTTTACCTGCCATGCTTTTTCCTTGGGGAGAATTCTTCTTCTCCTCCTCCTGGGTTTCGCTTAGTTTCGTGGAGAATTAATTGCGTTGCGCGCCTAGATGTCGAGGTTTGCTTCCGATTTGGCCGGCGTTTCTTGGCTCATGTGCTTTCCAGGTCGATATGTGGCTCCTTCCGATCTGGATGGGCTCTTCTTATCCAGGATTGATTTTGCTCGGGTGTTTGACCGGAAATTTCTATCTAGGATTTTTCAGTCGAGAACGTGCAACCTCGAGCTGCACACAACAAGTGGTGTCTTGCATAGAGCGATACGTCCATTTCGATATAGTTACCGACAAGCGTTGCTTAATGTTGCAAAATACATGCTATACTTCAATTGTTAATCGAGATCTGCTCGCTAACTGTGATTTAGGCCGCCCCTTCGACTTGAATTGCTGCTGGACTTAGATGGGCGTGATGATATTAGCCTTCTCCGGGCCAAAATGATATTTTTTTTATTAGGTTTCCAACAGCCCGGTGCTTGCTTGCCGTTATGATTTTCTTTTCACTTCTACTAGAAAAATCTTATTCTAGGTCTAGGATGTGCAGGCTCTCATACTCGGCATAGCCTGATGCGATGGAAAAAAAAGAGAGATTTTCTCTTGTTTGAATGATTTGCTATGAGAAGCTTTTTTCTAGATTGCAGATGGAACAAGCTAGGTCTCTTGTGCGTCTTCCGGGTGCTGTTATGGATGATGGTAGGATAGGATATCTTCAGAACATCCAGTGAGACTAGGGAACTCATTAGATCGTCTCGACGTTCCAGTTTTGTTACTGTATGGATAGCTGCTTGTTTTCTAGTTGCGCGGCATTGGAAATTCTAGATTATGGAATATTATAATAGGGTACGACCAAATAATTAGGGCGTTTTGGGCATTGCAGTTTCTATAGCCAGACTCCTTGGCTAAGGTGGTCTTGTCTACCTCTATAAATACTTTGCCCATCTTAAATTCTCCAGAACGCGTTTTGGGCGTTCTGGATTCTTTTTGTTGTATCTGAACCTTGCTTCCATGTGCATATATGCGCAAACTTCTGTTTATGTTTGGGTCTTATCTACAGATGACAATACTTAAGTTTATTGGGTATTACTGGAAATGATAGATGGATGCTTGGTTGTGAGTAAATTGAAACAAGTTGGAACAGAACATAGGCATACCAATAATTGACTACGCATTGCACCTTGTTGATTCATTCTTCACTGCAATCCCCTATCTGAACTGTATTGACATGTTGTTTTTCCTGCATGCAGGGAAGTGATTGTGAGTACCGTCATAGTGATGCTGCCAGGATGAATCCTAGGGACTGCTGGTATTGGTTCAATGGCAACTGCGCAAATCCTAAATGTTCATTTAGGCACCCGGTACTGCCTCCCCCTCTGTTGGTATTGAAATGAAACTACTGCAATTCTAACCTATTTAGTGCCTCAGTGAAACAGACCAACATTGTAAGCTATAGAACTTTGTTTAATTGACTTATTCTTGTGGCAAAAATTCTTGTACACAAAATCATACGCATTTACTCAAACATAAAGAGCAGCTGGGATTGATAATTGATAAGCCCGCTTTCTTTACAGCCATTGGACGGCCTGCTTGGAGCACCAGCAACTCCACGCACAGCTCAACAATCTGCACCACAAGTTTCTGTGCCAGCTCAATCCCCTCGATCTACTCCTGCCAGTGGCACAGTCAAGCAGGGTGTTCCATGTTATTACTTTCAGAAAGGCATGTGTGTAAAAGGGGACAGGTGTGCCTTCTTGCATGTGCCACAGGTTGCTGGAAATACTGTTCCACAGCAGACATCAAAGGTTTTTGCTCCTGCTTTGCAGCCTCATCCTCAGGTGAAGAACTCGTGGACAAAACCAAACTCTTCAGCCCAACACAATACACCTCCAGCCATACTTGATAAGCTTAAGGTCGGCCCTCATAATGGCGAACAAGCTCAGAAGCAAAATCTGACAAGCAGGGTTGATCACTCATCAGGAATTTATCAGAATCACAATAATCCTTACATGTTCTCTGGTGCAGCAAAGAATTACCAACCTCAGCCTTCAGTTGAAGATGGCTTAACTGAGAATGGTATGGAGGTGGGTGAATTTGTGAGGGAGCTTTCTGCTGGTTCTGGTGTCCTCATTGACAGTGCTGATGATGATGCTGAACAGTCATTCAGGGAAGACAACAACAGTTACTCTTGTACTAATGGGGAGCAGCACACTGCGATGATTAGGCAAACACATGCTAGCTATGAATTAGAAAGGTCTCACAGAAGTTCAGCAGGGAGATTGTTGTCAGAGAGAAGGATTTCTGAGAGAGAGCCTATGCCTGTGACTGCAGACAGTTCAGATTTGCGCCACATGCTACTGAAGCAAAGAAGGCTCAATAATCCAAGATCGACACGGTTGCCTGATAGGCCTGTTGTACATCCTGAGGACGAACGCCACAGCCATCAACGTTGGCGAGGTGAAGAGCCGGCTACCCATGATGGCCTCTCACGCTCTCGATTGCGTGGTAGAATAAAACTTCCTGGGGAGACATCATTGAACAGACTTGGTTCACACCCAGAGAAAGAGAGAGATAGAGGGCCTAGAGCCAGATTGTCGCCACAAAAACAAACAGAATTTCGAGGGAAGCTTCATGATAGGCTAAAGGCTAAATCAAATGAGGATATCCCTGGAAATGTAAAAAGTTCAGTGGCAAAAGCAAATAGTGGTGAAGATGTTGGGTTGTTGAGCTTTGCTGGTCCGATGAGCCTTGCAGAGTTGAAAGCAAAGAAGGTTGCTTACAGCTCAGGGGAACATGCTGTCAAGAGTGCTGGTTCTTTTAAAGGGCCAGTCCGTATGACATCTGAAATAGTTGCCATCAAGGACTCTTCAGACCCTGTTCCGTTTGAAGGTCCAAAGCCATTAAGTGCCATCTTGAAGAGAAAAAGAGAGGCAGCTTCTGAAAATGCTACCAATTCTGGCAGCATACAGGAAGAACACACTGTAGGAGAGGAAGAAGAACCTCAGAATAAGTTCAGAATACTTGAGAATGAGAAACTTGGGACGAACACCGAGGGCAATGGGGAAGAAGCCTTCCATCCTGAAGATGATGCGGCATATGACGATAATCTGTCTCCTGCCGATGACAATGCTGCTGAAGCTACAGGTGATGCAGGTGAAGAGCTGGAGGAGCAGCGAGACCTAGAGGCAGCAGAAGGATATGACTATGAGGCGGCTGACGTTAATGCTGAGGAGGATAATGATTACCAGGAGTATGAAGATGATGATTTGGATGACGACGAGGATTTCGCACGCAAAGTGGGTGTGATGATCTCTTGAGGTGTGCTTTAAGCAGGGCGTGCCACTATGGCATATCTACATATGATTGAAGCAAGAGGTGTTCCTCCGAAGATCCTGATCTGTATTCTTTTGGTGCTAGATACTTTTAGTTCAGTGCGCCAAAGACACATGCAAATATAATTTGCAGAATATAAAATGGAGGCAAAATTAGCTCATTTGAGGGCTTGTGTTTCAGCAAAGCAGCTACTTGTATTCAAGAATGTGTGGGCGCTCTGTGCTCTCTTCCTTGTGTTGTATTGTTAGTTAATGACCTAACAGATTACACACTGTACTTCTATTTATTCTTTAGTGCATGAGATCATAAAAGATCGCTCCTTTGCTGGTAGAACACATGTTGCTCTTGCCTCCGCATTTTTAATTTTCATTATTATCTTTCAATTTTTATTCCTCATAATGCCAATTCTATGGGAAAAGAGGTCATGAACTTAGTTTTGACACGGTAAATGGTGATTCTCGCGTGTAAATGCATACATATATCTGTTTCTTCTGCCAATGCTATTCGACTCATTTCGGCTTGGGGTTTTAGTTTCTGACTTATTTTTTTTACTATTTATAAATTTTGTCTTTTTCTGCCTTTTCCGTTTTTTTGCTGTTTCCCTTTTTTCCGTATTTATTTGCATTATACGAAATGGACTAGCATGCTTTTTTTCTTCTATTTTTAAATTTTTAAAATTTAATTATATTAAATAAGTCGTCATCAGTTACAGTACAAAATAAGCCAGTTACAATAAAAATAAGACATAAGCCAGACTTATTTAAGACTAAATGAGCATAGTCTAAAGCAAAGTGTACGGAAATGTGCGATTACCAACCAATCAATGCGAATATGTACTATACAAGACTATCGTTGCCGTTGCATTTAGGCATACAGCTCTTGAAATAAATAATTTCCCCTTAATGAGATTACTAACAATTCTTGGCAGCTTGGTGTCGAAGATAAAGCGGTTTTAGCAGAAATTTAATCATATTATCAGAATTAAATGTGAGCATAAAAGTATGATTCCAATGACACTTAAATGACGAGCAATAATAAAATGTTAATAGGAACATAATACTTTCTTAAATCATCTATAAATAAAATCACACCTATTACAACAGTGAATAGAAGATATACACTTAGCATATTGCTCAAAGTGCTTTTTTAACAAAAATTGCTCTTAGATGTTGGCTGCTCTTATTTTTAGAACAAGTCCTCGACATGATAGGTATAATCTAATCAAAGATTAGAGCGGCAATTTCTAAATATTTTGCTAGTTTTGAATTCTATAAATTTACCAAAATTATAATAATTGAACCGCAATAACAGAATGAATAATTATCTAGTTAATATCAAGGTAAATAATAGGGCAGCAAGGAAGCTAGCTACCGATAACTCAAAACTAGCATATTGATTTTAATTGTCACGTCAATCTCATTTAGACCAACTAATCCTCATTGAGCAATTGTTAACTTCATAGATAATCATGCAATTGTCTCCCAGAATTAGTGATTCAAATATCAAATCCTAAGTACCTAGAATGGCTCACAAATGCACAATAACAACAAGAATCGAAGACAACTCATGAGGTGACGGCACTCGCAACTGTCCAGAAGGTAGCAAGGTTAGACATGCCGAAGTCGATGTTGTACTAGAAAAATCTATGACCGTCGTTTGCACCACGACGTGATTCTCGAAGATACAAAACCGCCCACACAAGCCGGTTAGCACTACAGTCCTATGGTTGAGGGTTGAAGAACGTAACACAAGACCAAGATCATAGCACTGACCAAGTGCTAGACAAACAATAACACCACAAACATCACAGCTGAACCAGCAGTCACAGCTAAGATAACAAAGCCACCGTTGCAAAACCGCACCTAAATTTGCGCAAAGCAGCTTACCTACTCTGCAACCTGAACATCGTGCACCGCCGCGGCCTTGACCCGATGCTTGGTCGGAGACACCACCATAGCCTAGGCCCAGTCCCAAATCTCCGCCCTCACTGAAATATAGCCGCACCGGCTTGAAGGTCGAGAGCGCGGCCTCAGGTTGTTGGAGATGGGAATGAACTGCACCACAACCGCCGCTCGCCGAAGCTTAAGAACAATCTAGTGCAAGAGCTCGAAAGAGATAGAAGAAAGGGAGATTGGAGGATTGATTGTTGTCCCCAAGAGAAGGGAGATCTAGCCCAGTACATAGAGGAGGATGATAGGGTGATAACGGTGATTGGGAGCGAGGTCCAATTAAGGAGACCTGTAGCAACCGAGCGCGTGATAACGGTAACGCACGATGCCGTCGATGGGGACAAGCACAGACATCTCGTCTTCATCCTTGCTATCCCTGGGCAGCTTCCTGGAGAGGATGCCCATGGTGGCGGTACACCCTCCCAGAGCGATCCTCATCATCGGACTGGTCAAGGTCACCCGGGTTGTAGTCGACGGTGAAGAAGCCATTGACGAGGAGGTGGCAGCAGCGGTGAGGAGAGAGGGTGGTTTGAAGGAGCAGCGGTCAATGATGCCTCGCCTCACATGAGGGCGGGACAGTAGCAGAGAGCAGCAGCGACGCCAACCGGACAATACAGACAGCAGCGCCATCTTTTCTTTCCTCCTTTTTTTTCTTCTTCAAAACAGATGATTACATGAAGCCGTCAAATAGAATAGATTTGGAGAGGGTCTCTGCAAGGTGCCGGAGAAAAAGAAATGGCGGAAGCCAGTACGCAAATAGCCGTACACAAACTTATGCTCTCAGCTAGATGAGCAAATAGCACAACACTTTGACGTGAGGCATCACTCATCATGGTGTTCTATGCCTGCCTAAGGAATTCTCCTAAACCCCAATGGTTACATGATGACGGTGCATCACAACGCAGATATAATTTCCTTTGTCCGCGCTTGTGCTCTTTCCTTTTCTTCAGGTCCATCCAAATCCCCAATGTTGTCATGATACTCCTGCATTTGACAATAGGTTCATCAAGGGTTTAACAAATCTCTCGATATTCATGTCAAAATGCCTAGCTAAATACCCTGCTTTCACTTAGGGCCACCAAGCCAATTAACAGTCAATAATGACACTCCAGCCTCTAAGGCTTACATGAGGAATGGGTGTATCACCAATCACACTAAATCCCATCAGAACTGAACACCATGAGCAGAAAATGCTTGAAAAGGGATGACACACCTGAAGTATATCCTTAACATCCTCCTTTGTCAGTTTGTTTTGTCTAAGAAGCAATTCTATTCTTGTCCTCATCTGTGAATTCCTGAAAATGCGACACACGGACAAAATGATGAGCATTGCACCGCACTCCAATCTCCTGACTCTGTAGAACAAGCAGTAACAGGGGTAACAAAGACCGAAGCTTTACTTACCCAGAGTGCCAGATATGGCCAAGAATAAGCGCAATTAACTGAAACATAAACACACTTATTTCAGACACTTGGTGAAGTAAAAAAGAATCAACCAAGATACAAGATAGGCTGAAAAACTATCAGATACAACACTGTCATGTCATTATGTTAATACCTGAAGTGTGTAAAGCCCAGCTTCGAGTTTTCGGTTGTACCGCTCATCTTCATCCATCTGAGAGAATCAGAGTGTGTTTTATAAGAATTCATTATTGTTAAAATTGGAGGTGAAGGTAACAAGATAGAAAAAAGCACCTCTAAATCGTCTAAATCGAGATTGTCAAGTCTTTCAGTCTCAGCTTTCACTCTGTCTGAATACCTGCATAGTATAAGCAGAACATGCAATCAGCAAATGACAGAAGAATACAAGCAATTCTCTTAGTTTTCTTGAAAGCAGATATACCTTATGTAAAACTCCATCAGACGGTCTATCTTTTCACATTCGTTCTCAACAAACTTTCCTAGTAACCTGATCCTTCGTGAACCTTTTGTAATACCACCTAAGAGAAGTGGCAAACAGTCAAACATAATAATAATAATAATAATAATAATAATAATAATAATAATAATAATAATAATAATAATAATAATAATAATAATAAGATGTCACGGTTTTGAATGCTCAACTATTTGTTCACTGGTAATGTCTGCTGCATCAACAAACCTATCTACATGTTTATCACAGAAGGGGGATAAAAGCACCCTTAAATGTAAAAGACGTTATCATATCACATTCAGCAAGTAGAATTCGCCATAGAGTGAAATAATTAAATTACAAAATGAGAGCAGATGGTTCTAGACAGGGGAGCATTGAATTGGTCTTATTGATGCAAACATAATTGTGAAATGCTAACAGACAGTTTAAGAAATCATCGAATCTTCAAGTGCGACGACAATCTTCCCAGAAGTATTGTTAGATGATTTACATAGCAGAATTTCAGTTGTCCAAATATACAATTAACTTTGAAGTTCTCACATGCTAGAATTTATCCATGTAATTAAGCAAATTTTCTAATCAAGTATCTAGAAAAGACAAGGTTGCATACTCCGTTACCCCTAGGAAATTAGTTTAACAGACAACAGTGTGGACCACATAGAAATAAATATATTTTTGTCGATTCTTAGTTGCAAGTTCATATACAGAGGAAAATTGGATGAAGACTTCTCATGTTAAGGAAATACACATTTGTACAACCAGAACAATAACATAAAACTGATATTGAAGTAGACTTGCCTGCTTACCAAACAATGAAGCAATAAGCGAAATGATGCGTTCTTCTAGCTCCTCCTGATAACTCTCTTTTTTGTTTTTCTTGTTCACAGGAATCTGAAAAACCATGTCTCGGAAGAATTTTAATATGCTTACAAGTATCTCAGAAAACAGCAATAAGTTAAAAATCGAAATGCGGCGAGCTGTTTTGTAATAGAGGCCAGCTTGAGTTTAAACTGTTTCTTAAAATAGAGAAACTCCAACCTCACCTACTGCCTTATCAGTCAATTTTCATATCAATCTTTTCTCTAATTCTATTACCTCATAATTTCCATTGAAACATGAAACACAGTGTATGTTGCTATGGCAGGATTTATACAACAAAAGGGAAGACAATGAAGAAAAATAAATTTGATCAAATCATAAAATTCCAGCCAGAAAACTCAACTAATAGGTTGTTTCATATAACTGAAAGGCAAACAGGAGATCTCGTTATGGTATGGAAAATCAGGACACAACCAGCTGTTATTGGATTTTGAGCACAACAAATATTTTCTAATCCTTCAAGTTTACTTAAATAAACAATATATATATGATTTCCATATAACCTTGTTGGCAATTGTAATGTCAGTTAATCTTATACAGGGACTTGAAATCATTTCTATCCATTTTCAGTTTTACATTAGCAATGAAAACTCTAATGGGCCTAATGGCAGTCCATGAACATATGAACTTGCAGGAAATAGTGAGAAATTTTGTTCTCTTACAAAGTACTGCATCACAACATTAATCCATACCCAAACATCTGAAATCTTAGAAGAGAGAGAGAGAGAGAGAGAGAGGAAATGAGCAGGAGCAGCGGTCACTTGCCTTACCCATGAATGCCGCAAAAGCAGTCTTAAGGCCAAGCACATCAACAAACCGCTCGCAAGCAGGTGGGAACCTCGTCATGGCAAAATCCAATGTCCGGATGGCGGAGCTGTATGCCAATTTCTTCTGCTTCATGATGATGATCATGAGCTCAACGCCCTCGGCCTTGACAAATCTCTCCTTGTTCTCCATCGGCATCAGCACGCAGCAGAGGCAGTCGAACAGGTTCTCGAGCATCTCCTCCTCGTCGGAGGTCTTTGGATCCCTGGACTTGTACATGGCAACGGCCTACAGCAGGCCGTCGACCCCGTTTATCTGGCCCAGGCGCTTCTGGTTGGCGGGACTGTTCTGGAGGAGGATGGCGAGGATCTCGGAGGCGTACTGCTTGTTGGCGTCGAACTCGCGGGCCTTGAGGCGAGCGAGGAGCCAGCGGAGGAGCTTGGTGCGGTCGCAGACGAGGTCTGCGAGGTGGGGGCGGAGGTCGAGGAGGTTCTCGAGGACGGCGAGGGTGTGGTGGACGGCCTCGGCCTCGTCGGGGTCGGCTTCGGAGAAGCGGGAGAGGTTGTGGACGAGGAGGTCGAGGGCGTTGGCGTCGACGAGGGCGTCGGCGAGGGACTGGACCCCGGCGAGGTCGAAGGGGTCGTCGGAGTCGGTGAGGTCGGCGAGGAGGGAGGCGGCGGCGGCGGCGAGGTCGGCGTTATCGTGGGTGAGGAGGGAGGAGAGGGAGGATGCGAGGCCGAGGGGGACGAGGTCGGGGAAGAGGTCGGGGGCGCCGGCGAGGAGGCGGAGGCGGTCGGTCTCGGAGTGGAGGGCGATCTCGGAGTCGGCGAAGCGGGCGGGGTCGTCGGGGTGCTTCATGCGCGCCTCGAGGTTGTCGCGCAGGCGGCGCTCGAAGCCAAGCAGCAGGCGCTTCGCCGCCCGGAGGTCGAGCACTTCCAGGGCGTCGGCGCCGCCGGAAGCCTCCAGGGCCGAGAGGTCGACCTCCCCGGCGGCGGCGTCGTCCAGTCGCTGGCGCTTGGGTGCGGCGGCGGCGTCCATGGAGGGAGGGGATGAGAAATGGTTGGCATACATGTAGATCTCTCGACAACTCACTTGAACGAGGGGCGGACCTAGCAGGAAAAGGTTTTATTCATCATATACCCTCCCCTTAAATAGAAATTCAGAATTTACCCTCCTGACCCATACGTCAGTGACTTATGATGACTCTACATGTCATTGAGGTGGGAGGATAAATCCTGAAATCCCCAACTTTGGGGAGGGTATATGATCCAATCCCCCGTAGGAAAATTGAGTGGGGTATAAATAATTTCGGGCTTAGATTTCTATTTTTTTAACTAATTTTAGGTTTAATAGGAGCACTTTTGTTGAACTATTGGATACACAAATAATGAAATTTTGATTGATATAGACCTATTCTAAAAATTGTATAAGAAAAGTTCAGAACTAGTAAGTAGCTAATTAATTGGATCCTTGTTACGAAACAACCCTCCGAAACCCTTTTAGAACATACATGGCGAGATATGAAAACCACGATGATGAATAATCATAATCATTTTTGCGTAAAAAACCACAGACTCATAATCAATGAAATCACTATATAAAGAAGAAGTTATAGAACGCCATTACGTATTGCATGTGTAAATATCTTATGTTGTGAGCACTATCTAACAAGAGACTCAAAGGGGAAATAAACAACCTTGGGAACAAGAGTTCCAGACGAGAAATGTATAAAATCTTAGTCGGCAATAGAAACAGAGATCTACTCGGACTCTGGAACAATAACATGCTCAGAGACGAGAACAACACCCTGCCTGAAAATGAAATAGAGTCGGAAGCACCTCGAGTAACCATATCTGACTGTCTCTAGTCGGTATAAACACCTTTAGACACCACAACGGTGCAAGTCAGTGCAGAGTCCATCATGGATATGAAGATGATCCTAATCATACTCTCCGACTAGTATCGTGTTACCGACCAGTCTACTGATCAAAATATATCTTTGAGCAAAACCTAATTGGATTCTTCAAGTAGATCGAACCCGACTAGATTTGGATTACAAAAGACAATAATCTCCACTTTTAGATGAATTCCTCCTGTAGTGAAAAAGAATCAAAGAACTTCTCGAATAGCTTGTAAAATACTTCTTGTGCGTCAAACATCTGAAAGGACTAATTTAAACAGGAAAGACCATAACAATTTTATCCAAACGCTCCTCATGAAGCAAATTTAAGCAAACCACTAGTAGATCTAAACACACACCTATCAACAAAACAGATGAACAAAACTGGATCATTAACAACTCATAACCCTAGCTAAGTCTGAGTCCGTGTAACCAACCTCCTGAAATATATGCTCAATTATTGAATGGCATAACCCTAGCGAAACCTTTTTTTTTCCAGATAGCACCCCTGGAGTCGCTCGGTGCTCTGTCCGGGCAACCGGAAGTACTAGCATGTAAATCACGATACTTCCGCTTGCCGAAAGCTCCAGTTATCCGAGCGGAGCCTTTTTTTCCAGAGAGCACCCTTGGGACAATTGCGAGTTCGCGAAAACTGGAAGTACCGAAGTTTCAACGATGGAACTACCGTTCGAGCGGTAGTTCTGCAGCCCTAAGCGATACTTCCGGAGCACGGAAGCTCCGGAAGGTCGGGCGGAACGTATTTTCCAAAGAGCGCCAACTCCCTCCTATTCACCTACCCTCTAGGTAGTTATCCTTGATCCTACAAGTGGTATCAGAGTTTAGTATCTTATTATTAGGCTTAACCGTCTAGAGAGAAAGGATGGATAGTGAGAGGATTGCTATAGGAAAGACACCTTTCTTTGATGGCTCAAATTATTCTCATTGAAAAATTAGAATGTCAATATATCTTAAGGCCATGAGTCCGAATATTTGAAAAAAATTCATAAATGAGGGCTATGTCATGCCTCTTGATCTATTGTACCCTATGGAACAAGATGGACGTAACTCTCATTTAGATGCCCAAGCCATGAATGCATTATTTGAAGCTTTAAACGCGGACAAATTCAATAGAGTGAGCAACCTAGAAACTGCTCATGCTATTTGGACAGCTCTCTCTGAAATTCATGAAGGGACGTCCACGGTCAAAGAAGCCAAATTGTATAGGCTTCGAATTAAATATGAGACATTTACAATATTGCCTAATAAGAACATAAATGAAATATACTCATGACTCAACAATATCGTAAATGAACTCAAGGGCCTTGGTACTAACCTAACCGATGTTAATGTTGTAAGGAAAATGATTAGGGCCTTAGTGTGAGTTTGAAACATGACTGAGCCACGGCCACATATATCCACAATCAAGCCATCATCGAACCTCACCGAGCAATGTATCTCAGCGTCCAGTTCAGCGAATATCTCTCTACACCAGGTCATGTGATTACTGGCCTCGGTGTCGAGATACCACATCTTACTTTTGTAGTCTTCTCCGAGTTTCGGGTTCACCATCTCAATGAGAACACACATGCTTAGACATATTTTCAGCGGATTGCACAAGCTCACATGTTTCCATTGTCAAGAGAGTAGGCTCATCATCATTGTGCTTTTCCACAAAATGCGCCCTGAGCAATAGTCACACAGGACGTAGAGTTATTATTCTCTTGAGAAAAGGCCTGAATCTGTATAAAAATTATCCGTGTCTTTCTTCCATATGTTCATAACTTAGTCTTGAGAATGTCCCCCGAATCTAATAAATCATATGTAAAATCAGCATTAAAACACCGACATACCAAAATAACCTTCCTTGGCCCGATCATCACCAACCACAGCAATCAATCGTTATGCGTGCCACGTATAGGTGCACCACTAGCCGGCCACACGCCGCCAAGTCTCTCCCGTTCTGATTCTACCGAACCTCGGCTCACTTGGCCCGTGCAAGCCACATGGTGCCACTTCGCCGTTCGAACTCACCTTTAACATTTTTCGCCTTTCTCATGCCATGCTTGAGCTCACCATCTCACCTGACATTCTTGATCATTCTGGGTCTCAACTCTTCCATGAGCCTGGCCCTGATCCTCGCCGTTCACCGCGGTTAACTCCAAGCACCACTGTACATCCAAAGACAAAAAAAATCATTTTCTGGCACAAATTTTTCACAACTTGACCCATATTAGCCAAAACATGTATCATGCAACTTTAATGCAATGATCCAGGCCATCCCAACTCAAACCATAACTTAAATCTCCAAAACCTTGTTTTTCTGGGAAGATCAATTGTACTGCACTTACCATGCCAGTACTACCGCACTACGGTACTACCATGCCCCAAGCTGGTACTACCGCACCCTATTGAACCTCTCTGGAAAAAATGTACCTCCGCATAATCGGAGCTACCATCTTGCGGTACTACTGCCCAAATACCTACGGTATTACTGCTCCGCTTACGGTACTACCAATTTTTTTAGAACGTTTAGAAAGAAGCTCAAATCAAATGCAATCTTTGCAAAACTATTTGACTACGCTACGAAACTTATAATGGTTCCTCACAATAGTATCTTGAACTTTCTTACGTAGTCCGTCAATATTGCAGGAATGTTTTCTGTGCTCACCGGTGTGGAGGTGGTGCAGTTCCGGATGACGAAGCACAAGTCCAAAGGTTGCACCTTCCTCCGCGACGGCATCCAGTGCGTACTCTGACCCTGAATAATTCCATTCCATTCCATTCCATTTGCTTTGCTTTGCTTTCTCAGGATCAATACCTGACGGAAAACAACGTCCTTTTCCCTTTGATTTTTAAAGACGATCCCCTCTTGGAGCAAAAAAGGATAGATATTTTCACATTTCTACATTTACTATATGGCATGCACATTACCAATTTCTTTATCATTAGGCAGGCAGGCAGGCAGGAAGGCTCACACCGGACAGGGCTCAAAGCGGTCTTAATAATAAAGCAACAAAAAGAATAAGAAAAGAAATACTCAAGTTGGAATGCTCAATTAGTCTCGAGCTCCAGACAATAGAATCAGCAGTGGTGTGATTACATTCTCAGATTGCTACATTGTCAGATTGCGGGGCTATATGTGGTGTGATTTCATTGTTGAGAAATGTTCGCAGGTATTTGATTACTTGTTGTTATATGTCATGGAATCCTATCCAATCTTTCTACATGATCATTGTTGCAGGTAAATGCTCCCTAGTCGACTTTGGGTATCTGAACCGGACGAAGTACCTCGCCCCATACAGAAATACCCGGAACCATGTGTCGAACTTTGGAAATGGCCTAGCGCTGCATGGGAGGCAAGAGACATTCGGTGTGTGGTTGAGGAAGTCGCACATACTACAGAATATAGTTGCATATTCACCTGAGCGGCAGACGAAGATAATTATTGCCATCATAGCTCTACGCAATTTCATCATCGACGAGGAGTTGGGCAATTTGGATTTTGAGGATCCTACTCTAGGCTTGGGTTACAGGTCCGACGAACCTAACAGCACGACAGTGCCGACAGAGGCGGAGGCGCATAGGAGGCAGAAATGGATTGCGTACCGGACATCATCTCATACAATTTAGTTGTAGGGTCTACGTAGGAGTGCCTGACGTAATTTTTTTGCCGGCATTCAATCATGTACTTTTTTTTGGCAAGATGCATGAGTTTTTCTGTGATGTACACGTCAATCTACGTTTCATACCACTGGTTCTGTTTCATTGTACCTACCGGGTGTTTTCTTGTAGGACCAAAATCATCAATAAACCATAAGTCATTAGCCTAAAAAATACAACAGTTTCAGCCATAAGTCATAAGCTATTAGTAAAAAAACACAACTTTTCAGCCGAAAGCCATATCACAGACCAAAAAACCCACCCGAGATCGACCACTGAGACTTGTTTCTGAATCCACTCCACTCGCAACAGTACAGCAGCATCACTAGAATTAATAGCCCCATTCTTTTCAGCTTAAATTCTGGCTTGTCCTAAATAAACAAATAAGACAGTTTTTTGTTATTTTTTTCGAAACGGTTTACTGATTTATTGGTATTTAGTTTATTACCATAAACGTTCGTTCTAGAGGCAAAAATCATTAGCCGTAACAAGAAAAAACATGTCCAATAGTGCATCCATCACTAGCTAGCACTAACGACAGATCCTCCCCGAGACGAGGCAAACTATGGACTACAGCAGCTAACTTGAGACTAGAGAGAGGCATTTGTCAGCAAATTAAGCCAAGAACTAGTTACCAGCACTGCCCGTGTAGCTCGCGGGAAATCGCTACTGCTACCCTACCAACCGTAATGCTTCCTCCGACCGGAGGAAGGAAGATGAAGAATACCGTAATGCTCGTTTGGTCTCTCCACTCTTGTATGTCATATGAAACCAAGGTCAGGTCAGGGAGCAGCAACATGTACACAAAATAACACAGCAACCCTAGATGAAGATTTGCATCTACATTCTTTTTAGAGCAACCACACAATTCCCCTAGATATGGAAAAAGACACAAATAATGTTCCGTAATTTCTTAATCTAGAAGAGTGGCCATGAGCTTCGAGATACAAACTAAGCTACTATGGCCAAGCAGACAAGAGTCTTGAGTGTTCTTCAATCCCCATACTGTGCAATTTTAAATTTCTTATATCCACTGTCTCTCTTCTTAACAGATGTCTACTAATTCTGGTTACCGATTACAAAAGCACCAGAGTCTGTCCAAAGGAAACTATGCCTTGCATTTTTAGTACTGAAAGAAAATGAGAATGATCAAAGGTGCAGAAACTTACACTGTGTTAATGGTGCAGACTGCACAGATACACCAATCCAACAACTCACAGAAATTAAATGGAGACCGATGTATGCATTCACAATCAGACCAACATAAGAAGAAAAAGAGAAACTTTTCCGATAATCAGTGAAATTTCGATTCAGTTACATGCCAAATATGTTTTTTAATTAAAAAATGCTTGGGAGGAGATCCAATACTATATGCTGCAAATTGTACAGCAAGCAAACATTCTTTCTGGGCTGCCCAAAACAATACATCACTTCAAAGAAAAAAACCAAACTATGATATAACCAAGTGAAGTCAATCTTCAATCGCAATGCATCTCTGTAAGACCAACCTGAGATGAAGCTACAATTCCAATTTTTGGCTGCCCAACTGGCTGAGCATGATTGCCATATCCATCCCTGAAGTCATTGTTGCCATAGCCACTTCATATGGGCATTTCTTAGAGAACCCAACCTTGCCCGCCTTTTTCACTTTCCTCATGCAGTTTTTGAACTTCTCATGGCATTTCACACTCATCAGACCTGCAGCCAAAAAACATTACGAGATAGATCCAGTTAAGAGATTTAGAGGAAAGTAAAGAAGCCACTAGAGTATTGCTCTCTTCAGAAATAGTGGCACCCTTAGTTATTTTTCAAGAAAAGCTCGGTGAAGCTGGTTAAACAATCGAGGCAATATAATGGTCGGGAAGAGGGGATGACAGTGATTGATCTGGGTAAGGTATCATTGCAAGATCAGGTTTTATGGTTCACCGATGTGACATTCAGGTTCTTGATGTCGAGCAATTTCCCATTGTGTCCAAAATACCAATTCGTAGCTATCATCCATATGAATCTACAACACATAATGGTATATCCCGGTAATAGGGTAGCACAAGTTTAAAACCACATCAGATCCTGGCTAGCACCCAATGAGCGGGTTGACGACATATAGTAGGATTATAAAGGCAAGTCGATGTGATGGCACTGTTGTATGTAAAGAAGGGGCAAGCCGCAGAATTGCCTAGTTGATAATGATTGTGCAGTAAATCTCTACTCCTTAAAAGGAGTTTAAGATGATGGTGCATCCTACACTTTCTTCTCTTTTTACTGCCTTTTTTTGACTGACGTGTAGGCCCACCCCGAAACCCGTGCGCTCCCCCACCGAATCCGTGCGGCTGCCTCCCCCACCTCATTTCTTCCGCCCTCGAATCTTTTCTCCGTCGCTCCTCCTCCTTCCTCCGCCGCGCGCGCCTCTCCTCCTCCTCCTTCCCTCCGCCGTCGCGCCGCCTCGCCTCCTCCCACCTCGCGCCACCGCCTCCTCCTCCCCCCACACCGCGCCGTAGCCTCCTCCTCCTCCCCCACCCCGCGCCACGCTGCTCCTCCTCCGCTCCGCCACACTCTCCTCTCTCTCTCCCACCCACCGCTTTTTCTAAAAAGAAAGAAAGAAACACCCTCTCTCTCTCACCTCAGGTAGAGGAAGGGGCGGAGGAGG
Source organism: Dendrocalamus sinicus (assembly GCA_036346575.1). NCBI lineage: Eukaryota > Viridiplantae > Streptophyta > Magnoliopsida > Poales > Poaceae > Dendrocalamus > Dendrocalamus sinicus. Next base: position 49,315,966 of record CM070644.1, read on the forward strand.
AGGAGCGCAAGCAGCGGGGAGAGGAAGGAGGCGACAGGCGGCGCCGGTGGGGGGCGGAGGAAGAGGCGCGACCTCCATCTCACCGGTTGGGGCGGAGGTAGGAGGAGAGGCGTGGGCTGCGCGGCTGGCTCGGAGAGAAGAAGGCAGAGGAAGGAGGAGGCGCAATCTGCGGCGCGGGCGGCGCCGGTTGGGAGCGGAGGAGAGGAAGGAGGCGACGCTGGGGGCAGCGCCGGTTGGGGGCGGAGGAAGGAGGCGGCGCGACCTCCATCTCACCGGTTGGGGGCGGAGGTAGGAGGAGGTGCGGATCGCCTTGCCCGCCACGCAACAACCACGACGGCGTAGCGCCGCCACCGCCATGTCCCCTCTCTCGCTCTCGCTCACTCCGCCGCCGCGCGCTCCTCCCGCCTTTGCCTCGCCTCCAAACACCCACCTCTTCCGGCCCGCGGTGCCACCTCCGTCCCGCACGCCCAAACGGCCGCTTCCGCACCTCGCCTCTGCTCGCTCCTAGGGCTTGGCGTCGCAGCAGCGTCCCCGCCGGCCGCGCGGAGGCGTCGGGCCGGGAGGAAGAAGCGTGGTACCGAACAGTTCTGGACTGGCGCGCGGTGAAGCGCGCGAGGCGTTCTTCAGCCGAGATTCGGCGGCGGCCGTCGTCACGGCCGCGCTCATCGTGCTCACCACGTCGGCTACTTCGTCCCTCTCCCGGGTTCGACCGGCGCCTCATCCCGACTCCTACCTCGGCCGCCCGATCCTGCAGTCTCTCGCCTGCTCCTCCCGGATTATTCGTTCGTGCTATCGTACTTTTCATTTGTGAAAGCGTGCGGCGTGTGGGAAATATAGTGAATTGCTTGAAGAATGTAATTTACGATGCGCCTTCCTTTGTGCGATGACCTCGGTGATTTTCTTACGAATTGAAGTCGTCATTTTTCCAGCTAGGGATCGGTCATCGATATCGGCATCTATTGTCATGCGAGTTTGATATTCTTATCCTTTGCCTGTCATGTGATTTTGTTATCCAATGGCAATATTTGAATGTTGTTGATTTAGGTCTTTTATTCTTTATATCCCCATTTGTATGATCTTGATTCCCATGCATTTCCTCTACAAATAGTTATTTTGTTGTTCAATGATCATAGCTTCTTAAGTATACATGTTCTGCCTAAGTGCACGTTCCGTTTTAGCATAAACCAAAAACAATGGGAGGAAGGTTATTATTCATAGCTTTCATACTTTAAAAACTGATAAATTTATGGTTGGATTCCTTGATGCTACAATAGAAGATCATCATGTCCAGCTAAGGTGCGTAGAGAATGGTGTATATGAAACAGCAAATGCAGAGAAGTTGAGGCTTGAACAGAGACAACACCAGGTTAGTCGATGACTAAACCTTTCACAGATTCTGATACTTCCAGGAAAGGGGATGACAAAACTGAATTACCACTAGATTATATTGCATTTGTATTACCTAACGAATTACCACCTCTGTTGCTTTGTTTATAGGATCTCATTATATGAGTCCAGTGAATATGTTTTTGGCCCTCAGACCTACACAAGATTGATTTAATAGAGTTTCTGGTTAATGATAAGTCAAGTTTTTAGTTATATGTTCATAATTATGTAGCATATTTGGTAATTACAAAGCCAACAAGAAAGGCTACATGTGCAAAAGAAAAGTCAAAACATGTGTAAAAATGGTTTAAACATCTTCAAACAACGCAGATTATGGGATACATAGATTTTGACATATCCACTATGCTCGATTTTGTTGAGACCTGTTTGGTTATTAAGATACCTATGATTTGGTTGATTTCTTTGTTAGATTTCTGACAGGACCATGCTTTATGATATGCTCAAAATAACTGCAAGCTGGATTTGTTAGTTTGTTCAAAATGCATCAAATGGCTTTCACTGAGAAATACTAAATCTTCAACTTTGAATGTACTGTAGAGTCTACATATTTACAGAAAGTTTCTTTCTAATAGTTTCTTTCCTGTAAATTGTTTCTTGTACAATTTCAAAAAAGTACATGGCAATTAGCAGTCCATTAATTTGTTGTATGCATTTCTCATGTAATAAGAAATGGGCAGTGCCACTGTTACATTGCAAAGAAATACTGATTTTGCCATATTGGAGAACAAGCTACAAGATCCATGTGCAACGCCAATGTATCTGCCAATAGATTTCTTAAAAGCCATTACATGCGATTTTTCTGAGGAGCAAGAGCTTGGCAGAGGTGGCTTTGGAGTGGCTTATAAGGTATGGCGTAATTCGTATTTCTCTGGTTTTCGAGTGTAAGCGAAAATAATTGATCAGACACCTGTCCATACTGAATAAAGGAAATGAAACAGGGCGTTCTTCAAAATGGGAAAATGATTACGGTGAAGAAGCTTCTCGATAAATTTCTGAAGGAGCTTACTAATCTCATTGACCTCAAGCACCAAAATATAGTACATTTTGTAGCCTACTGTGCTGAATCCCGGTGGGAAGTGACGCAACTACCAGGCGGGAAATATGTCCTGGCTGAAATACCAAATAGGTTGCTTTGCTTCGAGTATCTACATAACAAGAGCCTTGATAAGCATATTTCTGGTATGACATTTCTTTTATCCTTTTCTTTCACTATTATAACATAGCTGAAACTATGTTTTGCCTACTTCCACTACTTGGTCAGGTGTGCTACCAAAAAGAGTTAAGTGCTGGGTGGTCTTATATATGTGCATCTACTTATCCATTTTTACAGCTGAATCATGTGGACTTGAGTGGCACATGAGATATGAAATGATTAGGGGAATTTGCTGTGGTTTGCATTACCCTCACAAGGAATGCCATATTGTTCATTTGGACCTTAAGCCTGAAAATATATTGCTGGATGATAATATGGGACCAAAAATTGCGGATTTTGGTATTGTCAAGGCTCTTTGGCCAAAAACAATCTCGAATTATCACCGGAAGTCGTGTGGGAACACTGTAAGCTGCCTCTAACATATTTTGCATTTTCTTTATGCTTGTATTGCCTCAAACATTCATGTTGTAATGGCAGTGGATACATGGCACCAGAATACTTAGCCAATGGAGTAATCTCAACCAAGTCAGATTTATTCAGTTTGGGTGCTATAATCATAGAGCTAATGACAGGACACAGGGACTATCCCCAGAGTACCGAGACTTCTTTCCAGCACTTCATAGACAATGTAAGAATAGATTATTCTAGCCTTTTCTTACTACCATTTTAGCTCACAACTGTGACAAATATTTAGGTGGTTGAGAAGTGGACAAAGAGGTTGGAAACAGCGGTGAGATATACGTCGTTGGAAATATATAGCCAACAAGTCTACAGATGCATCGAGATAGGACTCAACTGTGTAGACCTTGACCCAAAGAAAAGGTCTACTGCGTGGGATATAATCCAAATGCTTAATAAAGTAGAATGTACGAATTGGCCACCAGTAGGCCAAGTATGATTACTAACTTCATTTTAATGCTTGCTGTAATAGTTATTATAAAATGTTGAAGTTGATTCAATACGTTTCAGTACAAATTGTGTTACTTTACACTTATATGGAAAATTTTGTATATACCTATTGAAAAACTGTATGTTCTAATTTTTTTTAAATCCGTAGCAACGCACGGGCATTCAGCTAGTTCTACAAAATCCACGACTGAGCACAAGGGTGCATATTCCGAGGGATCCAGATGCCATTAGGGCAAAAAAAAATTTTTTGATTGATCCAACCCAATGAGCACGACAAGAACATCAGGCGTGGTCATTGTTGCCATAGTCTCTGGGGAGATCCAGAAGAATTTGAAGGGGAAGCTAATTAAGGAATGCTACTACCTTTCTTGTCGACGCACTGGTCGTGGTCGCGGCAGCAGGCGTCGAGGTCGTCGCATGGCTCCTCCCCATCGCAGCCGCTCCAGCCGACGCCGCAGTACTTGCCGTACCGGATCCCCACGGCTGCGAGAATCGATTGACATGACCGGGTCCGTCAGATGAGGGTGCAATGAAAGGGGAGAAGAAGAAAGCGGTGCTCACGCACAGTCGCAGTTGAGGGCGGCGCACGATCGGCTGCACGGCGGCGGAGGTGGAGAGGTAGCGGAGGCGAGGACGGCGGCAGCGAGGAGGAGGAGGAGGAGGAGCGGCGATCGCGGCGGCAACATTGGGGGTGGTGGTGGGGATTGAGAACGCAGGGTTTGGATTGGATTTTCTTCCTTGGCTTTGGCGGGCCATATTTACCTAAACCTAACCCACCCCACCCACAAGAGGAGGGGGCGAGCCAAGCCCAACCCACAAGACCAAATGGCGGCGGCGGCGGCGGCGGCGGCGGCGCCCTCCTTCCCCTCCACCCACAAGACTCGCCCTACTCTCATCTCCCTCCGCGCCTGTTGGAAAGTCAAAGCCGCCGCCTCCTCGCTCGACCCCTCCCCGGCCTTCAAGTCCGTCACGGCCTTCGCGCCCGCCACCGTCGCCAACCTCGGCCCGGGCTTCGACTTCCTCGGTTGCGCCGTCGCCGACGCCTCCCTCTCCCTCGGCGACACCGTCACCGCCACCCTCGACCCCTCCCTTCCCCCGGGCACCGTCTCCATCGCCTCCGTCTCCTCCCCCTCGCGCCGTCACATCGCCGACCGCCTCTCACGCGACCCCCTACGCAACTGCGCCGGCGTCGCCGCCATCGCCACCCTCCGCGCCCTCGACGTCCGCTCCCACGCCGTCTCCATCCATCTCACCAAGGGCCTCCCCCTCGGCTCCGGCCTCGGCTCCTCCGCCGCCTCCGCCGCGGCCTCCGCCAAGGCCGTCGACGCCCTCTTCGGCTCCCGCCTCCACCGTGACGACCTTGTCCTCGCCGGCCTCGAGTCCGAGAAGGCTGTCAGCGGCTTCCACGCCGACAATATCGCCCCCGCCATCCTCGGCGGCTTCGTCCTCGTCCGCAGCTACGACCCCTTCCACCTCATCCCACTCGCCTCCCCGCCCGACCTCCGCCTCCACTTCGTCCTCGTCACGCCCGACTTCGAGGCGCCCACCAGCAAGATGCGCGCCGCGCTGCCCAAACAGGTCGCAGTCCAGCAGCACGTGCGCAACTCGAGCCAGGCCGCCGCGCTTGTGGCTGCCGTGCTGCAAGGAGACGCCGGGGTCATCGGCTCGGCCATGTCGTCCGACGGCATCGTGGAGCCCACCAGGGCACCGCTCATACCTGGCATGGCAGCGGTGAAGGCCGCGGCGCTGGAAGCTGGAGCATTGGGCTGCACCATCAGTGGAGCCGGGCCAACCGCAGTGGCTGTCATTGAGGGGGAGGACAAGGGGGAGGAGATTGCCCGGAGGATGGTGGACGCATTCTTCACGGTAGGCAAGCTCAAGGCAACAGCCACCGTCGCTCAGCTCGACAGAGCTGGTGCCAGGGTCATCTCCACATCTAGTTTGGACTAGGAAGGTACATTGCTTCCTTTCTTTGTTTTTATGTCTGTGTTACATTGAACATGTTGTTGCTGATCCTATGCGCTGCATGTTTGCTAACTAAACCTGTACACATTTCCTGAAATCACTTTTATTGGACAGATCGATTTTAACATGAAATGATAATCAAATTTTCTGTCATTGACTCACTGCCATTAGTTCTTGGACAGCAGCTTCAGAGTAACATGGATGTCACTTCTGTTGAATTCCAACATGTACCATTCCCTGTGATTGGAAGGTTGCATTTTTCTTTTTCGTTTGTTGTTCCATAGTTAGTTCAAAGTTTATAAATCCAAATGAGGACCTGGTGGGCACACACAAGTTCACTGTTGGTGATTCCTATTCTGATTGTAGTAGGGTTGGCCCCCACTTGAGCCCATCCGGCCTGTTTGGAGGTTGTAGAGTCCAATGTGATATATGTAATGATATGTATGCCCTTCTAAGAGATACACAACTGTAAGGGTGATATTGTAATTATACCTTATGAGGACATATATATATCCCCAGAACATGGAGAAGGGCAAGTATTGTTCATCTATCACAACCATGCCACTATTACGTGAAACTTTTCACTAGCTACGAATTTCTTTGGTCGTAATGAAACCAAAATAGTTAAGATGCAAAATGGTATGTTATGGTGTCTATTCTAAGATGTTGCATTTTGATTTATTTGTGAACAGTTGTTTATTTTTCCGTTCTGTTATCCACCATTACATGATTATGCTAGCACCCCTATGGAAGATCATAGAACACACACTGTCTTTGACAAGTACGTCGTCATGCCACAGCTTTTTGAGTTCTTCTCTGGAGAGGATATCATTTCCAATGTATGCTAAAGATTTAAGCGATAAGCCTATGATGACTTTGTCAAAGGATTTACTGTTAGTAAGTTACAGTCACAGTCACAGCCATGTTTACACCTTGTCTTCTGTTTGCAGATTTTGGACGATTGCTGCTCTAACTCTGTTTGGGAATGCTCGTTGGCACATGGACACCAGTGCGAACCCAGGGTTGCTTCTTTTTGTATCTTTTGTCTCCATTTGTGTATTTTGTGGTCTGACGAAGTATGTTAGTCCTTGGGTTGTGGATTCCAAACTGCTGGGCTTGTGCCCCCCATTGATTGCAATAAGTTAGTGCGATCGCAACATCAATCACCTCGTTACGAGGTGCAGGGACACCGCCATTCGGCAAGATTCTTGGGCAGAATTATCTGTGTCAAATCTTGTCTTGTTGTAATTTGGGTTAGTTTCATCATTCAACGAATAAAATGCAGTTGATCTGTGGTATTTCCTGTCCAGTATTTGTCCGTTTTACATGTTTGGGAAATTATTGGGAGTTTAGATGAATGATTGATATCAATTTTGCACGGTATTTTCATTCTCACATTCCGGAGTTACTGCTGAATTAAGATTTTAGTTGGTGAAGTATGAACAGTGAGGGTTAAGCAAGGCACTGCATGCATTCTGAGGCATCTCAGTCAGTACGCTATATTGCTATGGCAAATTGACAGGTCACTGGATCCATATTATAGCAACCAAAACCATACAGATAGATGGAAAGTAAACTACTGATTAATCTAGCAAGCTAAGAGAGGATGGACAAGAAGATGGAGGGCCAGATGGTCAAGTCTTTTTTTTACCTCCTCAAGCTGGCCAAGTTACGGCCAGCTTGGTCGGTGAGTCGTGGTGGCGGCCCTATGCTCTTTGTTGCTGCCTTCCCCTACTCTTGGTCATCGCCTTGCGCACAACGACAGGCGCCAGCAACGAGCAGGCTGACGAGAGATCTCCAGATTCCTCTCTCTTTCTCCCCAGACCACCTTCTGTCTGCCCTCGACCATCTTCTCACCCCCGCCTTTGGCCACAGACAGCCACCTTGACTGCTGACGGCTGCTTAGGCGGGCTGGCCACCTAGCTCACCGATTTTGACCAAGGCGCGGTGGCGAGGCTCTGCCCAACGTCTAGGCCTGCCTAGACGGCCGTCTAATACGCCTTCTTGAACACTGATTATTGGATATAGGATCAAAAAAGTTTGACACGAGCTGTTTCACCTCGTGAACATGAATTCATGGTTTTTGGCCCATAGGTTTATAGGATCCTGATAGTACTCAATCTTGGTACATACATACTATCGTTCATATGGTGGGTGACCTGCACACCCACATGACTTGGTTATACCATCTGCGATGCAGATAGCACAATTAGTCTTGTTCTTCAGACAATGTTGGTTACTGGCTGTTTTCATTGTCTCACATGATTGGTATATACAGAATCAAAGTTGACTAAGTGAATCCTAACAATCCAGACTCGATCAAACAATGACCAGAACTATGATTATTAAGGTTTTAGTTCTGCATAAGAAAGCAACTTAGTATTTTCTACAACAACAAGAAAGTCTTTTGTCCCTAATAAGTTAGGGTAGATTAGGAATGAAACCTCCTCAACCTCAAAGAAACAAGAGTCTTCAAAACCTTCAAAGCAAAAACCCTCTGCCGTACATCCTGCCATCAACTTAGTGTTTTCCGGTTTACATAAAAATCGTGCAATACAGTGAAACAGAATTGAGAGAGAGAGAGAGAGAGAGAGAGAGAGAGAGAGAGAGAGTACAACTAAGGACCTAACCGCCTAAGTGATCACCAGAGAAGTCCCCTCCCCAAATGGCTTTCTGATCACATATCAAATCTAACATCCCATTTTCCATCCATACAAGCATTAAGAGTCCAATTGTTTTCCCTGAGCTGGAAATAAGGCATCTGCAATCGAACGTTTTTTAAAAAGATCAGAAAAAATACTCACAGAGTATGCAGCTTACTAGATCAGCAAAACAGATGGCCACAGCTAAAAGGGAAGGGGGGACACCTCATACTTCAACAACCACCTGTTTCTAAAAAAGATATTTCAACAAGAACTAACAAGACACGAGGAGGCGCTGAACAACATATCATGCACCAACAGGTATTAAAGGCACATTAAGTTACTTGTAATCGGACCAATATAGCAAATATATGTTGACTGAGTACAATTGATCACTGGTCTGAAGTTTTTTTTATGAGAATCTGGTCTGCACTTTAGTGTGCACACAGATGAATAGTTTAGTGCTGTTCCGAGAGTTAGCTGCTAGCTTACAGTAATTCAGACAGAACCAGTGATCTTAATGGGACATGGTCATAATCAAAAGGCAAGCAGCAACTCCCAGCAGACCATAAGGGAAAACATTTGCACAAATAGTTTACCATGCAACTAAAACTTGTGTGAGTAGATAATTCTGTAGATGATAAATACAGCATAGAAGTATGTACATAAAAGAAGCTGGTAGCGAAAAGTGGGTTAGAGGTTGCAAAGCTGATGTCCATTTGTGCATAAAAAGAACATTGCTAAAGACAAGCAGCTAGTTAAGTTGTTTGCATGCTGATGGATGGCATTGTACAACTCCTAAGTACAAGAATGAGATACCTTGTGATACAGTTCGTACCCAACTTTGAGCCTGACATCTTGACCTTTTCTGAAGTCAAGTATGTTCCAGGCGAATTCGAGTGCTCCAGCTCTCTTCCTCTGCAAGAATCACAAGTCGAGGCTTAGAAGTAGAAGGGGTTGTGAAAAGCACAGTAGCTTAGATGTGCTGTAATAAAAGCCCGAAAAGAAGAAAGGTCAGGAATTGGAGGTAGTAGTACAGTGGGAGGGAGAAAGTGAGCAGAGCAGACTAACCGGGTTGAAATGTTTATCAGTAAGCAGGCGTCCTTTGAGGTTTATCCCGAGCAAGCCGTTAGAGGTGAATGAGATTGCCTTGGTGGCGCGAAGGCTGTAGGTGAAATCATCGGCGGCGGCTTTGCCTAAGTGGATGCCTACTCCTATGTTGGCTGATAACTGGAGGTGAGTCAGGGGAGGGAAACGATAATGGTCGCGACGTGTTTCTTAGCAACCATACAGGATGGATGGACGGATGGGCGAAAGCTACCTGTGGATAGAAGTGCCGTACAAGGATAGCAAGATAGCTTGGGGCTCCGGTGGTGGTGTCGATCTCCCCATGAGCCTGCGTTGAGCAATCGCAATCGCAATCGCATCAATGAATGAATACGAATGGTGACGAGCAAGACTGAGACTTGAGATTGAATGGAAAAAAGAAGGGAATAGCGGATGATTTGGTTGGGGTTGGACCTGGAGGAGTGCGTTGGAGCCGAGGGGGAGCTTCTCCTTGGCGTGGATGCGGAGGCCGCCGTTGCCGTCGCCGTGGCGGCCGCGCAGGCGCAGAGAAGTCTCCATGGCCTGATGGGGGCGAGCCTAGCCTGATAGTAAGATAGATAGGGTTTGAGTGGGGCATCGCATCGTGTCGTGGCAGCCGCCAGCAGCATCCCATCCCACCCCGGCCCATCGTTTCTTCAGCTTCAGCCAGCCAGCCCATTCAATTCAGGGCCTGTTTGGATCCACCCAGATTTTAAGAATCTGGTTTTTGGAAACTAGGTGGGATCCAAACAGACCGGTTTTTTGGGCAGTTTTTAAAATCTACCTACCCAGATTCTTAAAAACTAAGAAGCTGTTGATACCCAGCTTTTGCCAGTTTTTTTTTTTGCACAAATACCCATTTACCCTCATTAAAGACCACGCGCAGACGCTTCCAATCATAAATGTAAGGGTATAATAGTCTATTAGCACCAATCATAAATGAAACCAGCTTTTAAAAACTAGGGGATCCAAACACCCCATCAGTTTTTGCTTAGAAACTAGCTTTTAAAAACTAGAAGTAATAGCTGATTTTTAAGAATCTGAAACTGATCCAAACAGGGCCTCAAGCGCTCTTGTGCTTATTTGGGGTTTTTTTATGGCTTTTAGATTTTTCTTACTGATTAAAGTTTTTTTACGTATCTGTTGATAACTTTTTCAACGTAATTAAATTTTAAAAAATTAAAAATAGAAAAAAAAAAGTAATACCAAAAGTAACCCCGTGCACCATGGAATCTTGTATTTGACCTGTTGGCGTGCTTAGTCACCGTACAACCTGGTTGGCGCACTCGACGACTACTTTGGGTGGCCTGACTTGCTCGCATACCACGCCAGATGGCTTGCGGGCCCCAGGGCCGCACGAGGTAGGCTAGCGCGCCCGAGTGCCACACCGTTTTGCTAATTTAAAATAATAATAACAATAACAATATTTGATTGATCTGATGGAAATAATTATGGGGATAAAGAGCAATTTTTGTAGGTAACACATCTAGCAAATCTTCTTTGTAGGTTGTTATTTTTTGGAAATAAAAAGGCAGAGAAGGTAGGTTGGTCTGTTTGTGATTTTTATAGATTCGCAAGGGTACGAAATCTGTTAGACTCATAATAACATTTTGTGATCGCCGTATGTTGTTGTAGTACAATAAATTCTGAAGAATTTTGTGAGAACGATTGAGGTAGAAATGATTCGTAAGTAAGAAAGTAAGTGACATTGTGATGCAATAGAGAATTCATCATAGAGGAGAACTTTTGATACACGGCGTAACGATAACACCACAACAGTTGATCCAACAAGGAAGTTATATGGCACGCAGGCTAGCAAACCAAAGATGGTATACACATACCTTTAGAAAATTAGAAATACATAGGACATATGAACGAAGAGAGTCGAACTACCGCGTGGACAACGGCCATTTGCCCTTCCTTGTGAGGTCGGCGTTGTAGTCCTCACAGCGGCCCCGCGTAACCTCCGAGAATTGCTTGCCTTCGTTCATATATTTTTTGGTCATCATGGCACTATTCACGAAGTACCCGACAATACGGTTCCAGCTCTCATTGACAATCGTGGTGATCGGTAGGGATCGCACACCCTTTAGGACACCGTTGTATACCTCGGGATATATTCGTTGTCATAATTCTGTACCTTGTAGTAGGTAGAGAGCGCGAGAAAAAGAGGGGCCAAGGCCAAAGAGGTCACCGAGGAGTTCAACACCGAGCTCACAAGAAAAAGAAAATGGCCCCAGTCCACGCAGTAGGTTGGGCCATTCCAAACTAGTCCCCAAAATGCTGAATTTATTTTCATTCCAAAAAGACACATATGTATTGTAAGAGTATTTCGGTTTGTTACATCGTGCATGATGTTGTTTCTTATACACGTAGCCAAACCATGTGCGTTGTGTTATTTTCAACTGTATTATAATATCTATTTTAATTCGCAACGTCAAATCTCATCGTTTTTTCTTATTCAATTCTTCGCGTAGCAAGACATCAAACAACATAAAAAAAGAGTAATAGAAATAGGCACAAATGTCAAGGCATAGGGTCAGAATTGCAAATAAAATTCATGACGGACTAACTTTACAATATTTTCAAAAACTATTAAAAAATATGTTACAGTCGTCTAACCGTTGGGCGATAGGGGCGTCTGCATTCCTATCACCCAATCGCCCAACGGTTGGGCAACTGCCTTTCATATCGCTCGGCCGTTCGGTAATAGGAACCAATCGTCTAACGGTTAGATGATAGAGGGCTACTTATGTAAAAAATAAAAAGTAATGTATAATTTTATATCTCGGGATAAAACATAGGTTATTTAAAAAAATTCGGGTCTCGCACGGCACGGGGACTTCACCCCATCCATCACACATTGGCCGGCGATTGTCTCCACCATCGGATCTAACCCTCTTGATTTGCATTGCGGCGCCCAATCAAAAATCTCCATCTGCCTGGTCTTCTTTTTTTTTTCTTCTGGTAGGTCGGTCGCCTCTTCCTCCTCCTCCTCCTCCTCCTTTTTAACCACCTGACCTGGGGGTGCTGGAAGCTAGGGTTAGGGTTTGCGTGCGGAAATTGATCGAATCGCTGGTCCGGACCGCCAACTCGAGCGCCGAATTTTCGATCCCCAATCACGCGGGGTTCCAGACATCGATCGATTCGACCAATTTTTCGGACGCCACACCACACCGCAAAGATCCATCTATTCCAATCTCCTCTTCCAAGTTCTATACCAAATTGATTGATTAGCAAGAGATTGATTGATTGATTGATTCCGTATCACTCTTCTTCTAACCCTAGACGATCTTCCCTTCCTCCGAATCCTTGCAGCAGCAGCAGCGGACATGGATCCCAGCCAGATGATGACCCGAAGCTTTCCCATGTGGGCCCCACCGCCGGCCGCCCCCTCCGACGACCCCTCCGCCGCGCCGCAGCAGCCCTTCCTCCCTCCGCCCAACGCCCAGCTCGCCCCCAACCGTGGCTGGAAGCGCAAGAACCCCAACTCGGGCGGCGTCGGCTACCAGCCCCCCGCACTCGGCGACCTCCAGGTGCAGAACCGCGCCAAGGCCCGCCGCTGGTTCAAGAATCCCAACCCCAATCCCAACAACCGCGGCTACTTCTTCCGCAAGCCCAAGGCCGCCGCCCCACGCAACACCACCTCCTTCATCATCCGCGCCAAGCGCGCTGGCGGCATTGCCTCGCTCGTCTCTCCGTGCCCTGTCACGCCCGCCGTGCTCCCCACCCCACGCCTCTCCCCCTCCCGCGAGGGCCTCGCTGACATGGCTCAGGCGCAGTGGGGCGTTGATGGATACGGCTCCATGAAGGGCCTCATCCGCCTTCGCCGCTCCCCTCACCCTGCCAACCCCAACGCTGCCGCGTCCGATGACGATGATGAGGGCAACTCCAGCGACAGTGACGTCGAGGAGCATGTTGAGGTGGAGCGGCGCCTTGACCACGATCTCAGCCGGTTTGAGATGGTGTACCCTGGGAGGGGCGACGATGCTGGGGGCTATGTGTTTGAGGAGGAGGAGGACGCCCACGTGGCTCGGCTAGAGGAGGAGAACCTGACCTTAAGGGAGAGGCTCTTCTTGATGGAGCAGGAGGTGGGCGACATGAGGCGACGTCTGGAGGCGCTTGAGGCACGCTTTTCAGGGGCTGATGGTGCTGCCAGCGGTGCTGACAATGCAGTTGAGGAGGCTCTGGAGAATGACACGGAGAGGGGGGATGCTGCTGGCTCAGAGAAGAGTGGTGAGAACAATGCAGAGAGGGGCGATGCTGCTGGGTCAGAGAAGAGCGGTGAGGGCAATGCAGAGGAGAGCAGGCCTGAGGCTTCGGCAATGGACTGATGGACAGAGGAAATGAGGAATGCAATAGTCGTCGGTACTTGTCGATGACGGATTGAAACCATGCGCTTGTCTTGGAGACTGACATGTTGCATAACAGTGGATGTTTGTGTTGACAATGTAATATGTTTTCTGGAGACAGAAAATAGCTTGCGCCATTTTGAGTTTCCTTGTATAATTGTTATGATGATAATGCTGCAGAACCTGTAGTGCTTAGCCACTGCTGCTGGAAGTGGGAGATATGGAGGACGAACTGAGCTGATGAATTTGTTACCAGTGTTGTCATTATTACTGTATCCAATGGTGTCATGTTTGTTTCATCTCGCGTTCTGATGGTGTTTCCCACCCCATGCTGATGGATGTGTTGGTGGTACAAGGCCACCTGTGGAGTGGTGATCAGAAATCAGGGTCTGAAATAATGATGAAAACTTGTTTGTTTGGCAGATGACTGATACCCTCAGTTGTGGTTAGTTGCAAGCGTGAATTTGAACTAGATGTGGCAATGCAGCAGATGAAAGAAGCATGTGTGTGAACTGTGACACATGTCTCTCTAGTTGTGGCATCTATTCTAGCTAGCTGGCCCATTAGTGAAATGGCTAGTTGAAATGTTAGGCCATGTTTGGCACAGCTTCATCAACAGCTTCATGAGCTGTTGTGAGCTGTTTTTTGCCAAACATCCTTTTTGCAAACAGCTTCATGGATGAAGCTCCTTAAATCATGCTCTCACAAGGAAATGGGATGGGGTGAAGCTGAAAATAGTAGCTTTTCACAGCTCTCTCCCTCAGCTCATGATTCTAGGAACCCACTGCCCTTGTAGTTGACAGAAATTACAGCACTTTGCCACTGGGTCCCCACGCCTGTTTCCTCTCCTCCCGTTCGCACTTCTCTAATGATTTTAATTTTTTTATGTTAATTTTTTAATTCATACTCATTCAAATATATTATGTTTTAATTCATATGACTCTATACAAACATACAACTCCAAATGTTAGAACAAGTCAGGTAGATAGGGGCATCTTGGACAATTGCCATCTTTCAGCCATGCATGAAGTCATGGTGAAGTTGTTTTGCCAAACAGCTTTTCCAAAATGCTTTAGCTTCACCGGTGAAGCCGCCGTGAAGTGAAACAAAAAAAAACTTCACTAGTGAAGTCGAAGCCGTACAAACGGACCTTAGTTTCTTGTGGCCTGAAGGAATTGTTTTGTTGTTCCTTCTTCTCCATAGACGCTGTGTGTAATTGTTGCCTTTACTCTTGTAGCAGTTGGCGAGGTGAGCAGAGCAGGGGAGCGCCGTGTTGTCTTGATTAGAGGTGGCAACGGGTACATACCCGCTGGGTATAGCCACACCATACCCGCACCCGACAGATATAACTCTACCCGCTACGATACCCGTACCCGCACACGGGTATAGAAACTTACCCGCACTCAAGACTCAAGACGGTATTTATACCCGATGGGTAACCCATACCCGATAGACTAAATAAAATATGACAGAAGTTTTTGACTAAATCAAAAGCACAAACATAGCAGTAGTTGTAATACCAAGTTTATGAGTTCTAGGACCACCACAGACATAGATTCAGCACAAGAAATCTACAAGAATGGTCTAATGGGGGTAAAGGACGCGCGTGGATTTACTTGTCCCAATGGTTTGGGATGGTGTTGCAGGTGTAGTCGAGGATGCGGACGAGGCCAAGGTTCTAGAGGTTGCCGGAGTGGACCTCCGACGCTGGCGGGTGGGAGCATCGCTTTATCTTCGCCTTCCCATCGCTAGCCATGAAACAAAGAAGACAACAATAGATCCATGAAACTGCAAGCGATTTGAGGTGAGCTATTTGCGGAAGGAATAGATCTAGCAAGAGGTTAGGGAGGAGGAGGAGGCGAGGAGGAGCGCCACGTGAAGTGGTTGCGATGGGCTTGAGGTCGACGACACGGGCGACGGTCTTCTGACGCGTCGGCGCGAGTACGGCGATGGGTTCGCCAGATGAGGCCACGGCGCCGGCGTCACCGGCCAGCGGCATCCATGGCCATACCTCCTCTCCTCTTCCTCCCCTATCCCACCCAAATCACGATCGAATCGTCTCGGAAGATTTCACGGAAGCGACGGCGGAAATATTTTCGAGTTGCGGTGAGCGGAAGACGAGGGGGACGAGGCCACGAGGGGGAGGCCGCAGGAATGGGAGACCGAATGGAATGGGATTAGGCACAGGCCGCAAGTCTCCGCAGTATACGGGCCATGGGCCCATGAGTAGGCTGAATTGATAAGGTATGCGAGTATATTTTACCCACGGGTATACGAGTACAGGTAATATACAGCTGTACTTGCACCTGCTCTACCCGATGGGTAGAGATTTTTGCCCATCAGTATACCCGCGGGTGAATATATCTTTCCATGCTCACCTCCTTATCGGGTAAAACCCATCGGGTACTCGAGTTTCGGGTACCCATTACCACCTCTATCCCCGACTCCAACATCAAGAGTCTAAAATACGGCCACAGAAATACGGCACAGAGAAATACTAGTCGTCGATCAGAAATACGGCCACGGTTTTCTAGCTAGTGGATGATCCGAAATGAGAATAGCAGCGAGTGTTGACTGCTCTGAGCTGTCGATTTAGGATCGGACGGACCGCAGACGAAGCCCCGCATAGGATGGATACAAGTAGATCTCTCCCTCCCCACCGACTCTGTCCGTCGGCGGCGGCGGAAGGAAGAGTAGCCAGACGGCGATGGATCCCATGCCCTGGAACCCCAACTACGGCGTCGTCGGCAGCGGCGACCGCCGCCTCGCCTTCTCCCGCCAGCTCTCCCTCTCCTCCTCCTCAGCCTCTTCCACCACGCCCCGCCTCGCCCGCTCCGACTCTTCCATCTCCATGCCCCCGCACCTCGTCCCTACGCCCGCCTTCCGATGGCTCGTCACCCGCCCCATGCGCCGCCTCGCCCTCCTTATCGCCCTCAACGTCGCCTACTCCGCCACCGAGCTCGCCATCGGCCTATTCACCGGCCGCGTAGGTATACCATCACTACTTGATTGGTTTGTTTGTTATGACTTGTTCTCTAATTCTCTCTCCAGTTGCTGCTGCCGATTGCACACTCTTTCTAAGTTTATATTACCGGCCGTCAATTCAATATTTCAATTGGCCTACCTACCAAAATTCTAGCACTGACTCATGTTTTGCAGGCCTAGTTTCAGATTCTTTTCATTTGACTTTTGGATGTGGCTTGTTGACATTCTCATTGTTCGCCATGGCTGCCTCTCGGACCAAGCCTGATCCTGTCTACACCTACGGGTCAGTTCCCCCCGCTCCTATTGGCTGCCTCACATAATGAATTTCATCTTCATATGTTGCATATGAGAATTTACATCACAGATTTACCCTCCTCCGCTGCCTATCCACTTTATTTTTTGTTTCTCAGTGTAACTACCAGATTCATGATTCACCAATTCTTTTAGCTGTTACAACTCGACTGTGCACACCTTTATTTATCCTAAATGCCTGACTTTATATTTCTTAGTCCTAAAATTCGATTTGCTTTGAGCTACTAGTTCTATTGATCTGTGTACTAATGAGGCCACCTTTTACCTGCCTTCTTTCAGCTATAAAAGATTGGAGGTCCTGGCTGCCTTTACAAATGCTGTAAGCTTCTCAAACCTGCCACTATAGGAATCGGTGCACCGAGTTGTGCAAATCATCTAGCTAGCCGCCTAACCCCTCAACATGACATTAATGTCGACCAGTCACAATTGTCCTCTTGTCTCCACCATTTTGAACTAACTTCCATTGTCTCGTCCATAGCATACATACATCAATTAGAAAGAAAACAATAAGACATGATAGTATGATAAAAATATCTTTTTGTGACTAGGCAGAAATTCATCCCTTGTTTTTCATCTTCGCTTGTCTTTCCATGCCTAATACTTCGGTACCAGCACACTAGCCCTTCCATTGGTCAAGGACAAAAGCTTGAATTGTATATAAATGAGAACTGGAACAGTCAGTTGATGGGCTTACATACAAAGTGACCATTTGGAGTGTTCCAATTGCTTCACACTTAGTTGCACACCTTTTGTAATTTTGTTTTTGTGCCAACATTTTGACCACCTCCATATGGTTCTTTGTGTAGACAGCTATTTCTGCTGTTCCTTTCTTTCTCCGTGGCTGTTGAAGCACTACATGCATTTATGCAAGATGAATCTGAGCACAAGTAAGCACAATTTATGTTGATTTGTTCACAGACGACTCTATCGCATTGTTTTCTATGTTTTTGACCATTGAATATATTTATATTGGAAAACCGATGATCTAGTGTGAACTGCTCATCTTGCATTTCTTGCAAATCCTGTACTATACTCATGGTTGTCACGGCGTTGCCAAGGCGCCCCCTTGGCCTCCTGGCGGTCTAGGGGACCACCGTGGAGGCTTGCCTCGCCTTGGTCAACTAGGCGGGCGCCTAGGATTTCGTGGCGTCCACGGTGAACGGCTAGGCGCCCGCCTTGGCCAGCTGGCAGGGGTGGATTTGGGCTATTGAAGTGAAAGTTCAATCAATGCGCAATGCTATCATAACTGACCTTAAATCAATGCTTCGAGAATATAACGATATAACCTCAACTAACCATTGGTCCAAAGTAAGTTCCTTGTACACATTTCACATTTTCACTAAGCATGTTGCATCAAGATTAAAAGATAAACAGGGCAGATCTGAATGATCCTATTTATGTAAATATGATGAACAAACCGCCTACTGATGATCTCCTGTTATCTACACCTGCAGATTATACTAGATACTTAGCTTCGTGGTACTTCCAAGATGTATTAGCTTTTATTTCTGTGATCTTCTAATCATGATAGCAAGAATGAGTTCAAACCTCTTATTGTGAGATTTAAATTATTGTCTAAACATGATAATTCGTAATATGATTTGCATAACTTGTGGATTGACTGAGTTCTTCTGGAAACTAACCAATAGACCAAGTCAACAGCTGCCTCTAACTTAGGGAGGCGTGTTGTAATGCTGTCTAGCTTGCCATATCTCGCCTTGAGGACGCCATGGCGCTTGTCGCCAAGTCCGCCGTGACAACCATGACTGTACTGCATCTCATTGTATTGGTATGAATGGGTTAGGTTGGTCTGTTTTATCAGTGTGAGTAATTGAACTGTCTCTTGAAGTCCGTAATACACCGTAATTAATGATCTGTCCTCCAGCTTTCATGACCTCTTACATTATTTGCGTGAGAAACTGAGAGTTGTTACCAGTAAATGTTGGGGTTTTTTTTCATGTGCCTCTCTTTCTTTGTTTGAAGAGCTATCTATCTGATTAGTTTGTGCTAATACTTATTTTTCCCCTAAAAAATATCTCAGGCATTACCTCATTGTTTCTGCTGTCACAAACCTTTTGGTCAATTTACTTGGTGTTTGGTTCTTTCGGAGCTATGCTCGTGTTAACATAGGTATGGAAGTGTGCTAGCTGTTTCTGGTACAAATGCTAGTGTATACATATTTCCCCACTAAGCATTAGAATCGAAACATGGACTGATCAGTGAACACATTGTTGTTTATTATGCCAGTTTACAGGAAAGCAGAGGATATGAATTATCACTCGGTCTGTTTGCATGTTCTGGCGGATTCAGTTCGGAGGTACAAACATGCGCAACTGCTGTTATGCATGTTTCCTCGGAATATTTTTGCATCTTTGTCTTGCTGCCCGTTTATTTTAATTGACATTTGTCAATTCTCTCTCAGTGCAGGCTTGATACTAGCTTCTTGGTTTCTTTCCTTGGGGTAAATCTATTTTGAGAGATTTCCTGTGCTCTTTATGTACCATGATGACTCTTGGCTAAACATTTTTTTTAAAAAAAAAACTTTCTACTGCTACTTACAGGGTCGAGAATGCGGAAGTGTTGTGCCTGGGAATTGTTTCAGTGGCAGTGTTCATGCTTGTTTTGCCGCTGTTTAAAGCTACTGGTAGTATCCTACTGCAAATTGCACCGGGCAATGTGCCACCTTCAGCCTTCATCAAGTGCTGCAGACAGGTAGGTAAATATGGTTTGTATAGTCTACTCGTTTACAGGGCTCCAAAACTGCGTTCAGACGCTTGCGATGGCATTTATTCCTCAGATGACTGCTTGCGAGGAGGTTTCTGAAGTATGCCAAGCTCGATTCTGGGAGCTTGTACCTGGTCATGCTGCTGGTTCTCTCTCCATTCGGGTAAATATTATTTTGCCTGCCGCCAAGCTACCCAGAGAGGCTGTTACTGAAATGCGACTGAATTGGGGCGTTGGTTGTTTGTGTAGGTGAAGAATGGTGGTTATGATGAATCGTCGGTGCTTGAATATGTGCATGGATTATATCAGGATCTGGGCATACAGGACCTGACCATCCAATTCCAAACTGAAGAAGAGTCGTAGTTGCAGATTTTTTTTAGCCTAGAAAGCTAGGATTACGGACGGGTTAGTACTAGAATAGGCCACCAACGAATTCTTGAGCTGTTACGCGTATGTTGTACTAGATGTGTACTCACGGGGGAAAACAAATCTGAGAAATAAACAAATCTGATTACGGTTGTGAGTGGAGTAAACGTCATGTCTTGCAGGCTATACTACCTACGGGAGGAGCATAGTATTTGGGGAATCGAATCGATGCCAACATATGTGGGCAACAAGTGGAATCAGTGGGGTGAGCTGAATCTTGAGTAGCTACTACTTATCAGTGGTAATAAAAAACTATCAACAAAAAGCTAATATAAACAGACTCTTAATCAGTCCGTCTCCGTCCTTTGGGTTTTTGGCATCCGTAGGCTTGACATGAAAATGCAAGTGAGACCTGAGCTGGTTGGGTGGTGACGTCACGTGGGATGAGGAGCTAGCATCTTTCTTCTTCCTTTATCATCCGTCTTACATCACGACACACTCATACACTGCGACACGAAGGCTGGAGTAGTATGCGATGCGGCTCGTGTGCAGTCGAATGAAGGCCTGTTCTTTTTGTTGCGGCTTGTGACTTTTGACTTTTAAGCTGTTTATATGAGATATTACAGAGTAATAGAAATTCATGTGCGATTTTTGCCGATATAAATGAAGTCAGTAAAGTATGTACTACAATTAACTAGTATACCTTATCTTGAAAAAATACTCCGTTTAAAAGCTAGTTACTGTAGAAAAGCCGAAAAACAACTTTTAGAAACTGAAAAGAACAGGGCTAAGCTTGGTCCCGCCACATGTGTTCTCGCCAGCCACTAGAAGACGCTAGAGAGGAATCCAGGGGTGGCTGGGAAATACCAGTCCTGACAGTTGGGCCCGCCTCGATGTCCGAATCTTTTTTCTCACGCCCACCCGGCCACAGATTTTTTAAAATAATATATTTTTATAAATATTATGTAAATATATCATCATTTAAAAATTTACAAAAATAACCTACTATCATCATTCCAAATGGTGACAACACTCTGTCGTCATTTGAAATTGTGACAAGCGTATGTGGAGTCCTATATGGCAGTCTGCAGGTCTGTCGTCAAATGATTTGAAGAGAGAGACATTGTCGTCAATTTATTTGGTCAGAGATACTGTTGTCAATTTAAATGGTGATAGAGATTCTGTCGCTAATTGAAATAGTGACAAAGTTATTTTTGTTTTTTAAATAATACAATTTTCTAATTAAAAATGTATTATTTATTAGTAAATCTTCTTTTTTCCATAGTAGTTTTGAAATAACAGCTAACAATTAAAGAGATAATTTGAGTAGTGTACCTCAGGTTTCATTGATGTTTTTTGTTTAAACAAACCATTTCAAAAACGACATAACACTTCATACTGAAGGTGCAAATTACATGGTGTGTAAGGTCTAGATATGTGCATATGTTTACCTCACTACTCTTACGATACAAATGACAATATGTGTGAAACCTTCAACCTAAACTAAATGTAAGATAAATGTGCGCCTTGTGGAATGTAAACGACATAATGGTTGTAGATCTAATAGGGTTTGTGGGCGAACGCCCCTAAGGCAAAAATGGAACTTTGTAGAGCACCCACGTGGAATGGCGATGATTAGGGCGGCGTGGACATGGCTGGTAGTCGTGGTAGTGGTAAGCTCAATTGCAACTCGGGTGGGCGCAACAGTAGTTCTGGTGGTAATCGCTGGCAAGGTGGACTACCTACTCGTTATTCCTCTCTCTGATTATCTGCTTGCGGAGCTCGTCGTTGTTGATCCTCTCAGTTTGGAGCTCCTCTCGCAACTCATCTAGGTGGATGTGCAGTATGTGGATGTATAATTAGGTAGGTATTGGATACAGTTGATCCACCCACCGGTGAAATTGCAATCTGCGGTCTGCAAGGAAGGCAAGATGATTACAAGTGATGCATGCATCAAAGTATAGATAGGAAATGAAGTATTTACCATGAACAGAGGGCAGCGAAAGAATCGACATCCTAAGTTCCCTACATTGTTGAAAACTGGACTATCACATATATATATATATATATATATATATATATATATATATATATATATATATATATATATATATATATATATATATATATATATATATATATATATATATATATATATATATATATATATATATATATATATATATATATATATATATATATATATATATATATATATATATATATATATATATATATATATATATATATATATAATAGGGTACTATGGTGCTCGAGACTCCATGATTACAAATTCTAATGACTACAATATTTAATTCGTTCATATTTGTATTTGCATTCGTATTTATTTAAAATATATATAAATATGAATGTAGTACAACCACTATTCGTATTTAATCCGTTTTCATCTTTAGTTGCATGATACCATCCATTTTTGTGTAGACCGAGCTCATCATCTGCTGCTGTTGTAGGTACTGACAAAAAAACCCCACTATTCTGTGTGTATTGGAGGCCTTTGGTGTCACTAAGGGTCTGTTCTTTTCGGATCTGACCAGGGCGGATCGCCCGGCGAGCGAGCCAGTATACGCTCGAGCTCCTCGCCGGCGGAACCCCACCCCGACATAATTCACAGCTAGAGATGTTCATCGGCAACGCATTGCAGCCACAAAATCAACAACAAATTGAAGAACAATCATTGGCATGCATGCATGCAGTCCCCTCCAGTTCCTGACGAGCGGCGACGGGTCGAGGGCGTGGGCGGGCAAGTTCAGTTGAGTTGTTAGGCAGTAAGCACACGTCACACAGGGCCTGTTCTTCCGGTCTTTTTGCTCAAACAGGACTCAAACTAGCCTAACAGGCCGGATGAGCTTAGGTGGGGGCCACCCCTACTACATACTCATACTCAAACTCAAATACGAGTACGACCACTAACTCATACAAAGACTTCGACTTCTAAACTAAAACAAGATTACAAACTCTAACAGCTACAATATTCAATTCGATCATATTTGTATTTGCATTCGTATTCATTTAAAATATATATAAATATGAATGTGGTACGATCACTATTCGTATTTAATCCGTTTTCACCCTTAGTTGCATGATACCATCCATTTTGATGTAGATCGAGCTCATCATCTGCTGCTGTTGTAGATACTGACAAAAAAAACCCCACTATTCTCTTTGTGTATTGGAGGCCTTTGGTGTCACTAAATGTCATGAGAAGAACGCACAGTTGATTACAAACATGTGCTAGTTCTAGTAAATAAATCAACAGAAGCAACCTGAACATACAGGTATGTATGTAACACCATGGCATTGGCAGGCAGGTTTATGCACAAGAAGACCAGATCAGGCCAAGACGGAGCCAAGTGAATGCACAGAAAGAGAGAGAGAGAGAGAGAGAGAGAGAGGAGGAGAGGGAGCGTCATTGGCGGGCGGGGCCGGCCGTGTGGAATGCGGTGGTGGAGAAGGTTGGGATCCTGTCGAGGTGCCTGAGTGCGCGCTCCGCCGTGTGTCGCGTGCGCGGGTCGCCGTTGCGGTAGGCCTCCACCAGCGCCGACGCCACCGTCTGGTCGGCCGCCACCTCCCGCGCGATCTCCTCCACCCGCAGGATGCGCTCCACCACCCACACCGCCCGCCGCTGCAGCGCCTCCGTCCGGCTCTCCACCAGGATCTCCACCACCGGCCGCAGCCCCTCCGCTTCCCCCAACACCACCACCCCCTCCGTCACATCCTCCACCCCATCGCCCACCAGCGTCGACACCGCCGCCAGCGCCGCCTCCACCACCCCGGCGTCCAGGTGGTCCAGGCACGCCACCAGCCGCTCCACCGCCTTCGCCCCAGGCTGCGCCAGGCAGAACGTCTCCCGGAGCGAGCAGAACCCGCCGTGCACGCGGCACACCCCCGCCAGCCGAGCAGGCTTCTTATCTCTATTCCCGAAGCACATGCACAGCGCTAGGCTCGCCGGCGGTGCCGGCGGGACGGCCGTGAGGCTCCTCGACATGTCCGACATCTTCTCGAGCGCCATGGCCGAGTAGAGCTGCACCGTGTCCAGGCCGTTCATCTGCAGCAGGTCGACGAAGAGCGGCGCGAGGCCCGCCTCCCGCGCGAACTCGACGTACTCGGCGTCCTCCTGCAGCGCGCACGTGATCCGGTACATCACCTTCACCATGCCCTCCGTCAGCGGCGTCACGTGCCGGTTCCCGCGGATGGCGCCCCGCCGGAGCTCCGCCAGCTTCGAGCTCACCGTCCCGAACGCCCCCAGCTCGAACAGCTGCCGGGTCAGGCTCCACTCCCTCTCGGGCAGCTCGCCCAGCAGCCCCACGGCGGCCGCCTGCTCCTCCGTCACGCCCGGAGTAGTGCTGTCGGTGATCAGCCTCACCAAGCTGCTCAGGTGGCCCCCGAGGGCGTCCGCGAGCTCGCCGCCCATGTACGGCGAGACGTTGCGCAGGAGCTTCAGGGACTCCACGCGGATCTCCCGGTGCGCGGCCTCCACGAACTGGATCAGGCTGATGGTCGCGCCGGAGCTCTTGATCGCCGACACGATGTCGGCGACTGTGGCCGGGGAGCTGGTGAGCCCGACGAGGACGTTGAGGAGCTTGCACTCGATGGCGGGGCCAGTGTTGCTGATGAGGTGGAGCAGGCTGTGCACAACGTCCTCCGACAGGAGCGTCCGCTTGCTGCTCTCGTCGTCGTCGAGCGGGATGGACTGGAAGCCGGCGCCGGAAGCGACGAGGTTGGCGAGGATCGTGGCGGACACCTCCTTGAGCCTCATGGGGAAGTGGCTGCTGACGCCGACGGAGAAGAGGTGCTTGACGAGCGGGGGCAGGATGCCTGCTTGCAGCAGTATCTTGGCGCTGGATTCGTTGGACGAGATCTCCCTCAGCGCTTTCAGAGTTGCTTCCCTCGCCGGCAGGCTGTCAGTCGTCCTCATGATGCTCACCAGCAACGCCCCAACCTGTTCCGCCACCACAACCTTCACGTCATTCGCTAGCGCGAGCTCACCAAGGTACTCAGCCATGGCAACCTGCACCTCAGGCGTGCCTGCAGTCCATTCCATTCAAAAGGAGAAAAGAATGGCATAAGAAGCTGACACCACACTGCAGCTTAACTGCATCAGCACTATGGTTTCCATAATCATCATGTAATTAGGGATATTGCTGTAATACCCCAAAATAATGCATAAGGGAAATATTAGGGATAAAGAGCGAAGTTGCCGTCAGACCCATCGACCTTTTAGAGTGTTGATTTAGCTTTGCGTGCAGAGGTTCCCAGACCATCCCAGGACGGTCGGCACCGTCTAGAGAGCCATATAACTAGCGCTCTCAGAGGTTCCCGGACCGCCTAGGGACAGTCGGCACCGTCTCGCGTTTCGGGTGTTCATCATCCGGCAAATTCTTACCTTTCTACCGACTTACCTCTGCAGTAGAAACCAAACCAATAGTCGTGGACCAAAATACCCTTGGGCAACCAAGTATATGAGAGGAGCATAGGAGGGCATCCCGGTCATTTCATAAAATGCAAAGGGCAGCCCCAACCGTGCCATATATGCTAGTACCATGCAGCCAAGCCTCCATTCTCATTTCATTCCCTCCACAAGGTAAGAACAAAGCCAGCTTGTAGCAACCCTCCCTCCATTTCTCTCACGGCCAAGCCAAGAGCCAGCCCGAAGAGGAGGAGCAAGGGAGCAGCCGGCCATGACGGCAAGAGGACGGCGGGAGCAAGGGCATCGACGGTAAGACGCCGCCGACAACAACCCGGGGAAAACCCACAATCGCCAGGGAGCCCGAGCCAAGTGAGGTGAGCATCTCCAATCCTGCGCGTGGTAGGGGAATAGCAAGACACCAAGAGAAAGAGGGAGAGAGTGAAGGAGGGGCAGGGTGGCCGGAGGGGGAGTCACTGTCGGCAGGGGGGAGTTGGTCGGATTTGGGCCCTATCGGCCGGCTTGGGTGAGGCCGGCGCTCTCGGCGAGACCTCGCGCCGCGAGCCACCGAGAGAGAGGGGAGGGAGCGGCGGCGGCGGGGCGTGGCGGTGGCGGCAGGCCAAGCGGCGCGCCAGCCGTCGCCGCGCCACCAGAGGCCCCACCGAGCCGACGAAAGGAGGATGGGGAAAGAAGGGAGAGGAGGCGGCGTTGAGGTGGAGCGACGGCGGCCGGCAGCCCAATGGCCGGCCGCACCGCGCACGCCACGCGTCGCGCTCGGGCCGGCCGGCCATGGCGGCGGCGAGCGAGAGGAAGCCGAGGAGGCCGCGCGCGCGTGAAGAAGAGGCGCCGTGGAGGCGGAGCGGCGGCGGCCACCGCCGACGGCGAGGCGAGGAGGCGGCGCCGTGCGCCGTGCGCCGCTGGAGAGGCCTCAGGCCGATGGGAATGGGGAGAGGAGGAGAGAGTGTTGGCAGGGAAGTGGTGGCCGTTCGGCCCAAAAGAAATGGGGAGGAGAGAGATTAGGAAGAAAAGGTGAGAAAAGGAAGGAGAAAAAAAAGAGAAAAGAGGAGAAAAAGAAAAGGAAAAAAAAGAGGGTGGTTCCTGCGCGACAGGACCTTGACCCCTTGCATTCCACGCTCGAGTCGAGTCAGCGCATAAAATCGTCGATACCCGTTACGCTCTGGTTTTTGCTTTGTCGTTGAGTCGGGATTGCATGTACGCAGGTGGAGGTCCCGGGTCGGAGCCATCCACGCGTCGTCCCCGAGGCGAACCAGGCAAGTGCATTGTAAAGCGGTGAATTCGGGTAGTAATTTCGCTTAAATTGAATGATTTGGGGTAAGTTTACCTTTACCGGGAGCATATTGAGAAAAGATGAATAATGAACGTTAAGACATGACAAGTGGAAAAGCATAAATGAACTTGTAAGTGCATGGTAGAACAGTGGATTGTGGTGAAATATTGGTATCTTTATGTCTTTGGTGACGTGTTCTACAGTGACTTATGATTTCGTGTTAATCGTACTTGGATGAGTGTTGCTTATAATTAAGTGCCACAGTGAAGACATGTTGCATTATGCATTGCACTCATTCACAGATAACAGGACCTGCCTCGGTGGGTGGTATACCGGTATCGCTACGATTCTGACGCGCATTACGGATGCATTGCATGAAAATGAATGAAATGATGATACCGTCACAGATGTATTGTATTGCATAAAAGAGTTAATAATGAAGCAGATACAGGGATAACGATGTATAGTTCACAAAGATAGGAGGCGATAACAGTAGAATAGTTACAGAGATAGTGAGGTGTAGTCCACAGAGATGGGAAGTGATAACCGATAAGTAGTATAGGCTAAAGAGTTGAGAATGTGCATGAGCATATGCGTGGGCATATGCATAATAATCGGGGGATGAGAATCGATAAGGATATGAAAAAGGGGCATGTGCATGATGAATAGCCCATCGGATCTTGTAATGGTTAAATGGAAGAGTGGTTAATGAAATTGGAATGATTATGGTTTAATGGATGAACCTGTTATTTGCTGTTTTGCTTTGTACTTGCTGAGTCGGCGGACTCAGCCTTGCTTTGTTGATTTTTTTTAGGTGACCGTTGAAGGCGTCAGGCACGGGCGGGAGTAGCACATGGATAACTGGCACGAACCAGCAGCACTTTTGTATCGCCTTTTGTCAGTGTACTTTAGCTTTGTTAGGCTAGAGTAATCACTGGAACTACTATGATGTATCTGAACGCAGAAAAATAAATAAATTTAATGTTGGCTTAAGTTCTCCTGTGTTAATGAAGTGGTAAGAGTTACAGCGGTAGTAACATCTTGGCCCAGAGGGTGGGCGGGGTGTTACAATTGCATTGAAAATGACTACCAGTTTTCTAAAATCAGGCCCAATTATTGTTACCTGTACCTCCTGGCAGCGCGTAAAAATCAAATTTTAGCCCAGTCTAGAATCCAAGACTGCAAACTAAAGAAACACCTTGGTAACCTTAAAAAAAAAAGAATAGCAGATGCACTTTGAGTTTGAGCACTGGAGTGGTTTATCTCGAAAATTGCATATCTAGTTCAAAACAAGTTGTTAAGCACCAGGCAGGCACATTGCCCAAAAGAAAAATCTCAAAAAGAAAAATCTCAGAATTAGCTGAGCTGTACACATGGTCAAGTAGTAAAAATCATTGTATGAATCACGACATGGAGAAAGATAATGCAGGTTGGAATGTAGATCACACCTTCAATGAGTTTGGTTAGGAGAGGTTGAAGCCTGCCGTTTTCGGCCATTTGCTTGATGTTGGTTTCGTACTTCTCCAGATTCTTGAGCGTGTTCTCAGCTTTCTCCACAGCTACCATGTTCTCTGACTTGCTACTTGCCATCCCAACCAGTAGGAGTGTAGCCCCATACACTGCACCGATCCTTTCGCATATAGGTTCGCACTTTGAAAGTTCATATAACAATGAAACTGCAAGTTCCCTCTCCTGGAAATGCTCATTGGACAAGAACTTTATAATCGTGCGTATGGTGTCACCTTTCCCCAGATCTTCCTGCAACAAGATCATGTTAGATAACCTGCATTCTCTCATTGCACCTGAATACCGATCAAACAGAAAACTGAAAAAAAATCCATGGAGAACCTTATTTTCGTCATTGTCCTCGACGACAACGCGAAGGACCTCCAGAGACTTGAGCCGAACCCTTCTGCTGCTGCTCTTCAACATCTCAGCAACCGTTGGTATGATGCCCTCCTTGCGCACAAGGTTCTTCTTTGCGCTGCTTCTTTGGCACATCTGTGAGATATACACCAGGGCACGCAGGGTGTCGTCCTCAGAGTGCAGGTTGAGGGAATTGCAGGCTTTCTCGAGCTCTTTTTCCTCGTTCCTAGTCCTCCATTCCTCGATGACGTTGCGCAAAGCTATGCTTGGGCTTATCTCTGTGCTGCGGAGCTCTCTTTGTGTCAACGGGCATGTCGCCTTCCTCCCATTATCCCTGCATTCCTTGAACCATTTGAGGATCGCCTCTCGCTCGAATGTCTGGCCTGTTTCGATGGTGACAGGATCCTGCATGACCTGCTTAGTAAGAGGGCACATAAACGCCTCGAACGCAGGTTCTTGGTGCCCCTCGTTCGATTGGTCCTCAAACTCGCTATCGCCATCTAAAGCGTGTGTCGCCATCTGTTGTGCTCTGCAAGTATCGCGACGAAGAGTATTTAGATGATAGACATTACCTCCCTCTGCAAAAGCCAGATTTTGGACTGCCCTAGGCATGTACATATGTATGCCCACATAAGATAGATATTTGGTTTGGGTATACTTAGGATATTGGATACAGAAGCAGCAGTATCTTGGTAATAGCCAGAAATATATTGGTTAGCTTTGGTCAGCTTGAAACCAAGTTGGGGTTCATGAAACAGGGAGAAAATTAAAATCATAGAGAGTAGGCACCATGGAGCTGTACATAAATTAAGCAGTCAGGTTTGTCACCAAGCTTATGAATGTGTGGTATCGCTAGCTATAACAGAGCAGGCACTTATCTGTTGGATGGATATACGTACGTCTCGTCGATAGCAGTCAGTCATCCCAGCATCAAATGACATGGATTAGAGAATCCGTGAGTATTCGTTCGATCGGTAATAGACTGTAGAAAGCCAAAGCCTAAATGTGGATGAAGAAATCGTAATCTAATCTAAGCTAAGCTAATCTAGCAGGACAATCGGACAGTTAGCAAGTACTAGTCAGGAAGCATGGGGCACTTATCGGAGAGACTAACTAGAAGAAGGATTAAGAGATGAAGCACAAGGCCGGCCTTCCTTAGCCACCCGCCCGCCCGCCTAGGTAAGTATGATTATATGTGATATGAAGCAGGTCAATATCATCATCCATCCTCCCGTTGCTTGCTCCATTTGTGAGCCCCAATCTAACCTAACTAAGAACCTAAAAGGCAGTTCAGGCTAGCGTACGAAAAGCGCCACAAGTGAAGTAATCATGCGTGTTGAATTGTCAACTCAACTTGGTCGGTCGAACAAGCTAGAGAAGAAGGAACAGTTAGTGGAAAGAGCGGAGCGGAGGGGATCAAATTAACGAACCTGAATGAACGAACTCAAGAGATTGGGCAGTTGCTGCTGCTGCTGTTTAATCGGAATTGGATCCGCGCCGCGCCGCGCCGCAGTTTGCTTTGCTCGCAGGCGCCGCCGCCGTTTGCCCTCGTGCGAGCGAGCGCAGGAATTAATACGAGAGAGAGAGAGAGAGAGAGAGAGAGGGAGCTAGTAGATTAGGCGGCCACGGCGAGAGGAGGAGGAGGAAGAGGAAAAGAGTAGACGACTTGTTCCTCCTCCCTCGTTGTTGATGTAGTTGTTGTTTACTCCATCTGATCTGATCTGATCTGATCTAATCTAATCTAATCTAATCTAATCTAATTAGCAGGCAGGCAGGCAGGCAGGCAGGCAACCAACCAACCGGCGAGCTGAGGATTTTCACGTGAAGAGAAGCGATCTCATCAACAACGAGAAGAGATCTCTCGACTGGACAAGCCAGAAGCGGAGAACAAATTGCGTACTACTACTGAAGCCGACTCACTGGATCTTAGCATGTCCATCCACATCGGATCGGATCGGAGCCCTTTGTTTGATTTGATCGATTCAAGCCACGCCACACCTACTTGAATCTTTCTTGATTGATTCAGTCAGGAGGCTTGCTAATTTAAAATCTGTTTTGCTATTGCACAGACGACTAAAATTTTTTATTTTTCAAATTGCACTCTCAATCAACTGAAATTGCAACCCTCTAAAAAAACAGCTGCAACTTTAGGTCATTCAGAGTGCAACTTCAGGTGCCTGAAAGATAAAAAAATTTCAGTCATCTGTGCAGTAGTCACTCCCATTTAAAATACACAGACATGACCTGAATGACTTGATTATTTCCCTTGATTTTAACGTTAGTTAATTCAAACCAAAATCAATACTGTATGTAACATCGAGATCAAACGCGGATGCTTACATTTTCATACGAACGGCTTGCCCAATTGAGCACAAGAACACCACCACCAAACCCAAAAAAGATCCAGAGACCGCAATAACAAATTTCTATCTTGTCTGTGGATCCAATCCCAACTCACGTGATAAATCACTTCGTTTTTTTAGGACGTAATCCATCACACATTTACACTAGATGTCAGTTCAGCTAGTGAGGCGAGGTGCTGGGATCATGTTTTCTTCTTGCATTCTCCTACGTACGTAGGTATCGCACAGGATCATGCAATCGCAAGTACAAACTTACTAGAATTCTCTTGCTACGGATGAATCCAGCCAAATAATAACGCTCTACATCTCGGAAAGCTTCCCATAAATATAGCACCTCTTACTCTAGTACCTACTTACCTAGGGACAAAAAAAAAGGCCATCCTCATCCTCAAAAATTCCTTGGCCGTGCATGATCCCAGTAGTTCCGTGGTAAAAATCAATCAAGTCATCTTCCAGTATGTGCCATTTCACATTTGCTAAACCAGGGTGCACCACTAGCTCCATGGTCTTTAAGTTCCACAATGGAAAGTTACCAACTCAACACTGCTACACCCCAAGTTGACGAAGAGAATCTGGGCCAACGAGGTATATTCGTCTTCGACTACTGTTGTACCGGAAGACTACCACTCCTTTGTAAGCTGTTCTTGGAATGCCATCCTGGAAAATACATAAGAAGACATGAATCATGATGCACTCTACAACATAAATAAGATCGAAGGAAATTCTAGACATTCACTAGGTGGCATACATTTCCTATCCAAATTGGGTTTAGCAAAATTGCAAAGCATGACAATTCTCTAATAGACAAAACAATCAATACTTGAGCACCAGACAGAAATTATCACTTCACAAAATTGAGAAACATTTGCGAAATAAAATGATTTAACAAGTAACCTTCCATTCTTCAAATATTCCAAATTGACGAGCTATCTGCTCAAAGTCTCCCTGATCATTGTACTCGATCCTTATATCCACATCCATGTTGCGGGCTTTCAACGCAGCATCAGATCCATGGAGAGGTGTGGCACTGGCCACATCTTTCCCAAATTGGATTGAAAACTTATCCTAATGTTACCCACAGAAATATTAGGCACTCTTTATGCAAACAACAACTTTCTGAAATACAAATTAATTCTTACCTCCCTGAGGTAGCTCAGGTCCTCATGATTCCAGTCGATCTATGGCCACAAAGAAGGAACAAGTAAATCTCAGCAACAAAGAACTTATAACAGTTATGCAAAATGAAAAATGTCAAAAGTTTTGCATACATGAACATCATTTAACTTGATTGGTTCCAAGTATTGTTTGAAGAATTGTCCCATGCTTGATCCCTGCGATGAAACATGAAAGTATTAAAAAGCAAAGTGTAAATGCCAGTCATCCACAATCAATGGATCAAACATTGCACTGTTATCCCTTGGTTGTTATTGCATGCAGAAATATGGTACTGAACTACTGATCATTGTTTTGCATTGATGTAGAATAGCCAACATACATGTTCGCCAAAATTGTATGTTCTGCAGACTTCTGGGCGGATAAATTGCCGATCTCTGTGTACCTCCTTTAGCCTCACCCAATCATCCCAATAAGTAAAATCTTGTCAAGGAAGAAATAGATGATACAAGGTAGTAAAAAAAGAATATCTGCTAATCTAAAAATAGTAGACAACAGTAAGGATATGCTTTGGGCCACTTTGGTGACAGCTCAATCCATGTAGACTTTGTTAACATCCATCCAAGCCCAGGGAAGAAGTCTGAACGATAAAGAGCTTCTGCAAAATGTTTATGTAGAAAAATGAGTAGCTTTCCCTATTAATGCAATAAAGAAAGTTTAACAGAGGCCTATCATAGTACTAACTTGGGTCATAAACAAACTGTTTTTGCCCATTGTCATTCCATGAAGAAACTGCCATTATCGTCCTTCCACACCACGATGACAAGAATTACAGCAAAGTAATTAGACGCATTAGATATAAATTCCTAGGCTTGCCCAAGTATAATCAAAATATAATGTAACATACTTGTCATCATCAAGTAATTTAGCTGCAGCCTCAAAGTAGCCAAAAAAATCTGGGGCGATCTCCATGTCATCTATTAACCAATTAATCACAGATATGAGATAGAAAGCGGAGATATCCTAAGAACAAAATAGTCAAAGGATCATCACAGAGATAAGACCTTCCAGAATTATTACTCGATCAAAGTTATGCTTAATGAATAGCTCATCCAAGGCCCATTTATAATGTTCTGAAATAAGAAAGATTATTAGGACAAGAATACGTAACATCATAAAAATCTTTAAAATACAACATCAATTAAGGAGCACCTACTAGCTATCTTGTAATATGCTGTCAATTCTCCTGGCCTTTCGGTGCGCACAGGTTCAAGATCTACATGCTGCAACATATAGAATCTTAGCCAAACAAATCACATCCAAATTCACTATACAAGTACCGGTGTGATATTAGGTAATGTTGATCTTTCTAGTTTCGCTCTCTGTTAGCTCAATGCCCCACCCACCAAAAAGAAGAAGAAAAAGGAAAATAGATATTTTTTTCTCTTTTCGGTGTTCCTTCTACACTGAAGTAGCTATTGCTGGTGCACCATTAAGGATGATCCTAGAACTTCCGCTCCATGGCATGCTTCTTACTCTACAATTGGTCCGTTTGAATTTTCAAGAACTACCATCCCCACAATTTTTTGTGCGACTTAATTTGGGTTAACTACTTTGTCAACTGCACGGTTACTGATGGTAGCAATTCACCACCCCTTCCCATTGATCCTCTGCCTACGGATTATAGTACCAGGGGACAGACATATTGGACCATTGCCACCATCCCATTTGACATCCTCACCAACATACAGAATCTTCATGCTACCAAAATAATCTGGGCTTTCTTACAGCACAGCCACATCAAGATGCCACAAGTGAACATCACCTCCCTGCTGGCTAAGCATGTTTGCCCTAGCAAACAGCAGTTCCACAAGTTTGTGTTAAGCTCTTGCTTCTCCCAACTGAGCTTGCAGCCATTGGATGTAGAGTTGCTCCAACACGTCTCACACTCCTTTGAGCCCTACCTCCATCTAGATCTGCTACACACCTCTTGGTATATCTAGAGCTTTTTGCAGGCTAAATGTTCCCTTTTATTTTTGCAACAGGCCATCTAATAGGGTTACTTAGAAACTCAGAAATAACTTGTATCGGCAATGCTTGCAATATTACAAGAGAAACAGACTTTGTTCTAGTGTATGAGGTAATTAAGCATAAAGCAAATATTTCTTTGATTCTTTCCGCACCTGCATGAATGTTATTTGACTATAACTCAAAGCTTTCTTTTTTACTTCTCCATTTGTTCCATCCTGCGATTGGAAGAAGCAATGAAAAATGTTATTCCCACACAGCCAATGAGACTGAAAACAAGAACTGAAATTGGTATCACCAGTACCTGAGATATAAATAGTGGAAACTTTGAAGCAACTGATGTCTGATACCTGGAAGAATTATTATCCATTATTCAGTCTGTAATAAATAGGCTTCATAAATGGATGAGGAAGCTATACAGTGTATGTTTCCTTGTAAATGTTGTATAGAAACTGCTGAAACAATATGGTGTGGCGATCAATAACGAAACTTAATTCTCTGTTAACTGCCACAAGCGCTATCCACTGAGTGGGTTCTTCATGCCGATTTAGGAATTAAAGAAACCAACAACAGACATTGGATTTTTTTTTTTTTTGCATTTTGAAAAATAAAGGAATGGAGACGTAAACCATACTTCAGGATAGATTCAACTGTCCTCTGCAAATAGTCTGGTCGATTGCAAGCCATTATGACAACAGCGGCAACAGGAACCTGTTTTACAGAGAGAGATCAGATTAATCCTATAAAGCAGAAAAATGTTAGCGAGATTAGCACTGTACAAACCACGTTCTTGTTTACTAAGGTCTGCACACTCCTTTCTGCATCCAAAAGAAATGTCAATGAGAGCGTTAGATTTTTAAGTTCCCGATGTCCCACTTTTATATTTTGGCATTCAGCAAACACTATTCAACTAAATGTAATTTCACTAATTGTCATTTGTTAAGTTAATACCATTTATTGCAGTTCCTTTTTTTTAACAATCTTTCCTCAAGTTATTTCTATATGGCATGCCAAGTTCAAAATACTTTCATGTATAGAAGTCACAGAAAACAGTATTTTGAATCTATATTGCTTCTAGAAAAAAAAACATGCCAATTTCAAGTTGAAACATCGGCTCAGATGTTGCTGTATTGTGCACCATGGATGGAGGGAGCAACCATGTGCATGAGGGTCCAGTATGTCAAGGTTTTGATGGATGAAACATATTGTATCCTACAACCTAAAAGGTTTGTGTCACGACTAAAACAACAGGAGGACTGAGAAAATCAACTAAGGTAGCAAAGACATGCCAGACAGAACAGTTGTGGCTGGAATCAATAATTAAAAGCTAATCGAAGGTAACGATTTCATACTTTCAAGATCTTGGATTAAAATCTTCAGATGCGCACGTTCTTCATCTTGGCGTATCTTCATCTCTGTTGCATTACAAAAAGGTAAAGTCGTGAAATACCCACGGGATCCGTTACAGTCAATTTATTAATGCATAGAACTGAAGTATGCAGCAAATCAAAAAGAAAAGGAGGAAATTTGTGCAAAGCACGGGAAAAGATATCTGTAGTGCCTATGTTCGGATCTTTTGTTGAGAACATGATGTATTGACAGCTTTTTCATATTCAGGACATAATCAATCTCGGATCTTTTGATGAGAGGATGGCATATTGACAGTTTTTACATTAAGGACATAATCAATCGGTGAGATCACAACATGAGCAAACTAGCAGCACATCAGCAGCAGAAGGCATGTGCTATCGTATATCAAAGAAGGATCACATGAAAAGGCACAAATCACTGAAAGCGACATGTTTTTGTTAATGGATTGCACACAGGAGCGATCTAAGATTTGTGCCAAGATATCCCTCTGGCTTGAGCAGCAGAAATCCAAAATATCCTCTGGAACTATACGCTAGAACCATTTCTACCTTTCAAAGATTACACCGGCCCAACCGTCATAGTTGTGTTCCTCTGAATCGAGTGCATAACTCCAAAGTATGATGTGGAACTATCTACGTTGAAGTGCAACGTGCCAACATTATATTCGCCTTATTCGAGGGCTAAGCTCCAAAAGTGGCACGTGGAACTATTAAGTTTAAAGTAGTACCTTCCAATGCTACAATCTTCTCCTGCTGCATGCTGACTTGATCGATCAAGGAGCGTAATTGACCGGTGCACTGGTTTTCGGATTTTTGCTGCATCAAATTACACTTGTTAGCAACTTGAGTTATGCCGTGAAGATGGGCATTGCCACCAAAGCTTGTAAGGTTAGTATGTTTGATCCTACTAGTAGTGCATAGAAGAGACACTTAGTACTTACTGCTTCTGCAAGACGTTCAGCATAATGAGACTGAGTAGCAAAAAGGCGCACCTGAAGAGAAGGAAAGAAATTGTCAGCGGAAACTAGAAAGAGAGAGAGAGTAGTAGGCCAAGAAAGAGAGATGGATCCCCCAATTCCATCATCTACTTGCTCTCGGGCCCAATTCCTCCCCAACCCAGTCCCAATCGTTCGGCCGTAGGTAGCAACGAGGAACACATAGCATATTGACCTTATTTGATTTACAGAGAAGAAGACAAGTTTCACAGTCAGGAGCTAAAGGCGCGATCCCAATCCCCGGCGACTGAATCCAATCGTGGAGATGAGATCTCAACCAACCCATCCAGTGAGGGGGAGAGAGAGAGGGAGAGAAGGGTTACTTGGATGTAGATGAAGGCTGCGGCGGCGGCGAGGAGGAGGAGGCGGAGGTCGCAGGGGCTCCGAGCCATGGCCGCCGATCGCTACGGCCGGCCGTGGAGGGAGGGGGAGAAGACAAATCAGGGGAAAGATGGCCTCCTGAATCTGATGCGATGCCCTCTTTGTTTACATTCTTGTCCCTCCACTCTAGGGCATTTACATCTTACCTAGAAATTGACCATCGATGTAATAAAAGAATTGTTGCTTAGATTGAAAAACTATTTTTTTTTATTATTATTTGAAACAAGGTATTTTCGTAAAAGAAAGATGATGATCAAAGTAATACCATACAGGAAATTCTAAAAGAAACCATGCACGCCCTGGTTGTGGGTTGGTTCCTAAGCTCTGAAGCTGCTGCCGCGGTCACAAAAGAAAGAAAGGAGGTCAGAACACAAGGCAAGGAAGGCATACATACATTTCGTGCTTTCTGTTGGGGGACCACGCAAGTCATGGGCTAAATGTATTCATGGGAGTAATCTATCAGTCGATACATCACTCTAATCACATGAAGAAGAACCTTACTAATTCTTCCACCAAATCACCCGCAACTTAACAGCTTTAAATATCAATATTGGTATATTACTTTGCTTTTAATTTAATATACAACACACTAGAATCCTAAGGGCATATTTGGGAGAGCTCCACCAGCTCCAGATCCACGAAAAACAGCTCCACCCCACGAAATTTTACCCAAACACTCCAGCGAAATCTGGATCCACCAAAATCCTGGATCTGAAGGCCAGATCCATGGATTTTATGGAGCTCCTCAAAAGGTGCTCTAAAAACGCTGGTTTCGTACCTCCTCGTGGAGTTGGGTGGTAATTACCCACCAAAACCTCAATTTCGTGGATCTGGAGCTGCTGTACAAGCCAAACAGTTTGTCCAGCTCCATGGTGGGATCCCAGATCCACGGTGGAGCTGCTCCATGGTGGAGCTGCTATTCCAGATCCACGTTTTCAGTGGTGGAGCTCTCCCAAACAGGCTCTAAAGAAAGGGGGAAAAAGAATTAAAGGCACACAGACATCTGTACAGAGCCCTAGTGTCTAAAGGTGTCCAAGACAGTACAGTGACAGAAATCCGAAAGTTTTATGTTCCTTTGAAAGTCAAAACTTGCAGAAGGATATTGTTGTGGCTACTGATCAAATAGTAAAGTAGGAGAGTAGCAGAATGGTTGAGATGTATGAACAATGCTTGCCCTTTTTTCATGTTCGGGGTGTGTATATATTTCTCTATGAGGCACAATTACAGTCCTATCCTTACGATCATACACCTCCCATAAGGGTACACAGGTCATTACATATATTATATTGGGTCTTACAATTCCCTAACAGACTGGATGGGCTCAGGTGGAGGCCACCCCTACTATAGGAACCTCTCATGGTAAAGAGTTTCTCACATGCTGAAACCATGCCGCCAAGCCCTTTGGCCCCCTCCGTCCCTACTGCCTGTGATGCATTCTGTGTTGGGCCATACGGGCCGAAGTGATGATGTTGCCTCCCCGAAGTCATACCGGCCTTCAACCGTAGTGGGACACGTGGCAAAATTTTGTTGGTGCATCGTGTGTTGCCAGTCAGAGTTTGATCGCGGTGTGCATTCATTGCACGTGGTAAGTGTCAAACGAGAGACTTGACTTATTACTCTTGGAGTTTACCGACTCCTAGATGGTGTTGGAGACAGCGTGCATGGTGATCTTCTCAAAGAAGGTTGTGAGAAGACATGGTAAAGTTGTGAAGGTTGGAGCTCATCTACCCGGAGTGAGAAAGAGCTACCACTAGTGGATTGTGGTGTTTGTGGCTGTACTTTGCTTTTAATTTAATATACAACACACTAGAATCCTAAAGAGGGGGGAAAAGAATTAAAGGCACACAGACATCTGTACAGAGCCCTAGTGTCTAAAGGTGTGCAAGACAGTACAGTGCGCCCTATTCACCCACATCTAGTTGGCCTTCTCGATCTAATAGCCGCCGAGCTTCGCCGTTGCTGTGCGGCATCGCGCCACCTTGGTGGGTCGCCGCTGGTCACTCCATCACCATGCCTAGGATTGCCATGATCCTGGCAACCTATTATGGTGGTTGCCGAAGCTCGCCTTGCCTGCCTCGCCGGCGATGAGCACAGCAGTGCGCCTCCTCTATGAAGCCAAGGAGAAAGCACTTTAGCGAGATTAAAATTAATGAAGATAATTAGTTTAGGTCAATATTGTTCATTAGTTTAAACTAACTAGGCACTGACATGTGGGCCTAGATCATTAAGAAAACTACTTAGAGCTACTTTAAAATCACGAGTCACTAGCATGCGGGCCCATCTCTAAACCCGTGTCAACATGTTAGTTGCTCGTTTCTTTTCTTTAAAGAAAATAATTCAAAAACGAAGTTAAAACCCAAAGAGCCTCACATGTCAGTCTCTCATATGATTTCATTTAAGAAAATAATTATAAACCAGTTTGGCCCACCTATCAGCTTCTGATGTATTTTCAAATAAGAAAATAAATTAGAAATAAATTAAAGAAACCATGGGGCAAGCTTCTGGTTTTCAAACGGAAATTGAAATAAAAGGAAGAGCGAATTAATGAATATATAAATGGTTTGTTCTTTTCAGCTTCTGATTCTATGATACATAACTTTCAAACGGAGTGTGTTTTGAAGGTAGGATCTATACGTGATTATATTAAAACACTGTAGCAATTTTATTTAGATTGACCAAAATCGTACGTAACGTAAGTATACTCTTTTATAAACAGTAAAAGGATAGATATCTTAAGAAAAGAATATAAGCAGTAGCCGGCCCTAGTGGCAATGCGATGCGACCATTGGTCTGGATGCGTCGGGGTGTGAACTCGATCCTTCCAAGGCAAGGCAAGGAAGGCAAGGATCCCACCTGTCAGTGCCACGGGAAATGACTCCGACTCCGACTCCATATAAGCGCAGGTTCCGGTCGAGACGCGATAACCATCCATCTCCACGACTCGATTCGACTCCGTCCTTTCTCCGCTCCGCTAGGGTTTCCTCTTCTCCTCCGCGCCGCCACCTTCGCCATGTACGGTCACCGCGGGTAAGCCCCCCCCCCCTCCCTACCTCTACTAGTTGCCCCCCTCTCTGATCTGATTTAGACTTTTAGCCTACCCTTCCTCGGACGGGGTACGGTGAATCACTACTTGTTTTCTTCATCGATTCGATTCCATGGGATCAGGTTGTTGCGCTACATACGAGGTGCTTCTTGCTGGGATTTTAGGCTGTTAATCTCCTAGGCGAACTCTATTTATTTTAGTAAATCATTGGGGAATTACTCTTTTTTGGGTGGTCTTTGATCCCCCTCCCCTTGATATTGGGGAATCAATTGTTACCTCTGCCTGATGTGCCTGTGGTGACTCGCCTAGTTAGTTTTCAAAACAAAACGCCTATATGAATTTGCATTTGCCACAGGACGACAACCTGTTAGTTTATTTCTGGCTTTTCATATACAGTGCTAGATTGTCCACTTGCCACAACCTGCTTCCTTCTATACAATGAAAAATATTTTAGTGCCATTTTTCTTAAGAAAAATAGCTTGCCATTGTGATTATCTGTGCACAAAATCTGTAACAGAATCATTCAAACTGAATTCGAAATTTGGTCTTAGCCATCTTATTCAAAGCTAACTAAAAGTGGACAAAAGAATCGTAGCGGTAAGACATACCTGAATCCTAGATATCCCATCCAACTGTCATCAAGCAAAGAATGCTACCCAATGTCATGTCAATCTAGTTTATCTTATTCCCTGCAATTAAATCTCATCATCTGGACAAGTATCCACTTTCACTGGTTTTATCCACTTAGATTAGATATGAACTGTTGAATGTAAATTTCAGCTCGATTCATTAAATGCAAAATAGAACCATCATGCTGATGTACTCAAATATAGCTTTTGACTGTTCAGGCCATAAAATAGGCATTGCTTCTAATCATATGTTGTCAACATTTACTTTATTTGGGTGATGGCTGTTCTATCGATGAATGTTGTCGCATTTCAATTCCGTTTACCCATCAAACCTTAATTTGTTCTGTAGATTATTTATTTTCTGAGCAATTACCTTTATATTTGGGTTATTTTTATGAAATGGGGATTGAGAGATGGGGGGATATTCTCCTTTTCTTTTCCTTTTTTTGGGGACTGGATTACCTGAAGGGCAATGATGGGAGGCGGGGGGGTTTCGGATGGGTACGAGGGATCAAAGAGGCCACGAATGATGGAATCGAATCCATACTTCGCAGTGACCGCAGGGAGTCCGATGGATGTCTCAAAGAGGGCCAGGATGATGGAACCAGGCCCCCCCTATTTTGGAGCCATGGGCAGCAGCACTGGCGGTGGCAGCAGCGGCTTCTACCAGCCCTACAGCGGCAACTTAGCTGGCGCAGGGGTTAACAGTGGCGTCCAAAACTTTCCAGGGGTCCGTCTTCGAGGGCTACCTTTTGACTGCGATGACCTTGACATCTGCAAGTTCTTTGTGGGGCTGGACATAGTGGACTGCCTCCTGGTTCACAAGAATGGCCGCTTTTCTGGTGAAGCTTTTGTTGTTTTCCCGTCAGCCATGCAGGCTGAATTTGCTCTGCATCGCAACAGGCAGAACATGGGCAGGAGGTACGTTGAGGTGTTCAGATGCAAGAAGCAGGAGTACTATAGTGCAATAGCTGCTGAGGTGAACCAGGGCGGTTTCTTCGACTCGGAATACCAACACTCCCCACCTCCTCCACGGCCCAAGAAACCGGCTGAAGACAAGAGCAGCATGGAGTACACTGAGGTGCTGAAGCTGCGTGGGCTTCCCTATTCTGCTACCACGGAAGACATCATCAAGTTCTTTGTGGAGTACGAGCTGACAGAGGATAATGTGCACATTGCATA
The DNA here is from genome assembly GCA_036346575.1 of Dendrocalamus sinicus. Taxonomy (NCBI): domain Eukaryota; kingdom Viridiplantae; phylum Streptophyta; class Magnoliopsida; order Poales; family Poaceae; genus Dendrocalamus; species Dendrocalamus sinicus. Next base: position 49,357,550 of record CM070644.1, read on the forward strand.
CCGGCCGGATGGGAAGGCCACCGGCGAAGCCTACGTCGAGTTCCCAACAGCTGAGGTTGCAAAGACGGCCATGTGCAAGGATAAGATGACGATCGGGACAAGGTACGTGGAGCTGTTCCCATCAACCACGGAGGAGGCTAGCAGGGCGAAATCGCGAGCCAGGCAATGAATGATTCGATTCAAGTGAAGCAATGCCCAAGCTTGGCTGGCTGGTGAGCAGCTGCGTTCAAGTTTAGCTTTTCACTCTGCATGCTTAACTGTTCCGCTGCTAGGTTGTGTTAGTTTGCGTCCTGTCCTGTTGCTACTAGTTGGTGTGATAACTTTTATTTATGATGAGACACCAATTGTTGCCTAAAAGAAAAGGTGGTGTATGAGATGCTGCGCTTGTAACAGCCGCCCTTCCTTGGAAGCACTTATGCTACTCGTTTGTTGATGTTTTTATCGGATCTTTTTGGTGAAGCAGGGGACGAAATTTTGATGCTGCACTGAAAAAGTTTGTTGGGCCTGCACCGTGGCAGGCAGCACGATCGGGTTATGAGGATTACACGTTAAGATCAGGGGATGCGATGCCCTAAATACTAACAATAAATTAAGAAGAAACATTTTGTTCTCATGATTCATGGCTTATTTTGTGGCATGCAATATTATAGGTTCTCCAAGATCAATGGAAGGCGCATCGGAAATGGCAAACAGCAACAGGTAGGCATTGCAGGATATCAACAACATCATGGGCCAGCACTTGGCAAAGAGCAAGAGAGGATTATTGCCTGAGTACGTAATATCTATATATCTAAAACTGAACTTACTAAACTGACATCAATGAGAAGATGCGTGGCGTTCTTATCAACTGACTGATAGAGGTGAGGAGAATCTTAGTTCTTGTTTGATACAAGGCTCGTTCATATTAGTTTTTGATGATGGATTTTGTCTTTAGACTATGAATAGTAATAGTTTGTAGAGAGCCGTATGGAGAGAGAAAAACTTGTGTGCGATTTTGTCCGATGCAAATAAAGTCGCTACAGTATGTACTATAATCAATTAGTAAACTCCAACATGAAAAGACACTAGTTGAAAGACAGATGCGGTAGAAAAGCTATTTACTATAAAAAATAGCTTTTAGAAACCAGTATCTATACTCCTTAAAAGAACGAGTTGGTGGTCATTGGTGTGTTCTTCCTCTCTCTACCGCCGTCCGATCTAAATAATGAGATCTTGACCATCCGTCTCGCCATCCTCCCCACCACCATCTCTCTCGCGTAACCGCCCTTCCCCTCCATTTCCAGCTTCAGTTACGATCCCTTCCCCTGTGTCGTCCCCTCCTCCGCACCGATGCCCCGCCCCTTCCCCCAAGTCGTCCCCTCCTACTTCACACCGATGCCCCCCTCCCCCGTGCCACCATTTTCCTTGGGCTGGGCTCCCCTTCCCCTCGATGCCACCACCTCCTCTAGACGCCTCCCCTCCCCATGATGCATAGTCTCCCCTATCCCTATCCCCTATCCATGATGTCTCTCCGCTGCCGATTCTTGAAATCCGTTATACATGGTCCACCTTGACGCCGTCGCCGGTGCCTCTATGCCCCGCAACGCTACCCTTCCTGCATCACGTTGTGGATCACCCACAGGCTGAGGCCATCGCCCGCTGCAAATGTGCTACCGGTAAAGCGCCTACTGGTGCTCGCCACTGTCATCCTTCTTGGCGTCATCCTCATCGCCGACTTCCTCTGGGCCTTGTCCTCTTCCTCCTCGTCCACCTCAACCGGGTGGATGGCAGGCACGACTTCTCTACCTGCGCCATAGCGACATTGCCGAAGAAGGTGATGCCTTCGATTTCACATTCCCCCGCCTGCTTTGCAGAGTTCCACTCCAATCTCACAACCTTCCCCTTTATCCCTTTTGTGTATCGTGAGGCTTCATACTTTCCTAGCACTAGAGGGTGTGATTGAATACATACATTATTAGCATGGCCTTGTTGGATTACCAATCAGAAGAAAGCCATGATTTGTTCAAGCAAAGTGTATTTAGGAACATAGTCAATTACTTAGTTTGGAGGTCAAGTGTGTCTTCGCCCCATGCCACCATCCAATCACAATTTTTTGTTAAAAGGAAGCCTTGCTACAACTTACTTGAAACAATTTACCTACCGCATTAGTCATTACCAGATGCTTTATGCTACTGATAGCTATACAGTATAGACATTAGCTACTCTCGATTGCTATCACCCATCAATGAAATGATTACCAATTCTAAAATAGTATTAGTAATAGTAATGCAGACAACATCGTAACCCTAGGTGATTTCTTCATCTACTAGAGATAAAAAAAAGCTTGTTGCATGATGATTTTTCATTTAAATGTTATATGTGCTGAATTTTCAAGAATCATAAATGCAATCATAGATAGTGGTCGAAGACAGTGGTCGTAGCTTATGGTCGTAGGAGTGGTCGCAGGTAGTGGTCATAGCCTGTGGTCATAGATGGTGGTCGTGGCCAATGGTCGAACACTGTGGTCGTAGCTCGTAGTCGTAGCCAATGGTCATAGCCTGTGGTCGTAGCCCGTGGTCGAAGATGGTGGTCATAACCAGTGGTCGTAGACAGTGATCAAATATTGTGGTTGTGCCAGTGGTTGTAGCCCATGGTCGAAACTTGTGGTTGAAGCCAGTGGTCGTAGCTACAGTTGTCAACGGTCGATTGTCATAGCTACAGTCAACCTCGGTGCTAAAAGACCTGTGTGATCAGAGATGCAGTTGAGGTGATGTGGTTGTAGCCAATGGTCGAAGACTATGGTCATAGCCAGTGGTCGAAGATGGTTGTCATAGCCAGTAGTCGTAGCTAGTGGTCAAAGACAGTGGTTGAACACCACGGTCGTAGCCAGTGGTCGAACACTGTGGTCGTAGTCTGTGGTCATAGCTCGTGATCGAACACTGCGGTCATAGCCAATGGTCGTAGCCTATGGTTGAACACTGTGGTCATAGCCAGTGGTCGTAGTCCATGGTCGAACACCGTGGTTGTAGCCAGTGGTCGTTGCTCGTGGTCGTAGCCTGTGGTCATAGCCAGTGGTCGAAGACTGTGGTCGTAGCGAGTGGTCGAAGACTGTGGTCATAGCGAGTGGTCGAAAACAGTGGCTGTAGCCAGTTGTCGAAGACAGTGGTCGTAGCTAGTGGTAGTAGATGGTGGTCATAGCCTGTGGTCGTAGCCCATGGTCATAGCCCGTTGTCGAACACTGCGGTCGTAGCCAGTGGTCGTAGCGCGTGGTCATAGCCTATGGTCGAAGATGGTGGTTGTAGCCAGTGGTCGTAGCGCGTGATCGTAGCTTGTGGTCGTAGCTAGTGTTCAAACACTGTGGTCGTAGCCAGTGGTCAAACACTGTGGTCGTAGCCAGTGGTCGACCACTGTGGCAGCCAGTGGTCACAGCCACAGTGGTCGTACCTACAGTGGTCGACGGTCGATTGTCGTAGCTACAGTCGACTTCGGTGCTAGAAGATCTATGTGGTTGGAGATGCAGCCGAGGTGCTCTGGTCGTAGCCAGTGGTCAAAGACATTGGTCATAGCCAATGGTCGTAGATGGTGGTCATGGCTAGTGGTCGAACATTGCGGTCGTAGCCCGTGGTCGTAGCTCGTGGTCGTAGCCCATGGTCGTAGCCAGTGGTCGTAGCCTGTGATCGAAGACGGTGGTTGTAGCCAGTGGTCGAAGCTGTGGTCGTAGCCAATGGTCGAAGATGGTTGTCGTAGCTATAGTGGTTGTAGCCCGTGGTCGTACACTGTGGTTGTAGCTACAGTGGTCGTAGCCCGTGGTCGTATGCTGTGGTCGTAGCCAGTGGTCGTAACTACAATGATCGACGGTCGATTGTTGTAGCTACAGTCAACTTCGGTGCTAGAAGACCTGTGTGGTCGGAGATGCAGTCGAGGTTAGGACTGTGCATTTTTACACCGAACTGAACAAAACTGAACCGAAAAAACCAAACCGAACCGGTCAACTCGGTTTGACCGGTATTCGATATTCGGTTAGGTATCTGAAAAAGTGGCATATCAGGGATTCGATATTTACGGTATTAACCGGATGAAAACCGAATTTACCGAAATAACCGAACAGCCCAACTTCACACTCGCCGTAAACTCGGGGTCTCGGCCCACTAGGCACCGACGGCCTGTCGCACGCGACAGGAATCAACCCTAACCGCAGACGCCAGACGCGCAGTCGCCGCTGCCCGCTCGCCTCGCCAGGTCGCCAGATCCACAGCTCTCACTTCAAACAACCCTTCTTATCTGTTTTGTTTCATTGAACATGAAGGCTTACAGAGGGATGAAGAAACACTTCAACCTTCAATATATCTGAACAAGTATGTGCTAAGTTCCTAGTTCTTTGTCATACCTATGTTGTGCAGTGTCATCTCAAGTAAATGAAAGAATTGTGTTATTTGAGAATTTGACTGTGTTATTTGAGAATTTGACCGTGCTTTCTTTTTTATGAAAGAAAGGAATATAAAATTATAAATAATCGATCCGTGTAAGCAGAATGGCATGTTATACTGTAACTTTCAGAAGTACCATGATATATGTTTAACTTGTACCTTTAGGTGGGACTATTGTTGCTGCTCTTGATTTGTTGGTTGATCGTGGAGTTACAGGCAAGCAGATTAAAGTTGTAAGTTCATGAAAACTTCCCTGTATTTTGCTATTAATTATTCATGTCTATCAACCTAATACTTATTGTACTTCTGATAACTTGACTTCTGTAATTCTGTGACAAAATGACTGAATGAGTGATCTGTGATCTGTGAATGAGGCGATCAGAGCGGTCGTGTAATTTTTACGATTCGACTCGATGAAGTGATGTAGTTCTGTGTAGAAATGTAGACTGTAGTTCTGTGACAGAAATAGAATGAGTGATCTGCGAGACTGTGAATGTGATGATCTGTGAGTGAATGTGATCTGTAAATGAGTTTTTGAATTTTGATGTTGTGCGGTTGTGGGCTTGTGGCAGCCAGAAGTCCAGAACTGGCTGGCTGCCAGTCAGTCTGAATGGAGTTACTTATGGAGATTAACGTTTAGCAATTCGCGCAAACTTTGGTAAAATTGGTATTTACCAATATCGTACCGAAATAGGATGGTATTTACCGATACCACACCGTATTCTATAAAGTACCGTATTTCCCGAATTACTAAAACCGTATTTACCGAGCAAACCGTATTTACCGAACCGTATAAACTGAAAAAACCGAACGAACAGTCCTAGTCGAGGAGCTATCGTCGTAGCCAGTGTTCGAAGACTGTGGTCGTAGCCAGTGGTCGAAGACGGTTGTCATAGCCAGTAGTCGTAGCCTGTGGTCGAAGATGGTGGTTGTAGCTAGTGGTCGAATACTGCAGTCGTAACCTATGGTCAAACACTATGGTCGTAGCCAGTGGTGGTAGCATGTGGTTGAAGACGGTGGTCGTAGCCTGTGGTCGTACCTCGTGGTCAAAGACTGTGGTCGTAGCCAATGGTCGAAGATGGTTGTCGTAGCTAGTTGTTGAAGACTGTGGTAGTAGCGAGTGGTTGAAGACTGTGGTCATAGCCAGTGGTCGAAGACAGTGGTTGTAGCCTGTGGTCATAGCCAGTGGTCGAACACTATGGTCGTAGCCAGTGGTCATAGCTCGTGGTCGTAGCCTAGGCTACAACAATGTTTTTTGTTTCTTGATGCGATTTCCACCGGTCTCCTAGGAAACAGTACGTCCATTCATACATTCATATGTCCACACACATAGGAACTTTGGTCAAATTTAGCACTGTTTGTTACGCGAATACTAAATTGAGCCCCCGAATCACCGTAATTCTATTTGTAGCCCCCTCCCTGAGCGCAGGACTACGCGAGTGTGACACGTCTGCAATGATGCGGTCGGGGAGCGCATGACTCAAATCGTGTATTGGTCTAATCGTGAGCGTGATCGCATAAACCGCAGTCGTGGTCGTAAAGTGTGGTTGTGGTCGTAAGCCGTGTTCATGAGTGTGGTCGTAAGCCGTGGTTATGGTCGTAAGGTGTGGTCGTAAGCCATGGTTTACGACCACGCTCACAACCACAGTTTGAGTTATGCGCTCCCCGAACGCATGGTTTGAGTCATGCACTCCCTGACAGCATCACTGCACACGTGTCGCACTCGCATAGTCCTGCGCTCGGGGAGGGGGCTAAAAATGGAATTACGGTGATTTGGAGGCTAAATTTGGTATTCGCGTGACAAACAGTGCTAAATCTGACCAAACCTCGCTATGATGATTCTATCAAATCTAAATACTTTTACAAGGACTGCCTCTCTCTCTCCATTGGTTTATGTGGGAGGCGATATACTGCTCTCACACATGCATGCATATACAAATACACTCAAGTACTTAGAATCTCAGTATTGATAATGACAGCTTCCTGTTAAGCGAATATTGCTACCTATGATGATGATATGATGTTTATTTATATCATAATATGGTGAGCACCTCCAGTTCCATTGGCTCTTTTGTTGCTGCTGTTGTTGCTATCTATATTTGTTTTGTTTTCTCTGGAGTATGCTGTGAATTAGCATTTTTAGAGCAAGTCATACATGTTAAAAGAGTTAGGATGAACATATTGAAGTGATGACATACCTCTATCTTCTTTTAATAAAAAAATTGGGAGGCTACAACAATATTTTTTCGTTTCTTAAAAATCGGTCCATCATAAAATGTTTTCCCTTGTTAATATTTCATGAACTGTCAGACATGTATTTTCCTACATATCCATATCTGTTGAATGTTTTTTTATTCCGTAGCAACGCACGGACACTCAACTAGTGAGCCAATAATAATGAGTTGATCATCGGTCTAGACAGAATTCATACTAGCCAGCTCTTATTAATTTTTGCGAGAATCGAAATGCGCGCATGCAGGTGCATCACAAGATGGAGCTGATGGATAAGGTTACACCTTACAGTGAAAATCATCGACAGGTTCCTGGGAAGGCAGAAGGTGGTGTAGAAGCAGCTTTAGTTGGTTGGTGTTACTACCATGCTTGTCGCATGCAAGTAGTTTGCTATTGTGTACCTATGGTAGATGATCTGATCCTGATTTGTGATCGTGCTTACACCAGGTCAGACATTCTGAAAATGGGAACTATGTTGTGCTCATCATCTTCTTGAAAAGCAAAGGGAATAAAACGACAAGCAGTTTAAATATGTACAATTAACTGGGGCACCATGGTACCTGAGCTCCATGATTGACCTTCCATTTATGATTAAGACTTTCCATCAATGATTGATTTGGCATGCCAAATCAACGACTTCCTTTCCAAATCGACGCCTTTCCCAATTAATGAATGCTAATGGATTTGCCTGATATATTATATACCATTACGTTTGTACGTATCTAAAAGCAATATAAAGACAGAGAGACTTGGTGCCCAGACACCCTGGTGTCCCATTTCAGCGTCCTATATATATACATATATATATACATATATATAATTAGGACATCATAGTACTTGGGTACCATGATCTAGAATATGTATTTCTCTTATGTATATTGGCACATGGATTTATATAGGTTTAGATATCACTAGTGGGTCACCTCGCGCTAGATAAGGTCTCTTAGGTAGCTTTTAAGAGAGGAAACATAAGGCACACCAATTAATGAATAGTATATTGATTAAGGAGATGGATTACAAATGACTGAAATGAGCCCCATGGAGGTATTTATAGGCTCCAACCTTATACAAAAGACTAGAATATCTCTTAAGGGGTAGATAGGTAAGAGTAGAAACGCTTATGAAGTGGTTGGCGAGCATATTTCACCTTCGTCCTTGCATGAGGTTATCTTTGACTTGGTCCACCTGTCATGGTGAGGGTGACCGGGGTCCCATCGGGCGCTGCTTACGATGTTATTACTTGGTTTCAACAATAAATAAGAATTGGATTGGATGTTGATGGTTCCAACTTAGAATTGGATTCCAGGCAGGCCTCTTTTGTTGCTTGGGCTCCAGCCCAGCCCAGCCCAGCCCAGCCCAGGTTCCGTCTTTATCCTTCGCGTTTTGCTTGCACTGCCTCTGAATCTGATGCTCGTCGTCGTCGTCTTCTTCTTCTTCCCAGCGGCCATTGCTGCCGCTTCTTGCTCTCCCCTTCCTCCTTATCCGTGCGCAGGCTAGGATAGGACCCATCCCTTGCCCTGCCCACCACCACCACAAACCAAGCCAGCACCTCGTCGAGTCTGCGCTGTCGCTGTGCAGCCAAGACAAGAAAAGAGCAGCAGGAGGAGGAGGAATTGTTCCATTTCTGCCTGCGGCGGCGGGCGGCGCAACCCAAAGCCAACAAATTCGGCTGTCAAAATCCCCTCCAAGCATGAGCAGCTAGCTTGCCTTGGCATCCGATCGATTCGATTCCGTCGACATGAACCATCACGCTCTTGTCTCGGGACAGCCTGCGCTATGCCTAAGGACTAGGACAACTCGCACTGCTGCTAGGTTCGCTTCTTCTTCTTCTTCTTCTTCTTCTTCTTCCCTAGCCCTAGCCCTAGCGCTAGGTAACAAACCAAACACCATAAGCCGCAGCCCCGCCTCCTCTTCTCCATCAACCAACCTTGCAAAGTCGCTTCCCCTGGTACCGGGGGCCTTTACAAGGCGACGCACCATCCCTGTTGCCAATGGTCAGCCTCTATCGGGATATACTACCAACGACGCTCATGATGGTGATGGCCTTAAACCGACTGATAACATCTCTTTTGCTTCTGCAAAGGAGGCTCTCTTGTAAGATTCTGGATCCCTTCCTTTACATGCAAAAATCCAGCAACATATTATTAGCTCTTTCCACTTAGCTTGATCTTAGTTTAGACTGCTAAGTCGTGTTTCTTGCTGTATACATACTCCTATCATCTAAGAATGAATGGGCAATTGGGATATCAATGGAACGCCTTTCCTAATACAAACTGCACCACTGAATTATAATGCCTTGGAGTTGGAGTTGGAGCACCTCCCCTAGATGCTCATAATATTGATGATATTCATGACCCCGTACAACTTTCAGGTGTCAGAATCTTGTTTGTATGTTGAAATCTGTCGCTTCATATAGGATTCCAAGTTTGCAACATACAGTTCCTGTGAGCCGAGATGTTTACCTTGGACTTAAATTTATGTATATTCGGGACTGGAGCACACTGTTCCATACTATGGTCGATCTATCCATGACACAACGTCTCCATCCAGGTTGCATTACATAGCTGTGATGGCATTCTTGATGAAACCTCCAAATGCATAGACCATACTAGGAATGGAACTTCTTCTAGCTCCAGACCTGTAGCTATGTATCATACAGCCCCCGGGCGCTAATTTGCTACTAATTTTGACCTACATGCTTGTGTCTGATTTCCTTTACTGTGTACATTCATTATAATCTTTACATTTCTGCATGATATGTTTATACCTTTCATAACAATCAGTGAAATAAACAGTGGGCTGCATCCTGGGGGTGTCAGAAGTGAGCTAATTCTCCTAGCTCTACCAGCAGTTTTTAGTCAAGCTATTGATCCATTGGCGCAACTGATGGAGACTGCGTATATTGGTAGATTAGGTACCTCCTTTGTGCTGCTATATCCCATACTTCTTTGCACAGAGTGCCAAATTGTTAGTTCATTGCTCAAGTTTGATGACTCTAACCCATCCTATGTTCTTAGTTGTTAGTACTTTTTTTTTGTTGGAAAATGTGTGTTGTGGCTTCTGTGTTGTTAGTACTTTTTTTCATTGGAAAATGTGTGTTGTGGCTTCCGTAAAATAATCTGGTAGAAACTGTACCTGCACTGTTATCTACTCTATGCTTGAAGTCAATCTTGTTTCTTGTATGTCAACAACTATTTCAAACATCACAATTATGTTGTATATCAACCCCACATTGTGCCTTTTACTGCTTTCTATTGATTTATGGGAAATGGGGGCATGCTAATGCTTGAACTCAGCTATGGGCTAACATATTGCCATATATTTTCTTGCATGGTTACTTGAAACAGTCTTTTGGTGTGAGTGAGTCTTTTGGTGTGAGTGTGGCAGTTAAAGTTCACATCACAGTATCATGTGAATTTTATGAGAAAATGTTAAACTTATTTATTCGGTATGAGGCTGTGTTTTTTGTGAAATACTACAGCATGCAGATTGAAATATATGGAGCCTTAGGCATGTTACTGCATGAACCCAGCGTCCCCTTGCCCTCTTAGAGAAATCCCTATTAGAGAAAAGAGAAATCCCTCTTAGAGAAATGTCTTGTAGCCATCTTTGCTGCATGAAAGCAAGCTGCTACTTCTTTTCCGGCTCATTTTTAGCATATGTTCTGAAGGCGCTCTGGAGCTAGCATCGGCTGGTATTGGTGTGTCGATTTTTAACATTGTGTCCAAGATTTTCAACATTCCATTGTTGAGCATTGCAACCTCATATGTGGCCAAGGACATTTCCAAGAATGCTAGCAAGCATTCTAGTTCAGGTAGCACAATCATCATATAAATACTAATTTAAGTTTTTTTGTAGCTGTATATCGATTGTACACCTGCTTTATTATTCAGGCAATGAAACTTGACTTCTGATAACATTGCAGGCAAATTGGAGCTGTCATCTGTATCATCTGCCTTGATCTTGGCTGCTGGAATCGGTATAATTGAAGCATTGGCATTGTTCCTAGGATCAGGATTGTTTCTTAAACTAATGGGCGTGTCACCTGTATGTTTATATTGTGATGCCTGTTCTCATCTTTGAGTTTTGCTTTGTAGAGAGTACTAATTTAATTTCCACTTGTTGCAATCAGCAGAATATCTCAGCTTAGTTCTTACACAGGCCTCTCCAATGCATAAACCTGCACGTCTCTTTCTTTCATTGAGAGCCTTGGGAGCACCTGCAAATGTGATTATGTTAGCAGTCCAGGGTATCTTTCGTGGATTCAAGGATACCAAGACTCCTGTATTTTATGTAGGTAACTACCAAGAAATACTCATCTTTTGCATAATTTCATTGGTTTGCAGAAGTTGTGAAAGAGTGCAAAGTACCTTTTGATGCAAATAATGGTGTACTGTTCCTTAGTTTTTGGTGATATATTCCTTTTTGTGTTCCTACCAAACATCTTGCGGTAATACACTAATACTGCCTTTTTGTTTGTGGAATATCTTATAACGTTCCATTTTCCATATCAAATGTCATGAATGATTAATCATTCACGCTTCACATGTAAATGCTGTTTGCAATCAAGTTTAATTTGAATTGTGACATTCCAGACTTGTGTCTGATATCAAATATCTCTCTTCTTCCACTTCATGATGCCTGTATCATTTTCTTTTAAAACACCTGTAGGTTTGGGGAATCTTTCAGCTGTAGTCCTTCTTCCTTTACTTATATACGGCTTTCGGCTTGGCATAACTGGAGCCGCGATTTCTACAGTTGCATCCCAGTAAGTTTTCTATTAATATCCAGCTCCATGTAACCTGAGTACAGCAATAATTACGAAAGACAATAAGACAAATTTCATATGAACATACCAGCAAATGTCTCACTTTGGTTCCAACCTACCAATCATTTGTTATAGGCATGTTGCTGAAATAATCAAAGGCAACAACTATTTGTTATTAAACTTTCAAACTTCCTTTTTTCCTGATCTGCTTCGTTCTTATGGTCTGTTTAACACTTACAACAATTCAACATACATTTAATTTGCAAAACACATATGTGATTCTGGTCTTGGAGGTACTATGACATTATTGGTTGTTACTTGTTAGCACATCCTCTGCTATTGTGCCATGCAGTTTATTCATTTTATTTTTACCTTGTCAGATTTACAATCAAAAGATACAGTGTAATACTCATAATTTTGGGCTGTTGGGAGCCTCATCCTTCATGTGAGCTTTTCTACATGTCCTAACTTCGTTTCTATTCACTATGCAGGTACATTATTACAATTTTGCTTCTTCGTTCTCTAAGTAGAAGAGCTGTTCTACTTCCTCCAAAGATGGACCAGTTAGAGTTTAGTGGGTATCTAAAATCCGGTGAGTCTTTGATGCTACTGTCCTATTCCTTCATTATATTGAGTTGTGGTGCGTGCCAAATCAAAGTTTTTTATGCACATTTTTATTGGCCTTCCGAGAATGGATTTTGTTCATTCCACACTGCAGTTTACCAGATTCTGGATTTTTTTTTCGGGGAGCTTTAAGCTATTTTGGTTAATTTGTAGAAGTTTGCCACACTGAACATTCCATTTCTGGCTCCATGGTGCATTTAATTTTGTCCAAATCGAGTCTAAGGTCATTCAAATAAAAAAAAAGAGATAGCCACTGATTTGGTATATTTGTCAGATAACACTGCCAACTTGTCATTGATAAAATGATAAAGCTCTCATTTCCGGGCCACTTCATATCTTCTCTATGACACATAATCTGTGCGCTAACCAATGGGCATTGTGTTAGACAGCCGTATATGGCGCTGGACTCCTTGGGCAGTTATAGATTGATTAGTATTGTATTCAGCAATGATATCCCACGGTGGTTCTGTTGCTATAAACCAACCCGGTCATCCTTGCCTATATATACATGTAATCCTCTTGGCCTCAATAATCAATCTACGAATCCTGATTGCCTTCACATTGTAACAAAATATCTTTTTTGTCCTTATTGGGTTACTTTGATGCCATTTTAAATATGTAGTCATGTGTTCAGTACTAGGAATACAAGAGCCAACATGTGCTCCTACGACCATAAGGTTGTCGTAAGCTGGTCGGTGGAAAAAATACAGTTCTACAAGATGCAGTCTTTGGAGATCTCATGCCATCGTTCCCTGCACTAATGCACTCATGCTATATTTCCCTATTTCCTTCTTGTTGTCTCTATTTGCCTATGTATTCTATTGTCTATGTATTCTTGAAATGCTTAGGTGGCATGCTGTTGGGAAGAACCCTCTCAATTCTTTTAACTATGACCATTGGTACATCAATGGCTGCTCGACAAGGCCCAACAGCTATGGCTGCTCATCAGATCTGCTTACAAGTATGGCTTGCTGTATCTTTGCTTGCAGATGCTTTAGCTGTTTCTTCCCAGGTATGTATTTTCAATATTAGAAATCATCCCCACTTTTAAATCAGCTTCCTTTCACAGCTGTCATTGTGTATTACAATTTGTACAGAGCCACAAACTTCTAGGACAAACTACCAACTTCTAGGACATACTAATAAATACAAATATTGTTTCTCTTGCTTGAGGATCTCATCATGATTTAACTGTTCCATAAGTCCAAACTAACTTTGCTTGCATTTGTTAGGCACTGATAGCAAGCTCTTATGCAATATTGGACTACAAAAGGGTCCAAAAGATAGCAATGTTTGCTTTGCAGGTGATATGTACTTCATTTGCTTTGCATTATAAAGTTCAATTTATCTACACGGATACACTTTTTTCACCCATTTTATATATTTAGAGATGCAATTATTGCCTCTTTTTTAATATAAAACAGAAATTATTGTGTCTTGCAGATAGGAGTAGTTAGTGGGTTTGCTTTAGCCGTTGGTCTGTATACCTCATTTGGTAACATAACAAGACTATTTACTAGCGACCCTGAGGTTCTCATGGTTGTCAACTCCTGTGCATTGGTACACCTTCCTACTTTACCATTTGTTTGTTACATCATATCTAGGCTTTTTTAATGTTACTTTTTGTTTCAGTTTGTCTGTGCCAGTCAACCAATCAATGCCCTGGCATTCATCTTTGATGGTCTCCATTATGGTGTCTCAGATTTTGACTACGTCGCTCGAGCTACGGTATGGGAACTAGTCCTTGCTAATTTGTATATGTCCTTTCCCCCCTATTATTCATTGAATTCTTGATTTTGTTTTGACTACATAGATTGTGGTTGGGGTAATGTCATCGTTAGTTTTGTTATATGCTCCATCTGTTTTTGGCCTGGCTGGAGTTTGGGCTGGTTTGACAACACTGATGGGATTGCGCATGGCTGCAGGCATCCTGAGGTAATTATGTTTCTTGTTTTGTTTTTCTGTTACCCTGTACAAAGCATATGCATATATGATACTTGCAATTCAAAACGTTTACCTTTTTTGTAGTTGAATATAGTGTGATGCTCTGTAATCATAGGCATGTAACTGTTGTCTCTCTTGTTTGTTTGGTTGCTGTTAGTTTATTGCATCGAAATGCATGTGGTTCAACTGTGAAATTGCTAACAAAAGTTGGATACCAGGAAGCATTGTTTTTGGCTGTGATCCTTCAAAGAGCCTGTGACACATTTCGTAGTTTCACGCATGTAGGAGAAATTCCTGTCATATCAATTGGCACTTGGCAGCATTTGGTTTCCTAAAAATTTGTTCATTTCCGTGAATACAACACTTGGTAGTAAAGGAACATTTTGGTGATATGTTTTTTTCTTATATGGAGCACTCTGACGTTTTTTATTCCTTTTTAGTTGATGTGATGGATGCTCTTTTATGTTCTCATCTTTAGTGAAATCATTTGACAAATATCAGGTTGCTATGGAAATCAGGACCTTGGTCATTTTTGCATGAGGACCTAAAAACCAAGGTTTGTTAACTATTAGCTCGTATCTTTTATATAATACTACATTTCAGAAGTCTTGTATTCTGAAGTATATTTCAAATGATGTTTACCTTGGGGAATATTTTTTTAACTTACTAGAGATGAGGTAACGTCAGTCACTGCAAATTGTAACAACCAGACCAAATACATCGATCTATTCACGTAAAAGCCCAAGTTGTTAGGGAATGGCTAGCACTCAAACTTTGACACTCCTCTCATGTCTAGGCTCAAACACGCCTACAATTTGACGCCATTGCACTTTGAGATATGTAGCTCTTCTTGTAGTATTAGCATGGATTCTTGTTGAGAGAATTATGAGCTAGCCTAACCTTGTGAAGTTGAGGCATGCTGTGCAGCCCTAATATATCATATTACTGCATTTTGTTGGTCATGCTTGTCAAGATAACAGAATGAGCAGTAGCTATATTTCGTGGCAGTATGCTCCTGTCGTCCATATTTTCATTGGGAGAATCCGGTAGCTTGAAAACCTCAAGATGTACTGCACGTGTGGATTATTGATGAGCTTGCAGATATTCATTTTCTTTTGCATTATTTCATCAAGTGGTTTGTGAATATTATAAGAAGTGCAGCCATTTGCATAATTTCTGTGCAGCCAGCATATAGCGCAGGTGCTTTACCACTGGTAGAGCTGGAAGAGGGAGCGGCAATTGAGGAGGGGTTCGATAAGGTGAAGTACAATTGAATTGAGCAGCCAGTAATGATTGAATAAACTAGCTGGTCATTCTTAAGTTGTTTTGCTGTGTTGTTGGATGCTGCCAAGAACCCAAGCTACTTGTTGGTCTGGTCCAGCTAAAAGGTTGCAAGACTAGAATTGGTTCAAGAGATGCCATTGTTAGCTACATCTCTTTGTTCAATTTTGTGCCCTTTTTTTAGATACTGAATTTTGTGCTGTTTGCATGTAATAAGGATTAATTCGGTTGTCACCAGTGTTGTCATATGTGTAACCATGTATTCCGGAGCTCCTTGTTTTTCTGGTGGTTTTAACACCAGTCTTTTCTTGTCTTGGTGCTAGTCGGTCAGTCTTCACTGCAGTATACATGCACACCACACCTATTATATAAGAGAATCCATCCATCCAGGTACGTCAATCAAAGCATTTCCCTTCCAAAATGTAGTAATGGATTAAACAAATTTTGGTTCCGCTTAATTTCACCTTTTTTAGCCCTTTTTTTCTTATTCCTTTGCATTGTTATGATGATATAATATTTTTTATTTTTTAAATTTAATTACTCAGAAAAAGCTGAAGTTTGCTACAGTGTATTTTTAGTTGTTACAATACAAAAAAAAATACTAGAAGTCAACGGTCAGAAGCCACACTGAGCAGGGCCAAAAAAGCATTCAGTCCACTCCATCAACCACAGTAATATTCTCTGTTTGACTAAACAAGTATTAGGAAAATTGATCGTATGCCATAAAGTTGAGTGATTTTTGGTAACATGTTCTTTATATGATAATAGATAAAACACCTTAGAGTTAAGAGACCAAATGATAATTTGTTGCTTTTGCATTTTTTTAATTTCTTTTGTTGTTTTAAGTCCTATGCAGAATGACAAAAATACCTGTTATGGCTACAAACTAAACAGTAAAGTAGGGAGTAGAGAAGGAGAGCCAACATGATATGAGGAAGGAATGAGTGTTGCCCTCTTCTTCACACCCCCTCTTAGGGGTTATATATATATAGGTGAGGTAGAATGGGAAATTGTATCCTACCCCTTAATAATTATATAAGGTAGGGTATGTTGGCATATTACTTTACACTACGGGGTCTATTATATATTGAGCCAATTGTAAGGCCTAGTCACGAAGGATTAGCCACCTTTACGACATGACTTCCTCGACAGTAAGCGCGGAGGTCCTGATAGACGAACTGACGTGACAATCCATTCCAACCCTTCGTCCCCCGTCAGCAAGCGCAAGGGTGCCGATTGGTGAGCCAATGCAATTAGTAGCTTGTAGCCTGTGGAAGAGGGCTCTTTCACTTATCGTAATGCAGCTGCAGAGTCCAACAAGTCATGGAAGTCGAGTTGAATGATGATAACTTGGGACATGCTGCTTGGGTCTCCAGCTCTTGATTGCCATTGCAACGATTAAGGAGATTCATTTCATCAGCAGTCTCCATGCTTGTGCCGATCGAAAGAATCGAACCTCCTGTATGCCAGCCTAGTGAGCTGCTCCTGATGTTGTTCAGTTTTGACAAGTGTGCTCTGTCTGAGGATTAGATATGCACAGTAACTTCCTTTATTTCCCGTCTTTTGGGGGAACTGAATTTTACATTGTTCGACCTTGCTCGGCTTCTGTAGTAACCTGTCAGAGGGTATGTCTAGTGCACATCTCAACTGCACGTCCTCTTCGATACATGATACGGTCAAAAAAAATTTGGTCAGATAAATCATGATGCAATCAAGCATCTTGCAGAAATTCAATTGAAAACGTTGACGTATATTAGGAGAGAGAGAGAGAGAGAGAGAGACTTCAATCAGTAGTAGCCTTTTCCATTTAGGGTTTAGGGTAGGATTTGTCTTTTTTTTGTTTCTCCACATGTAGATTGAATTTCATTTTCGGTAGGATTTGTCTTTTTTTGTTTCTCCACATGTAGATTGAATTTAGATTTGATTTTTTTTGGCATGATAGATTGATTTTGTGTCAATATTAGCTGGGGTGTAACTGTGAACTGTGAAGTTGGAAGACATGATTTGTCATTGCCTTCAGGTATCTTATCGAGCCAAAAGTCATATTCGCAAGCATCGTCTTCAGGTATCGTACGCTAAATGGCATAGAGAAACATAAGTACGAGCAGCACTAGGAATCGAATTGAGATCAACAATGACAGACAGGTTCGATTTCGGTTCCAAGGAAGGAGATGCATCAGAGCAGACGCGTCTCTACCAGTAAGTACCAGCATCAGCAAAAGGCCAAAGCTGCTGCATACATGCATGCATGTTCCCCCAGCAAACTCATCAGGCGCTTCTGAAATGAAAATTTAACCAACCAACGGATCATCTAAGATCAGCTCCAACGTCTGGCACAAAGCTAGTATCAACTATCAGGCAAAGCTAGTACCGATATGCATTCC
Source organism: Dendrocalamus sinicus (assembly GCA_036346575.1). NCBI lineage: Eukaryota > Viridiplantae > Streptophyta > Magnoliopsida > Poales > Poaceae > Dendrocalamus > Dendrocalamus sinicus. The sequence continues at coordinate 49,375,189 of CM070644.1, forward strand.
TTGATTCATTATACACGCCGAGCAAATTGTTCATGTTATTGCTAAAACAAGTTCGACACAGTTCCAAGCTACTGCACTGCAATGGGCACCTTATACTAGCCAGATCGCCAATTGGAATTGCTCCTCCTCCTCCTCCTCATCGTCGTCCTCCAATAATTTTTGTCACCCAACTACATCTTTACTTAATTTCCATAGCAATTAGCAAGCCTATCTCTTGTATATTGCTGACTCCACCCGGAAAGTTGATATAGGTAGGTGGTTTTGCAAACAAGACGAGTAACAGGCTCTGGTTACAAGTTACAACTAGAGCAGCAAGCTAATGCAGATGTAGACGCAACTAAACAAACATAAAGATTTTTCATTTCCTCTTAACTAATATATGCTAATCTAACCATCTGGTCTGGTGCTAAACAAAATCTGTGCAACTCAAATTTATGCTACAGTCACCAAACACTGATAGCACGCCCAGTCAATGATACAGAAACATACATCCGGACCAATTGGCTTATCCATCTCGGCATGATACCCTAGCTTAATTATGCAGTGTTAAAAAATCCAGACAAAAATTTGCAAGGCACTATAAAATAGGTCGCTGTAAGCCAAAATTCCAACCTTGTCATTGCCTAATATTTTGAAAGTAAATATTGCCTCGACGACCAGCAACTAATCTAAATTCACTTTGTAAATAAGTTGCAGGATTAATGTTAACAACATGGTTGATTTCCCGCAAGGAGCCCATTCTGTTTGACCCTCACAATGAGTATGTGAGATCAAACAGAACCTAAAGCTCTTTCTTTTGGCCAAAAACAAGATTGTTATGTGAACTATCAAACCAGTACCGTGCAGTAAGTCATGGAAGGTCTGAACTAGTCTAGAATCAATGAAACATGCTAATCAATGAAACATGCTATCCATGATGTAAAGTATGGCATAATCTACAGGGCATTTGATAACACTGATACATCGGCCAGTCAGTTTCTATACAAACTCAAGATACCTAGATCAAACCAAAGTATCCACCAACCTTCAGTTACAAGATAGGTAATAAGGTTATTTCTAGCCCATTATTACAACATTTGAACAAGCCAGAAATCACAATTAATCAAATTAGTTAACAATTGCCGGTGCTTGAGTTTTAAGCAACGGTAAAATAGGTTTGGGTAGGTGCCACAACCAGCAAAGGAATCTAAATATAACATTCCCAAAGTAATGATGGCGCCAGATGCATCTAATACATGAATTTCCATCGTAGTTGCACCGCCATTGGCAAATGTGGAACAATAGTACAGCAAAACAACCAGGCCTCTCTGAAATTTCCTATCTATCTATATACCTATCTATTTATGATGAAGATGGAAACATCAAATGAGTGTAAAGAACAAAACTGAGATACGTATTGCAAGTTCAAAAACCATAAAGAGCATCATCATGTGCTGCACTCCCAACTGAAGTTGTTATTGATGCACTTCTTCAACAAGAAATGACTCACATTGAGACCTTATTAGAGCATATGCGGAGCACATGACTTGAAAAGGGTGTCATCATTTGTTCAGATGGATAGTCAGATTGCAAAGGTGAACTACATTGTTGAATTCACTGAGCCAATCTATGAAATGATATGTGTGACGGGTACCGACACACCATGCCTTCATTTAATTTATGAGACGTGGGATATAATGATTGAAAATGTGAAGAAAGTGATATATAGGCATGAAGGTAAGGAAGAAAATGAGTCCACCTTTTACTCAGTTGTTCAGAGCATATTGGTTGATCGTTGGGCATAAGGCAATACTCCACTCCATTGTTTGGCACATTCACTTAATCCAAGGTAAATTATAAATCTTCAGTCTTCCTTTGCTTTTGCTTGTAGATATTATAATCCATTTTTGTTTGTAGATATTATAGTAACAAGTGGATCAACCAAGAAGGTGTTGTTGGCCGTGTATCCCCACATAAGGATCTTGAGATTTCATAAGTGAGAATAAAGTGCTTCAAAAAGTTCTTTCCTCTTCTTGAAGATCTCAAGAAAGTGAAAGAAAAATATACAAGATTTTCCACTTGTTCTGGAGAATTCAATGACTTCGATTCTATTTATGATAGATGGATCCTTGATCCAATGAATTGGTGGGCAAATCATGGACAATCCGTTCCTGTGCTACAAAATTTGGCTCTCAAATTGGTTAACCAACCGGCCTCATCTTCTTGTTGTGAAAGAAACTGGAGCACGTATAGCTTCATCAACAACATGAAAAGAAATAGATTAACTCCTGAGCGTGCTGAAGATTTTGGTATTTGTGCATAACAATTTAAGACTTCTATCAAGAAGAACAGAAGCATATAAAACAGGTACAACTAGAATGTGGGATGTGGGAGGAGATAGCTTTGAATCTCTAACTGGTGTTGGCATTATAGAGGTTGCTCAACTCTCTTTTGAAGAACCAGAGTTACAGTGTGTGCTGTTTGAAGATGAACCTACTGTGATGATCCAAGAAGAAAATGAGGACGAAGTTGAAGTCTAGGAGTCTCATACTGTCTTTTAACTAGCCTTGCTACTAGAATTTGAGTTTGTGATGTATCTTAAGTTGAACCACTCCTATCCTATGTTGGCTGGTGGAATATTTGCTTTTGGTTGAACTCTATATTTAAGTTTCTATGTTTCTATGTTCGAACTTGACTATTTCTTAATATTTATCGCTTATCCTTATCAATTATCAATTGTTGTTGCTCTATTAGTCTATTGTTTTAATTGTTTAAGGATCAATTATACATGTTAATATGTTATCCTTGTAGTCTTGCCAATCTGTCCGATCTGATCATGTTACTTTTTCCCAGGTTTATGGTATTCTTATTTCTGGAAATGGTATTCACATCAACAATTGCTGCTAGGATTAACAAAACAATTGATAAGGTACATATTCCGAGCATACACTTTACAAATTACAAGTTTACAATTTACATTATTTCAGTTTAATAAGCATGAGGAAACATAGAAAATAATACATACATATATATATATATATATATATATGTAATTTATTTATTATGTAAATATATATAGCCGTGTCGCCGTATCGGTATTTTTTAGGAAAATAGCGAATTCCCGAGTCAGTATTGTGTCGACGTATCCGTGTCCGTGCATCATAGGACACAAGATCTCATCCATCCATTCATATCCGGTAATCGTGAAAAGAAAGCATTGTGTTAAGCAGAGCACACACCGAGAACAAACTTTACACCGTGACGCTTACGGTAGACTGAAACCGAAAGGATGGAGTGTAAAGCAAGTGTATGTACTGACCTATCCCTAGGATGCATACTGTGGTGGCATCCTAGCAAGCTGAGCCTGCTGCTGCTGCGCACTGTTCACCTTGGTGCACAGGACACGTTGGAAACACTGCTCCCGTGCGAGCCCACGCGCGCTCCTGAGGTAGCCGTCAAACGGCACGGCCCCTTCCTGAAGGGCCTTGTCCAGAGCGTCAATGGTGTCCTCGAGTGCCAAATCCGCGGCCGTGCACTCGAGCATCTGCCTGGACAGCACATCCGCCGGCTCGATGGCCTCCTCCGCTTCAGTGTCGTCGGCGGCCCCCTTCCTACTCTCCGTGACCCAGGCCTCCATGACGTCGGTGGCCATCATTACGTCCTGCAGGCGGCGCTCGAGCGCCTCCTTTTCTCCCCCCATCTTGCGCACCCCATCGGCAACCACCTCACCCCGGCCGCGCAGCTCAGCCTGCACGGCGAAGAGAGCGTCCACCTCGGCCTCGCGCGCGGTGCGCAGGGCGGCGGCGTCAGCGTAGGCCACGTCGACGAGCTTGGCAACGGCGTTGCGCCTGCATACGTCGGCGGGGTCCTCGGCGGGCGGGGGGCGCGCGGCCAGCTGGGGCGAGAGCGGAGGGGTGGCGGAGGAAGGGGTGACGATGGCAGGGGGAGGAGGGTTGGGGGTCCTTGTGAAGAGGGGCGGGTCGAGGCCGAAGAGGTGGGAGAGGGATCTGACAAGGTCGACGAGGTTGGAGGAGGGGAAGAGCCAGGAGCGGAGGTAGGGCGCGTTGGCGACGAGGCCGGAGCGGTCGACGAGGGGGTGGTGGGGCTTGATGAGCATGTCGCGGGTGGGGGAGAGGAAGACGAGGGGCGGGGAGCGCGGGTAGGGCTCGGGAAGCCAGATGACGACGGGGAGGTTGTAGGAGGCTCCGGCGTGGAGGATGGGGACGGTGCCGTCGGCCTGGAGGAGGTGGGCGGCGCGGCCGTCGTTGTGGGTGAAGAGGGCGGCCCTGGGGTGGAGGGATGGGAAGGCGTCGGCGAGGGCGACGAGGTGGTTGCGGATGAGCCACTTGACGTCCTCGGCGTAGGGGAGGGCGGAGGGGCCGCGCTGGGAGAGCGCGGTGTTGAGGAACTGGTGGGCGTACTGCGAGCCGCTCGCCGGCGGGGACGGGGAAGGAGGCATCGGATCGGATGCAATTCCTCTGCTCTGCTCTGCTCTAGGGTTTCGGCCGGGCACCCTCCGTTTTTCCCTTCTTCTTTTCTTTTTTTTGAGTAGTTGAAGGAAGAAGGAATAGAAGAGAGGGGTGGGTGGGTGTCTGACTGCTCGTGGCTGCAAGGCGGAGGGGATCCGACGCAACTGCTACAAACTTTCCACGACCCTTTTTTTTTAACTCGGAAAGCTTGTTTCCATTAGACACTATCTCCAGCCAAATCACTGGAGACCAAGCTAAAAATCGCATGAAAAAGCGCTGGGAACTTAGCCGTCCCGAGCTCTCTACAGAGTATAAAAAAATCGCATGATGGCCTTGCGCCCCGGTGCACTTTGCGGAGTATAAAGTGCCAGGAACTTAGCTATCCTGGCCAACTATACAGAGTATAAAATAAATCGCATGGTGGCCTCGTGCCCCGACGTACTCTGCGAAGTATAAAGCGCCGGAAACATAGCCGTCCCGAGCAACTCTACGGAGTAAAAAAATCGCATAGTGACCTCGCGCCCTGGCATACTATGCAGAGTATAAAGCGGCAAAAACTCAGCCCTCCCGGGCAACTGTACAAAGTATAAATGGCTGCACGGAGTCCACGACATCCGCGCGAACTCTATAGAGTATATATGGTAGCGTGGGAACCTTGCACAACCATATGTGCATCAGATGTTTTGCCCCTCCCAACACGGAGTCCTTGCCATGGACCGTAACACCAGTGAGTCACATTTCACGCATCTCACCAGGGATTTCACCGTGCTACTTCGTCCAAATGCCTCGTGGTTGTGGACGCTTCGTCCGACCACCTCTCGGTCGGAGACACTTCGTCGGCCACCTAGCAATCGCAACTTCGTCCGACCACTCGTGGTCATAGATGCTTCGTCCAATCGCATCGCGACCGAGACCTCGTGTTCGTAGACACTTCGTCCGACCACCTCGCGATCGAGACCTAATCTGACCACCTCGTGATCGTAGATGCTTCGTCCGTTCGCCTCGTGAACGGGACTTCGTCTAACCACCTCATGGTCGTAGACACTTCGTCCGACCGCCTCACGGTCGAGATCTCGTCCGATCACGTCGTGATCGTAGACGCTTCGTCCGACCACCTCGTGGTCAGACACATCGTCCAACCGCATCGTGGTCGAGACCTCGTCCGACCACGTCGTGGTCGTAGACGCTTCGCCTGACCATCTCGCGGTTGAGACCTCGTTCGACCACGTCGTGGTTGTAAACGCTTTGTCCGACCATCTCGCAGTTGAGACCTCGACCGACCACCTCGTGGTCGTAGACGCTTCGTTTGACCGCTTCGCTGTCCAGACTTCGTTCGACCACCTCCTAGTCGTAGACGTTTCGTCCGACCATCTCGTGGACACAGACGTTTCGTCTAACCGCTTCGCGGTCAAGACCTCGTCCGACCACCTTGTGGTCGTAGACGCTACATTTGACCACCTCATGGTCGCAAACGCTTCGTGCAACCGCCTTGCGGTAGAAACCTTGTTCGATCACTTTGTAGTCGTAGACACTTCGTGCGACTGCCTCGCGGTCCAAACTTCGTCCGACCACCTCATGGTTGTAGACGCTTCATCCGACAGCCTCGCGTTCGAGAGCTCGTCCGACCACGTCGTGGTCGTAGATGCTTCGTCTGACCACCTCATGATCATAAACGCTTCGTCTGACCACCTCGTGGTCATAGATGCTTTGTCCGACCGCCTTGCGGTTGAGATTTCGTTTGACCACCTCGTGGTCGTAGAGGTTTCATCCGATAGCTTCATGGTCAAGACCTCGTTCGACCGTGTCATGGTCGTAGACGCTTCGTCCTACCGCCTTGCAATCGAGACCTCGTCTGACCACATCGTGGCCGTAGATACTTCGCCCAACCAACTTGTGGTCATGGACGCTTCGTCCGACCACCTCGTGGTTGTAGATGCTTCGTTTGACCGCCTCGTGGTCATAGATACCTCGTCCGACCACGTCGTGGTCGTAGACACTTTGTCCGACTGCCTCGCGATTGAGACCTCATTCGAGCACCTTATGCTCGTAGACGCTTTGTCCGACTGCCTCATGGTCGAGACCTTGTTTGACCATCTAGTGGTCGTAGACGTTTCATCCAACCGCCTCCCGGTCATAGACTTCGTCCGACCACCTCATAGTCGCAGATGCTTCATCCAACCGCATCGCGCTCGAGACCTCGTCCGACCACGTCGTGGTCATAGATGCTTCGTCTGAGCATGTCGTCGTCGTGGACGCTTCGTCCGACCACCTCGTGGTCGTAGATGTTTAGATGCTTCGTCCGACCACATCGCGGTAGAGACATCGTCCGACCACATCGTGGTCGTAGACACTTCATCCGACCATCTTGTGGTTATAGACACCGTCCGACCACGTCGTGGTTGTAAACACTTCATCCGATCGCCTCGCAGTCGAGACCTTGTTCGACCACATCGTGGTCGCAGACGCTTTGTTCGACTAGCTCGTGCTCTAGACCTCATCTGACCACCTCGTTGTCGTAGACGCTTTGTCCGGCCGTCTGGTCATAGATCCAGACTTTATCCGACTACCTCCTGGTCCTAGATGCTTCGTCCGACCACCTCGTGGAGGTAGATGCTTCGTCTGACCACCTTGCGGTCAAGACCACGTCCGACCACCACGTGATCGTATCAATGTTCAAGAAGGCGCTAGGCACTAGGCGGGCGGCGAGGTGGGGCCTAGCGCCTAGAGGGCCTAGGCGGGGCCTAGACGGTGGAATTAAAACTAAGGTTTATTAATATTTATTTTATTTTCTTCTTAGCCTATTTAATCTTTAGGATTATTTATGTGTATAACCGGCCCACCAGCCCATTTACCTCCCTTACCTGCGCTCTCTCTCCCCCTGTTCACTTCTCACTGATTCTCTCGCTCTCGCATGCCTCCCCCCGTTCTCTTCTCTGTCTCCCCCCGTTCTCACCGCTTCTCTCTTTCTCTCTCGCATGCCTCCCCTCACCTCACCTTTGCTCTCTCCCCTGCTCCCCTTCTCCTCCAATGTCGTCGCCGCCGCCTCCCCTTCTTCCCAAGCGCCACCTCCCCTTCTCCCCCAACGCCGCCGTCGCTCCAGTGGATCCGGCGGCATCGACGGCGGATCCAGTTGCGGCGACGGTGGAGGCAGCGGATCCTGCTGTGGCGACGGCGGAGGCAGCAGATCCGGCTGCGGCGACGGCGGATCCAACTGCGGCGACGGCAGAGGCAGTGGATCCGGCGACGACGACGACCGACAACACGTGAGCTGACAAGATCTCCAGACTCCAGGTGCCTCTCTCTCTCCCTAGAACACATTCCGACATCTTTGTCGTAGACGCTTCGTCCGACCGCCTCGCGGTTGAGACTTCGTCCGACCACCTCGCGGTCGTAGATGCTTCATCTAACCGACTCGCAGTCAAGACCTCATCCGACAGCCTCATGGTCAAGACATCGTCTAACCGTCTCGTGGTCGTAGACGCTTCGTCCGACCACCTCACGGTTGAGACTTTGCCTGACCAGCTCATGGTCATAGACGCTTCGTCTAACCGCCTCATGGTCGAGACCTTGTCCGACCACGTCGTGGTTGTAGACGTTTCGTCCAACCACCTCACGGTCAAGACCTTGTACGATCACCTTGTGGTCGTAGATGCTTCGCCCGACCACCTGATGGCCGTAGACCACCTCATGGTCATAGACGCTTCGTTCGATCGCCTCACGATTGAGACCTCATCTGATCAAGTCGTGGTCGTTGACAGTTCGTCCCACCACCTCGTGGTCATAGATGGTTCGTCCGACCACCTCATGGTCGTAGACGTTTCGTCCGACCTCCTCGCGGTCAAGACTTCATCCGATCATCTTGCAATCGAGACCTCATCCGACCGTCTTGCAGTGGAGACCTCATCCGACCACCTCGTGGTCGGAGGTGTTTCACGCAGCGCAAGACTTCGACCCACCATTGACTTCATCGACGCCAAGTCTGAAGGGTGGAGGACAGGCCTCACACGCAAGGATTCATCCGGTCGCAGACTTTGTCGACCCTGAGTCCGAAGGGTGGGGGATGGACCGCGCGCATCAGAGATTCGTCTCACCGCCGACTTCGTCGACCACGAGTCCGAAAGGTGCCGGACAAAGCACGCGCGCCACAGCCTCGTCTCGCCTCTGCCTTCATCAATGCCAAGTACGAAGGGTAGGGGCAGACCATGCGCGTCAAAGATTCGTGTCGCCGCTGACTTCATCACCGCCTCGGGGTTGTAGGCGCTTCATCCAACAGCCTCGCGATCGAGACTATCCAGCCGCATTACCGTCGGGACTTCGTCAGGCCGCCTCGCAGTCGATATCTCATCCAACCACCTCGTGGTCATCGACACGTCCGACTAACTCACGGTCAAGACTCGCCGCCCTCCACGTAGGCATCGCCTCAGAAAGATGGCCCCACCCACGACTATGCTTGAAAAAATCAGCATCGATGGACCGCCTTCGGCTGCGTCACGAGACTTCGCCACTCTCCTCGTAGGCATTGCCTCGGAGGGGCGGCCTCACCCACAGCTCCGCCTCAAAAAGCACGACCTTGATGTGGCACCTTCAGTTGCATCATGGGGCTTTGCAATCCTTCTCATAAGCATCGCCTCGAATGACTGACCCAACCTACGATTCCACCCGCATGTGCCGCCGACACCGGGAACATGACCTTAGCAATACAGTCGTAGCCTCGACGTCGAACTTCCTCGCACGTGCCTACGCGGCGCTGAAGACCAGGCCACACAAAACACCCCTACACCGAGGGATTTAAAGCATCCACACAGAGTCTACGAGCTCTAAGGGGCTGAAGCTACCAATTGCATCATCTCGCCCATGGAGTCCTCTAAGCTTGCTGACGAGGATGCAGAGCTAGGATAGTTGGTCATGTCAGCTCGCCCATCGGTATCTCTGCGCTTGCTGTCAAGAGTCCTGTTGTAGGGGTAGCCCAACCCCTGTGACTGCCTTGCAACCGGCCCAATATATAATAAACCCAATAGTATAGAGAAATGTAATAATGTACCCTCACCTTTTGTAATTATTACCCCTATCATGTATATAAAAATCCAAGAGGGGGCCACTCATTTTACACATGAGCATTCTCTCTCTTATCGATGACTCTATTTAGCTAGTCCTCTCATATGTTGTTTGGCCAATAGCCACAACACTTCCCAATGTGGGGTGGGGGTGAGTTGTACAAGTACTACTTCTAATCCATGCTACAAAACAATGTCCATACCGATCACATAGAAATATCTCCTGATCAACTCTAGCTTTCACCTGATCATTCTCAACATGCAAATCGCCTCCCTCTCGTCCGCAGCTATATCTTCTCTCCGGGTGGCAGCTCAGCTATCTTTGGGGCAGCACCCAGCACTCTTTCCATGTCAAACCGCACCTCAATATTGCGGATGCTGTACCCAACAATCATAAACCAAAACAACAAGTTGGCTAGCTGATTAGCACTTGTTTCCGAAACCGTTGTCTGCACTCAGAACAAAAAAAAAATCAGATGGAGATTCCTAAAAAAAATCAAGATGTAACGGCATTTCAAACTGAGGAAACAATCTCATGGAAATGATGGAATGCTGGAATTCCCCCAACTGAGGGTCCAATTAGCTTCATAATAGTTATTTCTTTATCCGCAAAGAATCTTGAACATAAAACCAAAAAGGAGTGCAAGCACAACTCAATGAGCAGCATTACTCAACAAAATGCAAGCATGCATACTTCTGACAAAACTATTAGCATTAACAAACAAAAATAAATGGCCTTACCTTCATTTGTGCAGGGTCAGAGACAGCCAAAAGACGCTTTATGAAAGCATTCATAGCAAAAATGACATCCTCACCAGCACTACTCGCCAGTTCCTACAATGGTTCAGAACAATAAATAAATCAACATGTATGTAAACCAACAAAAATAAAAATGATCAACCCAACATTTCCGAGCAGTGTAACAGGTTTAATCAACTTAGGTAATATAGGACAAGACGGATACCACCAAAAGGTCAGGTTCAATATTACATATATTTTCTGGTTAGTATGAAGATTAGGTGTTTCTTGATAGAGAACATAAATATTAATGGAACTACTAAAAACAAAGAGTTCATTTAAGGTAACGGAATCAATATATACCTTTAAATTTTGTGGTTCTAGAGTTTTTAAATATTCCAAGAGTTCATTACTTCCTTGAGATGATTTCCTAGCGACTTGACGGCTCAGCTCATCAATTTCTGCTTCAAGCAATTCTATATATTTCACAGCATCAATTTTTTCTGGTCCAGTGGCCTTGTTCCACCGGATAACTTCTCCAGTTACCTTTTTCTGGGTTCCAGGAGCATAATCTGGTGAATCCTACAAATGCCAAACATGCATATTAGACAACTTCCATGTGAAACCAAACAACTAAAATTATGATGTATTGTTTATTTGTTTTGTCATGAAATTATGCAGCACATTGGGAATCCATCTTTGCTTTGTCATGAAATTTATTACTTATGAGAACCAAAACATCATAGAACCATATGATATCATGACGTATTGTTAAGAACACTTTCAAAATGGTCAAACACCAGTCAGTCAATCAACCATATTACCAGCATCACGTTGTAATGTTAAACACCAATGAGCAAGTATGGCGACACAAAGTGCTCGTACAAAACAATATGAATGTAGTTTGTTCTGTGGCCAGTGATACAAGTCAGGCAATTATATCTTGCTGAGGAGTCTAGGCAGGCCAGCCATCTCACAATTAGTGGCAATATCTTGTAGTATGCCTGGATGTGTTCTGTAGCCCATTCTATCACAGAGAAATGAATATTGCATCTCCTTCTCAATGCCTTGTTAAACACTAGGTACCAAAATACTGACTCACAAACACTAGTAATTATGATAACTGAGTTGGTCTTCTTCTCAAACAACATAATTTAGTCTTCCATATGAGATAGTTATGCACTCCTCACGTAATGACAACACACAGGGCAGCAACACCACCCTAAAGATCACACTAGCATCTCTCCCTGATCAGTAAATTTGGCTATGAAAGAGCTCTTAAATCAACACCACCACCCTAAAGATCGCACTAGCATCTCTCTCTGATAGTGTCCACTGTCCACAACAACAGCAAATATACTTTGTCATGCAAAATAAGATAAACATGCAGAGTTTAATAATGTACAATTAATACCAGCAAAAACACGACATTTTCCACTTGTAGATTTTGAACTAATATAAGTTCAAAACATGTGTTAGTCCTTAGTAGTTTGAGAGCAGCTTTCAGTGAGCAACAAGAAGTAATCCCTTCAAGAAATAGTTTTTTCGTGACCAACTTTCTCAGCCAGATTTAATAAGCACCCACTATGTTGTATCAATGTTTAACACAATCATTTATTAATTAAATATACATGACACGATTAGGATCACATTAATCTGTAATCATTTACGAAGGTTGAAATATCAGCACAACCACCATTTCTTTAATCATATGTCCCTGTTAGAAGTAATATGTCAACATTGTGGGCAACTACCTTCTCTTCTTTTGGTTCGGGAAGAGCAATCTGCTCCAAACTCTGTTGCAATTCCAGACGGTACTGCGCATTCCTGAACATGTATCCAGTCATCAAAACACTGTACATAAGCTGAGCCAGATTTTCAGCAACCTGTGTTGATGAAAAGACAACGAATAGAACATGTCACAAGTTAACAGATGAAATGTATATATGCTCCATGCAAAAAAAAAGTATGATATAAATGCCCTACAAGAAAAATAAGCATAAAGAATTGAAAAGATGATATCTCATTACCGTTGTGACAGTTACAGCAAAAAATTCAGGTGGCAGAGTCCCAATCATATTAGTCACCGTTTGGCGCATGGCATCGACAACCTTTGAGGAGAAAAATATGTGGGCAATGTCAGCAATGTCAGCATATAAGGATATTCTGAGCAATCATCAGTATTTCTGGAACAATCTATGTATCTGAATCTACCTTGTGGAAACCTGGGGGTAAAGGACAAGTGAAAACAGATAATAACCTGTGCGGGTGCTCTTTTTATGAAGAGCTCCATAAACTCTGGCTGGACATTTTTTACGTATTCCAGGAGAATATCCCTGCGGTTTTTTGGCTGAAAAAATGGAAATAACACATAAGCATAGCTTTCAAATACAGCTTGGCACTAAAATAATATTATAGATATGTGGCTTGAGAGGAGGTATTAATGCTATTTCTTTTCATTGATATCAAATACAATAAGAGACATGGGGTTAAATTGAGAACGAAAGATTACTAAAAATATGGACGAAAGGGTGGCTTATTATCCAGTTGGTTTACATATTTCCATTAACGCAATTATACACCGAGTTCAATGCATCTAACACAAAGATTCTGCGTTGTATCATCTATGTATCATCTAATACAACGATTCTGTTTTGCAGGTAGTGTTGTGCCATCTATGTATCTACACAACTGCATAATGCAGTAGCTTGAATTTGGATTAACCTTCATGTCTTGTTTTCCCGCTCAAAGATTCTGGAAGATAATCTCAATTGTTAGTTTGTTTTGCAAGGGTGCTGATTCGCCCGTCTATGGTCAGGACGATCGAGCGGTCAAAATTTCCAGGAATCACCCGAATCTCCCAAAGTACCGATGCTCCATCCATCAGAACCGTCTCGGTTTCTCCCACATTCTCCCACTTGGAATTGAGGGTCAGTGGCAATCTTAATTTTATTTTTGTTTAACCATAATTCCTACAAGATTTTTTGTGAATTTCTCCTATCATAAGGATCATGTATCCAACAATCCAGTCTTGAAAGCTAACTAGGTTGTTATTGTTGTTGTTAATCCGGCCGGCCATTTGTTCTGTCTTGAGGTTTCTTAAATAAACAAAAATGTGGTAGTACCGTTGGGAATTCTTTGTCTTGAATATATATTGTGCTTATTTGGTACATATACGAGTGAATAGCCCAAGATATGCGTAGCGCCACCACGGAACCCTTAAGGAAAGAGGGACAAAACAATACCGAGCAGGGAAGGGGATGGAGGGGAGGGGGTAGGTTTACCAGGTTGGTGCCAGTCCCACCATTGGCTGGCTTGGCGTCGCCTTCCCCACCAGAGCCAGGGGAGGCACCGTTGGGCTCCTGCGAATCAGCGGCTGCGCGCGCGAGGCGGAGGCCGACGAGGCGGGTGCGGCGCGCGGGAAAGGAGACGAGCGGCGGTGCGGAGCAGCGCGATTGCGGAGGAGGCGCCGGCGAGCGGGGAACCCTAGAAGTAAGTAGGAGGGACGGAGACATGGTGGCGGCTACGGAATCGAATCCTTCCTTCTGCCTGTGCAGTGCAGGGAGGCGGGCGCAACTGGGGGGGAGCGTCTGTCTCAGTATGGACCTCCTTATGGTGCGGTACGGTATGGATAACAGACAGCACCAGTCGAGTCCATCTAGGCTCTCAGTGGGGACTGCTTTGGATGACCGGCACATCGCGCGTACAAATCTCTGCATCGCCTCTCTGAGAATCCCCGCCGTCCCCCACCGGTCCACGCTCATGGATCCGTCTGTTGCCGCCCGCGTCGCCTCCTCGAGAATCCCTGCCGTCCCCTGCCCGAGAATCGGCACCGGCACTAGTTGGCTTCGTCCTTCCCCACCTCCCTCCTTTGCTTGGCACGCTCCATATGGAACCTGGTGGCATCGGTGGCACAAATTGAAGAAGCTGACTAGAAGGAGAATTTGTATGAATGTCATGAATTGAATTTGTGGTGAATGGAAGTTGTATGAATGCTCTGTAAATGTTGTAAAGATGGAAACTACTGGTTGAATCCTGGTTGGGAACTCCTGGTTGCCCTGAGATTGTATATTGCAAATTGAATGAAGGTTTGTTGTCAGATTGTATTTGAAACCGTATGTGCCTATCTGGTTTGCGCCATGGAAATTGAACGAATGTTTGCACATGTTTGAAGACTACCGGATCAAAAACCCTGCCAGTTACTTGGATCAAAAACAGAAACAAAAGACTGAACTGTAATCCTGCCAGTTTCCATGAACTGTAATCCAAAATAATCCAAAAGACTGAAGACTGAAGAAACCAAAACAGAAACCCTACCAGTTACTTAGATCAAAAACAGAAACAAAAATTGTTTCCATGGCTACAGCATGGAAGATTGAAGAGTAGGTTTACTGTGAGCAATTTATGCAGTTTCTAGCTGAATTTCATATCATTCTTGCATAGAAATACACTTTTTGCAGCATCTTTTGAGGAAAAGAGGAAATTGTAGTTTGAAAAAGAGGACAAAACTGGCAAGTTGAAGCTCCATAGAATAGCACTTTGCATGTATCCAGTTTGGTACCAGGAAATTAACATAATTTTCAGAGGAGCCAATGTATTGCCAGAATGGCAGGATTTTAGCAATCTACCTTCTTGTGGTGATAGCTACTTTGTAAAATAACATAGTGATTGCATTTGAGAGGCATGCAAGATCAAAAGGTGACCATTTTCCTTACCATCTTGCCTCACAATGCCATCATGACCATCAGAGGAGTAAGGGTTCAAAGCAACCTAAATGAGACATAAAGATATTAGCATCAAGCAAGCGGTTAGATTGTGAAGCGTGCAGCCAGTAGAAATGGTCCAAATGGAGAACATTGACAGGAACATTTCAATTGTTCATAGAACCAAAAGTAGTGTTTTCATACAACCATTTACAAGAACCATTGTTACCATTGTTCTCAAAACCAAAAGTATTGTTACCATTGTTCTCAAAACCAAAAGTAGTGTTGTCAACATCTTCCTACCATTGTTTTCAACAGATGCATGGGACTATTTGTTAACTCCCCCCATCTTCAAAATCTAATCTTCTGACGGACGTATTTTCATGATAAGCTCCAAATAGAAGATTGGTAAATTCTCCATGGATGGTAGGAAGAGATGACTCTCCGAAAGGCAGCGTATCATCAAGCATCGTATTTGGGTTTGACAATTGTGTACAAGCTCCTACATATAAGAAGCTAAAATTTTACCACCGAGCATTGTGAGAAAGGTAACACCATGACCAATTAAATTTACCTTTTTCTGCAGTTTTCAATGCCTTTTTCTTTTGTTTTTCAAGAATGCCTCTTGCCCTCTTTGACTTTGCACATCTTTTGTGTTCAGGAACTTTGAACGGAACAGTTACTTCTCTGACCTCTTTAGTGCACTGAATGGAATTATCATTGATGCTTACATCGGACAACATATTTTCTATTTCAGAAGCCAGGTTATCTAAACCATTGTTGAAATATGTCATACATTTTCTTGAAGCCTTGCACTTCAATGCAATTGCCATGGCCTTTCGAGAAAGATGAGCAGATTCGCAAGCCAAACTTTGTTCCTCACTCCGGGTATTACAACAAAAGGGTCCTCTCTTTGCATACTTTGTCCATCTACTCAATATGTATTGAGGCGGTAACACAAAAATATTGTTGAAGTTAAGAACCCGTAGAGCATGCCTGCATAGTATTTCTACATCAAATACAAAATGTGAGTTAACATGTAATTACGATAGGACGACTAGTGTAATAGGTGAATACCTTCACATTCATACATCCTACAAGAACATGTTGTATTCATATCCTCAAAATGGAAGACTACAATTGCTTCATCTTCAATGTATTCAGAAGACGTCACCTTGTAAGTACGGGTAGTCCCCTCAAGGAGAATTAATGTGCATGCCATAGTGAATATTTTTGTAAATTCCTTCTCAAATTCAGAGTACATATTTCTTGTGTATGATTCAGCTACTGTCCTCAATGTAGGTAAGCTAAAAATGCATAGAATTGGGTTAGTATGCCGTGACCTGTAATCTTCATACAATTCGTTTCGACGGAGACTATTAAGGCACCTGTCATACTGTTCTATGAGCTCCGAAAGTGATAGCTTTCTACGAAAAGCTTTCTTAAACACATTATTCATGCCTTCACTCCTTTCAGTTGATGTTGCATCAGCACAAAAAGAATCACGCCGATAAATAGTGGCCCATTTCTCACGCAATGTATACAAATTTTGTAACCAACGGTTTCTTCCAAGATTGTAAGCACACAACAAGTTACGCCAGTTGTCGTTGAAGTGACTAACAGACCTACCTTCATACACACATCTTTTAAAGTCAACAAGGAATTTCGGATGGTTACTGCTCACATGACTAAGATGCTTAGCGGCATTTTGATATATATGCCATAAATAGAGGCGATGACTTGTGCCTGGGAAAACCATGCTGATTGCTTTTGCTATTGCACCACACTGATCTGTAAAAATTATTGTAGGATGCTTACCCGACATTGCTGTGAGGAATGTTCTAAAAAGCCAAACAAATGATTCTGCAGATTCATCATACACCAGAGCACCTGCAAAGACAATGGTCTACCTATGATGATTTGTTCCAAGAAGTGGAGCAAATGGCATATCAAACTTATTTGTTTGGAATATGGTGTCAAATTACACAACATCCCCAAAGCAACAATAATCCACAATGGCTTGACCGTCTGTCTAAAAGAAATTAACAATGCGACCATCTTTTTCATCTAATTGCACGGCATAAAAGAATGAAGGATCATCTGCTTGTTTGTTCTTCAAGTACTCCAATAATGTTTGTGCATCATTTATTTCCATGTACTTTCTACGCACACAGGTAACATAATTGTTACAATCCTTTTGCAAAAAAGGTACATTTTCAGCTCCACCAGATAGTTGTTCATAGAATTTGAATACTTCAGCCGGTTTGATTCCTGCTGCTCTCATATTATCAACCATGCACTTGTTAGCTTTTGAAAGACGACGTTGCGACCTTAACATATGAGATTTACTTAGACTTGCTAGATAATGGTTATGTTTAAGTGCCACCTTTTGCACTATCCAAAGCCCGTCATGTGAAATGGTAAATTGGAGACGAGCCGTACAACCTGTTCGTGTGTTGGCCCGTTCCTTTTTGGTTTCATATCTACTATGACTACTCCTTTCTCCTTCATTGCTACACACAAAAACTTTGGAACCCAATGTGCCATCTACTCGCAACCTCGAGTGGCTCCTCCGTATGCTAAATCCAACTGTTCTAGCATATGAATTGTAGAAGTTATATGCATCGTCTTCGGATTCAAACATCATGCCGACTTTTGGCACATTCTGAGAGGACGAATTTTGCTCATCAACCTACAATGAAGCCATAGCAGTTCATTGATCACACGCATGCACTCTGCACCCGAGCATTCGAAATTCAAAGTATTGGATTGCATACCTCGAAAATCCTAGGATTTCCATTTGATTCCTTCGCGATGGGGGGAGCCCTATTGGCGCCCGGTGACATCGATGGTGAGGGGAGCCCTCTCGCGACGAGGTCGTTGGCCGGCAGATGGAGCTTGCTCAGTGGCGGCGGTGCGAGTCCTTGCATGATGCAATTGACATCGACGGCACGCTCGGTGGGCGAAGGGACGTCGACGGCACGCTCGGGCGAAGGGACATCAACGCCACGGTCTCCACGCGGTGCCTCCATGCTGACCTGGTGGGAGGTGGGAAGAAATAGCCAGCAGAGAGCTTTTGGGGGGAAAGAAGCGAGGACAGCAATCTGGAAGTGGAGAGGACTTGCGCGTGCTCAGCTTCGGGCGAGGAGATTCGTGCGCGCGACGGGCCATCCAAAGCAGTCCCCACTGAGAGCCTCTGGGGTCTGACCCCAGAGGAGTTCTTTCCCCATCTGCCTGTCTGTGATTCATGGATGCCTCCATCCGATTAGGGCCTGCCGTACACGTTAGAACCCTACAGGGCTTATGTTGTGCACTATTTTTTTGGCCTACTTTAGAATGAAGTTCATAGTCTTCTGTAGGACCGGTGGCATCTCCGAACTACTAATGGTGGCCTCTGACACGCTTGCGATGCGCTGCGCCCACTCCAGCTGAAGTGATATATGAAACTGGTTCAATAACAAGCAGTACAAATTTATTGAATAGAACAGAAAGATATTTGAACTATCTTACACTGTCATGCCGCCGCGAAGTGCTGTGGGGATCGATGGAGCATTCCAGACGTTCTTCATGTGTGATGTGCTCAGGGCAATCTGGTGGAGGAATGGTCAGTCTGCTGCGTGACGAGGTACGTACCACTCCAGGTATTCGTCGTACGTTTGGACGTCGTACGGACGCTGCTCCATGATGACATCGACGTGTGACCTTTTCGTCCATGCTGTCGTCGGCCGCCAGTCCATACCATGCCGACTAGCCCTCGATTGCCTGCATTTTCAGAATCATCGACGTTATATAGCAAGACATAGAAATTGTACACAATAGTCATATGGAGTTTGACTCACTAGTGCACGGCACACGGTACGAACTTGCCATCTAGAGGGGCACGGTTGGTGCAAACCCAATTGTCACATCACACGTTGTGGCGTGTAAGCCTCCACCATGTACGAAAACACCAGATGGTGTGTCGTCGTCCATAGCTCCCCATCCTCTAGGCAATGCAGGGATAGCCCGTGCAGCGATACACGATGCACGGAATCTACCATCCAGGGACTCCATATGACATCGCTGTCGTGCAACGACTCGAACTTGTTGTGCCACAACAGGTAGCATCTCGACGGTTTGCCCTTCGCCCACCGCAGATGGGCAGTAGTCCACCGGATGCCCATAGTGGGCCCGTCTATCAGGTCGACGAACTCACCGAACAGGTACACTGGCATCACGATCGTCGAACGTCCAACAGGGAAGTGCTCCCAACTCCACAGCTGCAGGAGCACATAGCAGATGGCCAGATTAGGGGTACCAGCGGTGGCACACTGGCAAGCATCACATAACCCCCGATATGTGGCGCACATAACCATTAATCCCCAACTATACTGAGGCATTGCCTCGAACTCTGCGTCCACCAAAGACTCGGTGAGGCCAATGAATTCGGCGTTGCAAATATCGCCGTGTGTGGCTGAAAATATGCTCCAACCAAAGAGCTGGATAAGGAACGTGACAAGTTACGTCCTGACGACCTCCAGCGTTGCAACCTGTGGGTACACACTAAAATTGTTAAGCCACATGCGGGGGACACCATGTGCACTCTCCGGGATAGACCAACCAAACCGGTATGCCAGCCTCTCCTTCCAGTCAGCTGGTGCAGGGCTGGAACAAGTGCGTCACCTCCAAGAGGGAGACCGGTCAAGAACGCGACATCCTTCAGAGTGACCATCATCTCACCCCAACGAAAGTGGAATGTATGCATCTCGGCCCTCCACCTATTCACCAGTGCTGCGAGCAGGCTGCCATCGGTGGTGAACTCGTGCCTGGTGGAGACCAGCCTCGCAAAGGGCAACAAGCCCGTGGCCTACAGGGTTGGGACGTAGCGCTCATCCAGCGCCTACGGATCCCCCTCCCCACAACTTGAACGGTGAAGGGCCAACCGCATCACCCATCATCTATGTGTGGCAACGGTGTTTCTCATCGTACGAGTGTTCCAGAAACTCCGGTAGAGCCATACCTACCAGCACATATGACATATGAAATATTAGTGTGAACATTAATAATTACTTTATAATACAATTTACATTTATTATAATGAACTAAATAACAATAATTATGATTATGGGAATAACGTCGAAAGCATGCTATAAAAAATTACCTGTCTGTCGGGAGAACAAATCAACACTGTTGTGTCCTCAATGACTTATGCACTGCCTTCTCCAAATAATTACCTATGCACTACTACTTTTGAGAGTACCTTGCAAGTAATGGGATAGACGGAATATTAGTGCTAATATTCATAATGACATCAACATACTGATGTGACCATGCCACCAACACATACGACCATAGCGGTCAATATCAAGATTGAACTAAAGGTGAATTCGTTTCCTCAACTTCAACATACTTTAAATAAGAATATGATGCTACCTAATGATGAAAAAATATATTTTTGTAGCACCACATCACTTTGTAACCAATTGAAGCAAGGGTTCAAATTGGACCGGTTTTGGAAGCCAATTCAGCCTCCAGATCAATTCGGATTCAGCCTGACAGGCCCAACTTCAAACGTACATAACTTTCACATACGGAGTCCGTTTGAGGTCCATGAGTACTCGATGGAAAGCTTTTCTCGTCCTCTTTCCAATGGATCTAGCCTTACCTCCAAATTCCTCCTGTGCACGTCGCAATCACTCAAAGAAGGTGCTGTGTCACCTGTTTGGGCCAACTCGGGCCTTGTAATGCTTGGGCCCAAAGGAGAGGCGCCCCCTAGGACCATACTGTTCATGGTTACTGTTCACGTGAACAGCACCATGAATTTTACCACCTCATTTGTTTTAGTTTTGTGCGGCTTTTCCTCCCCTATTTAAGGAGGCTGCACCCTTCTAGTTTTCTTGGATTTCGTTTGCTTAGTTTTTTCATTGTGAAAACTCTTGTTCTTCGCTTGTGTCGATTAGACCAACCATAAAGAACATCTACGGAATCCCACCTTTTGAAATATAAATATTTGCAATTTCAGATTGCTTGTTATCTTGTTCTTGCGTGTTCTTCGGTTGCATGCAGGAATAGACCTTCGTGGTCAGGTCAACCGCGTTCTTGGCACGGTTGATAACGACTCGGAGTGTGGTTTAGCGATTGCTTGGTGTTCTGGTTGTGGCCGGTTAGAAGCCTGCATCGTCAAAGTCGTTCTCCTCTAAATCGAAGTTATCGTGCTATCGGAAGATCGGGACCCCATCGCCTCATCACATACTACAATTCAGTGATTCATTACTTACCAATAATTTGATTACTCATTCGAAAAAATGACGAGCCATTCATTACTGTCATCCTTAGCACTAACTCATTACTTACCCCGAACTAACAAATTATGGATACCGTATGTATACAAAAATAGTACAAACTATGTCTAAATTACTATAACATACTTACTTCGTAATACAAACTACATTAATCACGACTAACTAAATAACACTAATTGACTACGATTAAGGGAATAACGTCGAAAGCATACGATCACAAATTACCTGTCTTTGCAGAGAAGAAATCAGCACTGCTAATTTTGAGCTACACATTGGCTTTTCGAACTAATGAGCTACACACTCCTAATTATCAGCAACGACTGCAACAATGACCTTCTGCGATGAGCGACTGGGACATTGCTTTCTCGAACTAATGAGCTACGCACTGGGCCAGAGGTGCATATTTATGCCCAAGCGAAAGGATCCATTATCATGAGCAGCGCTTCGGGTGAGGGGGATGATATCGTAACAATGACAAATGTGCAAACGAGGGAGCGTGCGAGGGGGGATGACACTCAAATAATGACATTAATGTGAACGAGAGAGCACGCGAGAGGGGCACATATAGAGAGAATGACAATTGTGCAAACTGGATAGCAGCAAATTATATATACGATGATTGCCCGACACATGGCACTTCAAAACATGTGTGACGATCGTTAAATTCATGATTAGATTAACCCAAATAAACATGGCAAATTCAGACCACATAAAATTCTAAAAAAATTACATAATAACCACTACTGTATCGAGAGGCTTCACATAAATTTTCGTGATTTTTGGAGCTCATTTGCTATATGTAAAAACTCATAAAATATTAAAATTTTATGAATTTTTGAGCAACATTCTTAATGAATAAAATTACCCAAAAATGATACTGCGAGGTACGTTGGAGTGGCAGGCTATACATAAATTTTCATTATTTTTTAAGCTCATTTGATATATTTAAAAGTTCAAACAAACACTAAACAAACAAATTAGGGCAGGTAATTAGGCTGACTAATTACCCGGCCTAATTACATGCCACCCCCTCTCTGGACGGCAGGCTTGTATGCTGTCTACCCCTGGGCGGCAGGCTGCCTGTCGTCCAGTGAGGGGGTGGTAGGCGCTTGCCGTCGGCTGCAGCGCTGCGTGTCACCTCGTGGGTGCTGCCGCTCGGCCTCCAGAGGGCAGAAACAATATTTTTGTCAATACGCCCGACATGCGATGGGAGCAGGTGGCGCAGTGGTATGGGTGGCGACGTGGGCGTTGGGATTGGTTGGGCGGAGACAGAACGGAGGAGAGACGGAGGAAGAAGACAAGGCCGCAGCGAGCGAAGAGAAAAGAGGAGAGATGGAGGCTGGCCCACTGGCAGAGAGAGGAACGGGGAAAAGGAGAGAGGAAAAAGAAAAGGGTTGGGGCCCACGTGTAATAGAGAGAAGAGAGTAAAAGAAAGAGAGGAAAAAGAGAGACTTGAGAATAATTTCTGGAATTGGAATTCTCTTAATTTAAATTTCTTTTTCATATTTAAGATTATTGATTTCAATTTTTGAAATTTTAACTGAAGTCTTGGTTCAATATCTAGATACGAAATCTAATAGTCATCTATTTTCGATTTTATTTAATGTACCCTTGGATTTCGATTTTGATATCATTTTGTTATGAATTGTATATATAAAGTTTTCAATGTCCAACCTTGGGTTTTGTAGGCTAATTAAATTAAAAGAAGGAATTTTTGGTTTAACCATTTAGAGATATGTTCTAATATTCTTTTTGGTTTTATTTTATTGACTTGAATTTGAATTCAAGATTTTGGTATTTTGAATTCATGATTTGTAATGTCATTTCTATTTTTACTATTTTCATGATTATTATTTGCACTTGGATTATTCTTGGGTTATTAATTTGCATAGCATGAAACTAAGAAAATTTCAAATAAATATTCAGAAGAAATTTGAATGCCAGCAAAATGCAAGAAAAGGTTTTTAAAAATTTCATATTTTTGAACACTTGAAATTTAGGATGTTACACCATCGGATCGGGTAGTTGAGGAAGGCTACCTGCTCGAAGGTGACGGAGGTGAGCTGATAGTCTGGACTCTGGAAGTCTAGAGAGAGAGAGAGAGAGAGAGAGAGAGAGAGAGAAGTGCCGAGAGAAGTCTGGACGGCCGCCTGCATCTCCAGCAAGGTTGGTGCCTTGGTGGGTGCATGTCAGTCCTGATGCCTTTATGGGCTTCGACGAGTTGGGGTGAGGCTTGGTGGAGGTGTAGGGATTAAGCAGTGGCCAGTGAGATGGATAGGGTTCAGTGAAACAATTGAGGAATGGGGAAAGAGAGAGGCGCGGGAAAGAAATTACCGATCTATTGGACTGAGATATTTTTCTAGTTCACTGGGTCCACCTTAGAGGCAATACAAATATTACACATTACAAATAAAAGTAAGAGATTTACTAGCGCCTGTACGTCCGATTCGAGCGCTAGCGCCGTACGATCGGCCATAACATTTTTTGTTCATCTATGCAACATTACTCGGCCATGTATGCAACAAAACAAATTGATAAGAATATCAATGTTGCATGTATAAAATCAAAATGTTGCATTCAAGAAATAAAAAATGTTGCAACAAAAAACAACACCTACCTCCCATGGCAGGCGGCGGGCGGCGTGGATCCGGCACCAGTAGGAGAAGACGGCGGAGCTTGGGCCGCGTTCACGAGGCCGCTATTGGCGGTCGAGGTCAGGATGCCACGAAGCTTGTGGAGGATGCAACTGACTTTGCCAGACACCCAAGTGGTTGTCGTGGCCACGAAGCCGATGCCCCTGTGAGGGATTTGGGGTCGATGACGGGGGCGGAAGCTCGAATCAGGGCACCGGAGCGGGTGGCACGAAGGAGTAGCCGGAGCCAAGGAGGTGGAAGGCACACGGTCATTGGGGGGAGGTGGATCTGCAAGATTCGGGGCCGACAGCGGGGGCAGAAGCAGAAGCTCGAATCGGGGCACCGGGGTGGACAGCATGGAGAAGGAGTAGCCGGAGCCAAGGAGGTGGGAGGCACATGGCCGCCAGGGGGGTGGTGGATCTTGGAGATTTTGGGCTGGTAGCAAGGGCAGGAACGTAAGCTTGAATCGGGGCACCAGGGCGGATGGCACGGAGGAGTAGCCGGAGCCTAGGAGGTGGGAGATGCATGGGCGCGGGGGGATGGATTTGGGGTGGGAGGCAGTAGGTGGAAGAGGAGGCAAACAGGAAAAGTTGAGAGAGGTCGTTGTGGGGTTTGGGGAGAGGGAGACGCTTAAGTAAAGTGACCGAGTGAGACATCCGATCGATTTATTTAGTTGGACATAAAAAGCAGTATCAATTCTGTAAAAATAATAAATTTAGAGGCTAGGTGAAGGTGTCAATTTGGAGGCTGAGTTGCCTCCTGCCACGGTGGATGCTCTAAGACTATAGTTTGTCTCGGATCTAACTGGTATTCTTAGGACACAGATCCTCTTACGTAACGTTAGGTGATGTTGGATCACTGATGTGTAGGCCCACGAGTCAGTGACCCAACGTCACCTGACTTCCGTCAGGGAATCCGGCGGGTATTCTTACTTTCTCGCAGCAGGACCGTGCTGCTCTGCTTCTCCTGCTGCCGCAGCCACCACCCTCCTCTGCTCAGCTTAAGCTCGCCTCGGTGCCTCAGAGCGGGGGGAAGAGGAAAGGAGGAGTGCCACAAGAGCGAGGGAGAGGGCGGCGAGATCTAGGGTTTGGCGGGTGGGCTTCTTCCGATCGATGCGTAGGTGGTGAGGGAGATGAGCGCGTCTCGGTTCATAAAGTGCGTGACGGTGGGGGACGGGGCGGTGGGCAAGACCTGCATGCTCATCTCCTACACCTCCAACACCTTCCCCACGGTACCAAACTCACCATCTTCCTCCTCCTCCTCCTCCTCTTGTTGTATGGGTGGTCCAGCTCCAAAGGAATTTTCGTCGTTGCAGGAAATTTTAGGCCCTTTTCTGGGCTTTCTTTCCATTTCTGGAGGAAGATCCGGTTCTTTTTTCGTAGATTAGCTGGCTGAAATGATCAGATCCTTCCTCTCCTTTTTGTCTTGTCTTGGTTAATTTTAGGGGCCATGATTCGGGTAACTTGTGTACAGATTTTGGGGGCCATGATTTTTGGCTTGGCTTTCTGCCAGGCTCTCGTGTATTCTTCCTCAGGGGATACTGCCCTTGCTTGGCTTTCACTTTACATAGTATTACAAGTAAAATCATGTATGTTGTGGCACCTCTGATTTTGTTGGCAATTAATAAATGGTGTGACGTGAATGCTCCAACAGAAAATCAGAATCCTACTGTAGTTAATTCTCCACAATTAACACCTAGATTTTCGTTTCTGGGCAAATGTAATGTGTTTTAGGTTTGTATGGTGCTTATCGTGACCTCCTCTGGTAGCCATATCTATACCTTTAGGCTTTAGTAACCTATGGGCTTTAGTAGCTGTGTATTGATTTTGTGCCAACAAGTCCAATGTAGAAGACTTTTGCATTTCTAACTCGTGGCTTATATGTTACATGGGACGTTTCTTCACTTCTATGTTACAGGATTATGTTCCAACTGTTTTTGACAACTTCAGTGCAAATGTTGTGGTTGATGGGAGCACAGTGAACTTGGGGTTGTGGGATACAGCAGGTTCGCTTTTCCCTCCTTTTTTCCTTTTAGTGGAGGCAGACATGGACGTCCTTATTTGCATCCACTATTGTTCATGGTCATCAAAATAATTGAAATTTGATGAATTTAACAGGACAAGAGGACTACAATAGACTACGCCCATTGAGCTATCGTGGTGCTGATGTTTTTCTGCTAGCCTTTTCACTTATCAGCAAAGCAAGCTACGAGAATGTTTCTAAAAAGGCAAGAATTACTCACTTTTCCTTGCTTCCTCTCTTGATAAATTATTGTAGTTTATCTGCGTGTTATCTTGCATATGACCCATGTATGCATTTTTTCAGTGGATTCCTGAATTAAGGCACTACGCTCCTGGTGTGCCCATAATTCTTGTTGGGACAAAGCTTGGTATGCCCTTCATCTCCTATTGCATCGCATTTGTGCAAAATGTCACACTTCTCCGGAATTGACCTAAATATATTTTTACTCCCACTCATCTGGAATTGCATTGCGACACTTAATTGAGTTGCGATTACCACATACCTATTTGCAATTATATGCTACACTTAAATTGAATTGTGATCGCCACATACCTATAAATTATTGTTCATTTGAGTAAATAGATGATGCCACTGGCTTATGATTTAAGCAACCTGAAATCCTGGTTAAGTATAAGTGTGTTTGTTGTCATAAATTCACTTCTACTGTTATTCATGTCCAAGCCATATGGTGGTCTATATGTTTATGATATTCGAAGATCATCATTAAGCCATAGAATATATGCCCATCTTTGCAAGTGGAAATGTATGTGAACATGGTTGACTGGAAAACAAGCTATTTGAATTTGATGGAGGCATGATCGCTGACTACTAGTGTGTTTGATTGGATATATGGCACATATTCCTTGAAACATGTAGTTTTGTCTGCTATCAAGTGTCATGAACCGGGGTAAACACCACCAAGAAGATGGCCGGATGGCGTCGGCGTAGAGCGAGAGGGAGAGAGACTAGAGATTTAGGCGAGGAAGACTTGATAATTCTCTGCTTGATTGCAATAGCATACGGTAGCCCCCTTATATAGATGGCTCCCCCTAACAGATGGAATCTAATCCCAATCATATCTCTAACAGATATAGTAATTAATATCATATCTCTAACTATATCTCTAATACAAGGAAACCAATCTCTAATTCAAATAGAAACCAATCTCTAATTCCTAATACCACCAAGAAGATGGCCGGATGGCGTCGGCGTAGAGCGAGAGGGAGAGAGACTAGAGATTTAGGCGAGGAAGACTTGATAATTCTCTGCTTGATTACAATAGCATACGGTAGCCCCCTTATATAGATGGCTCCCCCTAACAGATGAAATCTAATCCCAATCATATCTCTAACAGATATAGTAACTAATATCATATCTCTAACTATATCTCTAATACAAGGAAACCAATCTCTAATTCAAATAGAAACCAATCTCTAATTCCTAATAATAACCCTGACTGGGCCTTGGGCTCAAGGCCCACACCCCTGACATTACACCCCTCTCGGACATGCAGCTCGTCCTCGAGCTGCTAGACGGCGGCCAATGGAAGACCTTCGACGTCGATGTAGAAGACGAACGGTGGCGGGGTGCTGCAGCGGATGGAGACGACTGGCCAAATCCAAACTGAACAAGTCTAGACGAAGTGGAGCGCCTTCGATATATAATGCCTGCAAAATAAATGTTTTTTTCTCTGAATTTTTTTTAATTTTTTTGTTTTTGTTTCTTTTTTTTTTCTGGCCTTAACCATCCGGTCGGTCAATGTTACAAAAAGCCGACCGAACACACGAAACCAATCGCGTCGGTCGGTGATGACCTTCCGCGAGAGCAGCCGTCGAATGCGGCCCGGCGGCGGCGGCGGCGAGCGCCCACGGCGCCGGCGGTGGCGATGCAGCGGCCGTGCGGCCGGGCGCGAGTGGGACTTTGCGTCGGCGGTCGGCCGTCTTTCGACAGTGGAGCGGCGCGGCGACGGAGCGCGCGGCTGCAGCGCGGCAGCTGCGAGGCGACTTCGGCGGCGGCGGCGGCGTGCGATGGCGAGACGGCCAGTGGAGGCGGCGGCCAGACGGCTGGCGGCGAGGCGGCCGGCGGCGAGGCGCCGAGAAACGGCGGCATGGCGAGGCGGCCTGGCCGAGGCGGATCTGAGCGGCGCCGCGCAGAGGGCGGCGGAGCGCATGCGAGCAAAGGGCCGAGAAACGGCGGCGCAATGGAGTGCTTGGTGAGGCGGATCTCGAGCGGCGCCGACGGAGCGGTCGGTGGAGCACCCGAGCCGCAGTCGCGCCATCGTCGCCCGGACCTTGTGGAGACCCTCCGGCGATGGCGGCGGTGCGGGAGGATACCCTCCGGCCGATGGCGACGGTGCAGGAGGAGACCCTCCGGACGACGGAGGCGTTGCGGGAGGAAACGGCCACGGGCGGAGATAGCGTCGGCGGCTTGGGTGGAGGCAGCCTGATCGTTGGCGGTGGCACGAGCGAAGATGGAAGCAAGACGGCTCCGGCGACCTCGGGAACTCGGCGACGTCGTTGTCTACGACTGCTTCACCGGGAAGATGATGCAAGGCAGCAGCCACGGAACTCCAACCGCGGAAAGGACCCGAAGTGAGGCGATGATGCCAGACCCGATGCAGACCTCGACGGCGGCGCGGACGGCCGCGGCGAAGGCGGCCTGGTCCACCGTTTGCTCGGCGACCAGGTAGAGCTCGTAGGCCGAAGCGTCCTCTGCGATGGCGGTGCGGCGAGTGCGCGGCGGCGTCTGGCGATCGCAACCCAGAGGCGCCGCCGCAACGGCGACCGGCGGTGGTCGCGCGGCGAAGCGGCAGCTTTGGCTTTCTCGCCGTCCTCCTTTGGCGGGGGCACGACCTTGGCTGCCGGCGCTGCCTTCTGCTGTTCTTCAACTCCGACCACATCGACGAGTAGTTTGACTCTATCGGTGGCCTCGAGCACGCCGAGCGCGCTCTCGAGCACACACCGGCGCAATGGCAAGTCGATGGGGGCGAGGTCCGCCTCTTCCTCCTTGTCGCTAACAGCCGGCCGATCGATGTCTGCCGCCTCCTCTGCTCTACGAGCGGCCTCCTGTTTCGCCTTCTCCCGATCCTTCAAGTGCTTCTCGAAGAAGGCATACATGTTAAGGAGGGAGTCCGCCTTCTCTTTGTCGTAGCTGGCCATCTCATCAGCGCTCGCTTTTATTATGGCCATTGACTCGGCAAGAGGACGAGTCGCAGGAAACATGGTAGCAGAAGTCGTGGGAAGGGATCGACTGCTCTGATACCAAGTTGTCATGAACCGGGGTAAATACCACTAAGAAGATGGCCGGATGGCGTCGGCGTAGAGCGAGAGGGAGAGAGACTAGAGATTTAGGCGAGGAAGACTTGATAATTCTCTGCTTGATTACAATAGCATACGGTAGCCCCCTTATATAGATGACTCCCCCTAACAGATGGAATCTAATCCCAATCATATCTCTAACAGATATAGTAACTAATATCATATCTCTAACTATATCTCTAATACAAGGAAACCAATCTCTAATTCAAATAGAAACCAATCTCTAATTCCTAATAATAACCCTGATTGGGCCTTGGGCTCAAGGCCCACACCCCTGACATCAAGGGTCAAATCATTATGAAGCTGAGAGCTTGTTTGTTATTAAACAATATACTGACTTCTTATTGTCTTTTAGGATTGTAGGACATATGCTAAATTTGGAAAGTTGACATCCTTAGGTTAATGTTGGGTCATCGGTTGTGAAATTAAGATTCGATGTGATATTTGTGTTTCAAATGAATGAATGCTTTACACACTGTTATGGATTCCTATTGGGGTAAGCACTACGTCCGACGTTCCAAACAGAAGACGTCTCCAACATGACTTAGCAGCTCCTGCTTTTGCGAGTCCTCTCAGAAGTCCGCATCTTTAGAAAGTCCCTTATGGATTCCTTAGATAAGAAGTTGTTTAGATGTCGGTCTCTTGAGAAAATTGGGATTGTAAGAGTATAAATACCGCCTGCGCTTTGTGGACAGTAAGAAAGAAATAAAGTATCTCTTTTCCCCAAACCCTAGATTCATGCGCAGTATCAACCACGGCGCGCAAGGAGGCGATCGCGGGAAGAAGCCGCGACGACTGGACCAACCACCCGTATAACTCCGAGGTCACGGGGCAAGATACACAACAGATTGGTATCGGCTTCCATGGCACCGCATCGCATCAATACCGAGTTACGTGAACTGAAGGAAATCCTGGGCACGATTTTGAAGCGGCAAGAAGAACAGTCCACAGCCCAAGCGAACCTTGAAGCTGCCGTTCTTGCGCTAGAAGGTCGCGTATCATCACCAACGAAGATCACCAACTCTGCAAACTCATCTGCTCGTCAACCTCCAGGTGATCACACTGCGCCTCCAACTCCAAGTCGGTTTTACAAAGTTGATTTTCCCTTGTTTGATGGCAACTCCGATCCACTGGAGTGGCTCGCTCGTTGCGATTAGTTTTTTCGTGGCCACCATACTCTCGAAGAAGAAAAGGTCTGGCTGGCAACCTACCATATGACGGGTATAGCACAACAATGGTATTACAAATTGGAGAGAACCGAAGGAATTCCCACTTGGCCTAGGTTCCAAAATTCCTGTAAACTGCGTTTTGGTCCCCCTTTTAGATCAAACCAGTCTCTGAACTGGCTCTTCTTCGTCAGACGGGTTCGATTGAAGAATATGCACAAGAATTCTATAGAGTTCTTTGCCTTGTGGACAATCTGTCGCGGAACATGAAGTTGGTCTCTTTCTGGCTGGTCTGGGTGAGCTCATCAAATCTGACGTCGAGTTGCAGAGTCCAGCTTCCTTGGATACCGCCGTAAGCTTTGGCTAAGGCCGCAGAGAGACACTACAAACTATTATACACTCGGGGTTGCTTTTCGCCAACCACATTCCACTCATGAGCTTCCAATGCAAAATATGCTCCAAATCAACGCATGGCTCCGCTGTTGTCAAAACCACCGGAGGTTCCACTTCTGCCGGCGCCTCCAACAGGACCATCTCTACAGAACCAGCGGGCATTTAGGCGTCTCACTCCATCAGAGATGGCGGAGCGTCGCCAGAAAGGCCTGTGTTTTAATTGTGATGAACAATTCACAAGAGGTCATCGGTGTAAGCACTTGTATTGGATTGAAATCTTGGATGAAGATGATGTTACAGAAGATAGTAGTTGATGAATAAGTCTCTGTACTGTGGTCTTTGTGGGGCTGTGGTAGTTTTTGTTTTTTTGACTGCTTTAGGACAGCATCTGCTTTTAGGACAGCATCTGCTTTTGCTTTAGGACAACATCTCTTTTAGGACAAAGATCTGCTTTAGGACAGCATCTCGCTTTTAGGACAAACATCTCGCTTTAGGACAGCATATTGACCGCTTTTAGACAGCATCTAGGATAGCATCTTAGCATATGCTTGGCCGGTTCTCACCTATAAATTTGTATCCCCAACCCTCAAAGTTGGCATGGCATTGTGTGAGAAATAAACAAGAAAATTGCCCCATCTCCTAGTGTCATCCTCTCCATGAGAGTAAGGATCTTGCTATCACCAAGAGCAAGAGTCCAACGACTAACAAGTGGTATCGAGCCTTAGTATCCTGAGCTGAGCATCTCCTGCTCATCTCCTTTTCCGGCCTCGCAGCGGCCCACCAGCGCAAGCGGCGGCTCCGGTATCCCCGCTCGCTCTCCCGAGACGGCAAGCGGCTCGTCGGCGACCCTCTCCACGCAATGTGCCTCGCAGCGCGCCATGTCCGCAGGCGATCTCGGCCTTCGGCCGCCTCGAGCATGCGGCGTCGTGACGGCCGAGCTCGTCGCGCGAGCAGCCGCGAGCAGCGGCGGCAGACACGCGCGCGGCGGAAAGGCGCGTCAAAGCCGCGGCAGGCGGAGCCGCGGCGCAGCGGATGAGGCGGAAGCGGCGCGCGGCGCAGATGCGGCAGCGTCGGCAAGGCAAGCAGAGGTCAAGGCTTCATAGGCGGCGGCGAATAGCGGCTCCGGCTCTGTGATGACAATACGACGCGACCCTCACCGCTGGAGAGGAGCGGCGCAAGCGAAGCAGGCGCAATGGGCGGCCGCGCCGACGCCACGAGCGCGCGCGGCAGCTTCGCATAGCGCGGACGCGCCGGCGGCTCTCTGAAGGCGCGCACGGCGGTGGCGCTCGAGGAGAGGCATGCACGGCGGCGGCGACGGTCGACGGAGAGCGCGCCTCACAGTAACGCGCTCTCTCCTGGTTCGGCATCGTGGTCACCACGAGTACCAGTATCGTCGAGGGCGCCGGCCGCGGCGGTGGCCTACCCTCACCAAGACCAACTACGCCGAGCGGGTCGCGGTGATGAGGTGAAGCTCCAGCGCGGCATATGTGGGATGCATCCGTGACGGCGACGTCGACTCGACCGGGATCGGCGGCGCTGGATGCTCTCATCGCCGCGATCCCCGCCGAGATGCGCTTCGCTACCAACAAGCGGTCGCCAAAGAGGCTTGGGACGCCATCGCCGCAAAGACGATCGGCGGCGGCCGCGCCGCAAGTCTACACCGCAGCACGCGCGCGGAGTGGGAGTGCACGCCTTCAAGCCAAAGTGAGGACGTTGATGACTTTGCTCTCCGTCTCAACACTCTGTTGCACAAGTTAGTGCGGTTCGGCGACACCTCAATGGGAGAGAGCCGTGGAGAAGCTCTTCCGCCGCGTCCCGAGAAGTACAAGCGGATGGCTCGCTCGATCGGGTCTCTGCTGGACCTTTCCACGATGACCATCGAGGCGTTGGTCGCCTCAAGGTCGCCGACATCGATGAGCCACGAGCCTCTCGGGACCGTCACCATTGGCGGAAGCTCCTCCTCGCTCGGGAGCGGTGGGTGCCGGCCAAGGTGACAAGAAGAAGGGAGCCTTCTTCCACGACAGCGCCGCAGAGTAGCAAGCGCGGCAAGCGCGCAAAGCGCCCTGCGGCGATCTTTGGCAAGCAAAAGCGAAGACGAGCGACTCTTGCCACAAGCTGCGGCAAGCTTGGTCATTGGGCCAAGGAGTGTCGGCGACCACGACGCGGCCAGCCCACGTCGCGCAAGCGAGGAGGAGGAGCAGCGGCGGTCTGTTCATTGCTCATGCGAGCATCGAACTACCTCCACCGCACCGCCGCAGCGGCTCTCCTCCACCTTGACGAGCCAAAGCACACGCCTCCTCGGCGGCGATTCCGCAATGACAAGACCGACGGGTGGTGCCTCGACACCGCGCCACCCACCACATGACCGGGCGGCGGAGTTCTTCTCCGAGCTCGACTCGAGCGTTCGAGGCACCGCAAGTTCGGCGACGCCCGCCGTGGAGATCAAGGCGCGCGGCTCTGTCGTCTTCGCCGCCAAGATCGG
This sequence comes from Dendrocalamus sinicus, assembly GCA_036346575.1. Lineage (NCBI taxonomy): Eukaryota > Viridiplantae > Streptophyta > Magnoliopsida > Poales > Poaceae > Dendrocalamus > Dendrocalamus sinicus. Next base: position 49,408,426 of record CM070644.1, read on the forward strand.
GCGAGCACCGGCCGCCACCGGCGTCTACTACATCCCCGACCTGCGGAACTCCATCATCGCCTTGGGATACTGGATGAGAACGGCTCGCGTGTCGAGATCGAGCACGGTGCCGCGCGGTTTGGGATCTTCGACGCCGCCTCCTTGCCAAGGTAACGAGGCGCAAATCGACTCTACACTCTTCACGCGCGGTGGCACAACCCTCTCTCCTCGCACTCATCCGGACGACGAGGCGTGGCGATGCACGAGCGCTTTGGGCACCTTCACCGAGGCCACAGGCGGCTCGGTGCCACGAAATGGTGCGAGACTGCCGTGCCTTGACCATGTGGAGGCTCTGCGGCGTCTGCGTGTTGACGGCGGGCGACTCCTTTCCCAGAAGCGCAGTTTAGAGCCAAGGAGAGGCTCGAGCTCGTGCACGGACTTGTGTGGCGGTGACACCGCCACACCGAGACGACGCTACTTCTGCCGCTCGTCGACGACCTCTCCCGCTACATGTGGGTGATGGTCCTCGGCGGCAAGGAGAGGCTGCGGACGCCATCAGCGCCACGCAGTCGCTGCGGAGGCGAGCGCGATCGCAAGTCGCGGCGTGTTGCGCCTGAACAACCGCGGCGACCACGGCGGACCAAGCGTCGCATCTTTGCGGCGATGAGGGCATTCACGCCACTACTCCGCGCCGCATGGCCGCAGCGCAGAACGCGTCGTCGAGCGGCGCAACGAGCGGTTGTAGGGATGGCTCGCCCTCCTCAGCGAGGGGATGCTGCCTGTCTTACGGGAGAGGCGGTGGTGGCGGCCGTCTACATCCTCAACCGCCGCCTACTAAGGCGCTCGGCGGCGGACGCCGTCACGAGGCTTGGCATGGCGCAGCCGGCGGTCTCCACTTGCGGGTCTTGGCTCCTCGCGTTCGCCAGGAGCTTGGCCACATCGGCAAGCTCGGCGGCGGAGCACTCGGGAGTGTTCGCCGGCTCTGCGAGGCTCGAGGCCCTCCGCATCTCGACCTGTCACACACAGGCCCGCATCTCGCGTGACGCCGTGTTCGATGAAGCGGAGGGCGTGGACAAGGCGGTGGGCGGCGGTTCGGCCTCGACTCGTGGACTTTGTTGTCGACTACGTCCACTTCGAGAGCGGGAGCTAGCGGCTCGTCTTCACCGAGCTCGTCCCACCTCGACACCTTGCTCGCCACCGCTCGGCGAGTGCTCCACCACCTTCGCACGGCCACGCCCGCCCGCACCACCGGCCACCACTTCTCTGCACCGGGCACACCACCGACCGCCCCAACAGCCGGGCCCACGATGAGCGGCGCATGGTGGAGTTCGCTACTCATTGTCCCACGACGAGGACCGCGTCGACGCCTACCACGACGACGAGCCTCGCGTTATCGCACCATGGACAACATCCTCGGCGAGCCGCCTCCTCGATCGGCGCGCGGCGCTGCGAGGCGAGCCGCACTTGGCATGCGACGACGGCGAGCCCCGCCTTTCGCCGAGGCGGAGGAGAGCGGCGTGGCGTGTCGCGATGAAGCGAGAGATGGACGCCGCCGAGCGTAACCGACGTGGGAGGCGGCGGATCTTCTGCCGGCCACCGCGCGATCACCCTTAAGTGGGTGTTCGCCGAAGCGGGATGAAGCCGGCGCCATCGTCAAGCACAAGGCTCGCTTGGTGGCACGAGGCCGTCGCGGCGGAGAAGTCGACCGATGGCGCCGCGCTCGCCGCACGGATGGAGTCCGTCGCGACTCCTGCGCTAGCCGCCCAGAAGGCCGGGCGTGTTCATCACATGGATGTCAAGTCGGCATTTCTTAACCGCGACTTGAAGGAGGAGGTCGTGCATCGGCCACGGGATTTGCGATCCCGGCAAGGAGGGCAGGTGCTCGCTGCGCAAGGCCCTCTATGGCTTGCGACGACCGAGGGCGTGGAACGCTAAGCCGGACTCCACCTCAAGCAAATGGGGTTCAGCAGAGCGCACACGAGGTCGCAGCTCACCGGCGGGGCAAAGGCGGCAACGCCTGGCGGTGGTGTCTCGTCGGCGACTTGGTGATCACCGGCACCAAGGATGCGGAGGTGGCGGCATTCAAGGAAGAGATGAAGGCCACCTTCCGGATGAGTGACACGGGGTCTCTCCTTCTACTTAGGGATTGAGGTGCACCGGATGATTCCGGATCACGCCGACGGCGCCACGCCAAGCGCGTCGTTGAGCTAGCCGGGCTCACCGACGCAATCCACTCTCACTCCAATGGAGGAGAGGTCAAGCCGAGCCGCGACAAAGACGACGGAGGAGGTGGACGCTACGCGATCACGCGTCTTGTGGGAGCCTTCGCTACCTCGCCACACACGGCCGGACTTGGCATTCTCCGTCGGCTCGTTAGTCGGTTCATGCAACGGCCGACGACGAGCATCGCAGGTCGTGAAGAGGATCATCCGCTACGTTGCGGGGACTCTTGACCACGGCCTCCATTACCCGAGGTGTCCTGCGCGGCACGCCGTCGCTTGCACAATGACAATGACCACGCGCGACATCGACACCAAAGAAGAGCACAAGCGGGATTCTCTTCTTCCTCGGCAAGTGTCTCGTTCATCGCGGTCGATCAAGCGGCGGTGGTGGCCTGTCGGTGTGAGGCCGAGTACATAGCGGCTTCCACCGCCGACTCAGCACTCGCTCGCTCGATCGCTGGTGATCTCCTCGGCGGGGACATCGGCGGTGGAGCTCGGGGTGGGCAACAAGTCCGCTCTAGCCACGCAAAGAACCCGTTTTTCATGAGCGAGCAAGCACATCCGGTGAAGTATCATTTCATCCGAGGTCGCTTGGATGAAGGAAGCATCAAGGCAAGCTACATCAACACCACGGATCGCCTTGCGGATCTGCTCACCAAGCCTCTTGGAAGGATCAAGTTCCTTGAGCTCTGCTCCAAGATCAAGATGGTTCAACCCTCCCACAAGACGACGCACAAGACTTAGGGAGAATGATGAATAAGTCTCTGATCGTGGTCTTTGTGGGGCCGTGGTAGTTTTGTTTTTTTGATCGCTTTAGGACAGATTCGCTTTTAGGACAGATTCTGCTTTTGCTTTAGGACAGCATCGCGCTTAGGACAACATTCTGCTTTAGGACAGCATCTCGCTTTTAGGACAAGATCTGCTTTAGGACAGCATATTGACCGCTTTTAGGACAGCATCTAGGATAGCATCTTAGCATATGCTTGGCTGGTTCTCAGCCTATAAATTTGTATCCCCAACCCCTCAGGTTGGCATGGCATTGTGTGAGAAATAAACAAGAAAATTGCCCCATCTCCTAGTGTCATCCTCTCCATGAGAGTAAGGATCTTGCTATCACCAAGAGCAAGAGTCCAACGACTAACAGTAGTGAGAATACCAATCCTCAAATCTCGCTACATGCGTTGACTGGTATATCTACCGGGAATACTATGCAATTGACAGTATTCATCAATAGCCACAAGTTCTGTGCCTTGGTGGATTCAGGCTCAACTCACAATTTCATTAGTCTTGCTGCTGCTAAACAATCTGCTATTAATTTGCAAGACCGCACAGGCATCAATGTGGCCGTAGCAAATGGAGATCGGATTCCTTGCCCGGGGTTCTGCCCAGCCATGTCACTCTCCATTGGTTCAGAAGAATTTTCGGTCAATTGTTATGCCCTACCTCTCCAAGGCTTTGATGTGATTACGGGTGTGCGGTGGCCGCACATTAGGTCCAATTCTCCGGGACTTCTCCAACCTTTCAATGTCATTTTGGTATTTGGGACGTCAAGTGCGATTTACGGGCATTCGGCCAAACCATCCGTGCCTACTCGCCATCGCTGAACCAACCCAAGCCTGTTACGGCCTCCTCTCGATTTTCAGACTTATTTCAGCCTCCTTCGTGATTACCTCCTCAACGTCTTTTTGACCACCGCATTCACTTGCTTCGGGTTCACAACCATGAGATTCGTCCATATCGATACCCTCATCATCATAAGGATGAAATCGAAAAACAATGTGAGGAGATGTTATCACAAGGTATTATCGTCCCAAAGACTTCTCCCCAGCCTCTCCGGTGGTTTTGGTCAAAAGAAGGATAATACATGGCGGCTCTGTGGGACTATCGTGCGCTTAATGCCCACACCGCCAAGGATAAGTTTCCTATTCCGGTAGTTGATGAATTATTGGATGAGTTACGACATGCCAAGTACTTGACAAGCTCGATTTAAGGTCGGCTATCACCAAATCGAATGCACCGGATGACATTCATATGACAAAGATTTGAGCGATCATGGTCACTTTGAATACTTAGTCTTACCCTTTGGTCTTTCAAGCGCCCAAATGACCTTTCAAGTCGTTATGAATGCCATACTACGACCATTGCTTCGCAAATGTGTGTTGGTTTTCTTTGATGATATACTAATATTCATCCTTCTTGGTCGTAACACTGCCATATCTGACGCTTTTGACCTTCTTGGCATCATCAATTCTTTCTCAAGCGGTCAAAGTGTTCTTTTGGTACAACGACGCTTTCATACTTGGGTCATGTTGTCTCAAAGATCCGGGTTTCCATGGATCCATCCAAAGTTCAAGATATTCGACTTGGCCGACTCCTACATCTATGCGCCAATTGAGGGGATTCTTAGGACTCACTGGTATTACAGTAAGTTCATCCCAAGATTTTGGATCTCTAGCAAAGCCTCTCACCCACCGCCACTAAGGAGGGTTTTGCCTTTCCTGAGAAGGTGAAGCATTTTGGCTTTAAAAGACGCCCTCGCAAGCCGTCTTTTTAGCCCTTCCGCACTTCTCAACCGCTTTCATCGTCGAATGCGATCGTCGCAAAGGATTAGGGTGTTTCTCCATCAAGGATCTAAGCCAATTGCATTCTTCACCGAGCCATTCCACCTCACCACGCCAAATTGGTCGCTTATGGCGCGAACTCATCGGATTAGTCAAAGCGATGCGTCATTGGCGTCACTATCTTTGGGGAGGCGTTTATTGTCCGCACGGACCATTCTGATCTGAAGTACCTTTTGGATCGGCGTTTAAATACAATTCCCCAACACCATTGGGTCAAGAAACTATTTGGGTTCGATTTCCAAATTGAATTCAAACCGCAAAACTAATTTGGTCGCGGACGCACTATCTCGCCGGGATGAACACTTGTCATTGTCAGCTCTTTCAGTACCAAGTTTTCAGATGCTCACTCAGCTCAAAGAAGAAATACAGTCATCACCCGCCTTCCAGACTCTGCAGTCTCAACTTACAGCTCAAGACCTTCCTCCTCATTGGACTTTTGTGGATGGGTTCTTTTTATACCACGGCCGCATATTTGTCCCAACTACATCAGCTTTTGTGCAGCACATAATTGCGACATATCATGCCATTGGCCATGAGGGGATCCAAAAGACACTACATCGTATCCGTAAGGACTTCTACATTCCTCAACTGAAGCAGCTGACTCAAGACCACATTACATGTTGTGCTACATGCCAGCGCAACAAAGCGGATCACCTACACCCAGCCGGACTGCTACATCCTCTGCCGATCCCCACTCAAGTCTGGACGCATATCTCCATGGACTTCATTGATGGATTTCCTCGGGTACACGGCAAATCTGTAGTCTTAACAGTGGTGGACAGATTCTCCAAATATGCTCATTTTGTCCCATTGGCACACCCGTATACGGCTCAATCCGTGGCTCAGGCCTTCTTTGAGTCCATTGTGCGCCTCCATGGGTTTCCAGAATCAATTGTCAGTGATCGCGTGTTATAGACATGGGCCTTGGGTCAGTTGGGGTAGTATTAGGAATAAGAGATTGGTTTCTATTTGAGTTAGAGTTTGGTTTCCTTGTATTAGAGATATAGTTAGAGATATGATTGGAGTTAGATTACATCTGTTAGGGGGAGCCATCTATATAAAGAGGCTACCGCATGCCATTGTCATTAAGCAGAGTAATAATAAAGTCTTCCTAGTCTAAAGTCTCTCCTCCTCCCTACGCCGACTCCATCCCGCCATCTTCTTGGTGGTGTTTACACTGCTATGAACTAAGGTTCATAACAGATTGATATCGAGCGGTCGATCCTTCCCACGACTTCGCTACCATGATTTCGCGATTCGCCCTGCTGTAGTCGTTAGCCATGATAAAGCTAGCGCCAACGAGTTGGCGGCATCAACAAGAAGATGACTGACGACCTTCTCAACATACATGCCATCCTTGAGAGGATGGAAAATCGGATGAAGGAGCAACAAGAAACAAAGAACAAGACACATCATCCATCATCATCCGATCTCCAACAAAAACAAGAACAACGACCATCGCCATCGCCGACCACCGCCGCTGCGCGCTCTCTCGCTTCGCAGCCGCTGCTCGTTGGCGCCGCCCTCGCCGCCGCAGACGGCGCTCGCTCGGCCGCCGCTCTGCAGACGCCGCTCCGCGGCCGCCGCTAGCCGGGTCGTCGCTCGCCTCTGTTTCACCGCGCGCTCGCTCGCCGGAATCGCAAGTCGCTAAGCCGATTGCTGCTCGCCGGGAGCTACCGCTGCCGCCACGGCCCACACCGACCGACGCTTGCGCCGCCGTGGCCGCTCGGCCGCCATGCGTCCGTCTCGTCGAGCCGTTGCCGCCGCCGCGTCTCCTCGCTGCGCTGCCGCCCGCCGCCGGTATCTCGCCGAAGTCGCCACTGCCACGGAGCTACTCGCCAGATCCGCCGTCGTCCGGGTCGTGATCGCATGCCGCGGCGAATCCGCCGCCATCTCGCCGCTGTCGGCCGATCCGCGCTACATCGCCGGAGTCGCCGCTCTGTCGCGGTTCGCCTCGCCGCTGATTCGCTTCGCTGATTCCGCCGGCCGCCTCGTCGAGCCGCGCCTCCATCTTCTTCGCTGCTTCGCAGCCGCCGCCGCCCGCCGCTCGCCGGTTCTTGCCGCTTGTCTTCGCCGCCGCCGCCGGATTGCCGCGCCTCGATCGCCGCTCTTCGCTGCCGCCGCGCCGGATCTTCGCCCGCCGCCGCGCCCGACCGAGGCGCTTTAGTCGGCCGTGCGTTCGGCCAGGAGTTCTGATCGGTTTAAAACCGACCGGTTAGGTTAAGTTAGGGCAAAAAAACTTTTGCGGGCATTCTATTTCCGGCGCGCTACACTCGCCTAGCTTTGTTCGCGTGGATCCGCCATCCGCTCCATCCGCCGCAAAGACCTGCCACCGCTCGTCTTCTACATCGGCGTGAAGGTCTTCCATTGACCGCCGTTTAGCGTACCGAGGACAAGCCGCTTGTCCGGGAGGTGTAATGTTATAGACATGGGCCTTGGGTCAGTTGGGGTAGTATTAGGAATAAGAGATTGGTTTCTATTTGAGTTAGGGATTGGTTTCCTTGTATTAGAGATATAGTTAGAGATATGATTGGAGTTAGATTACATCTGTTAGGGGGAGCCATCTATATAAAGAGGCTACCGCATGCCATTGTCATTAAGCAGAGTAATAATAAAGTCTTCCTAGTCTAAAGTCTCTCCTCCCTCCCTACGCCGACTCCATCCGGCCATCTTCTTGGTGGTGTTTACCCGTTATGAACTAAGGTTCATAACATCGCGATACAATTTTCACAAGCCATTTTTGGACTGAACTATTTTGGTTGGCTGGAGTCTCTCTTGATATGACCTCCGCCTTTCACCCGCAAGCTGATGGCCAGAGCGAAGTTGTTAATCACACCATCGAAATGTATCTTCGTTGTCTCAGCGGAGATCGACCTCGTCAGTGGGTTAAATGGCTCCCGTGGGCTGAATTCTGTTACAATACATCGTTTCACTCTGCTCTTAGATGCACTCCCTTCCAGGTGGTGTACGGGCGTCCTCCCCCGGCCCTTCTTCCTTATCAAGCAGGCTCCGCTCAAGTCGCAGCAGTGGATGATACTTTACGTGCCCGTGATGAATTTCTTCTTGACATACGGGAACGTTTACTACATGCTCAGCAACGCATGAAGGCGTTCTATGACAAACACCACCGGGAAGTTGAATTTGAGGTGGGTCACTGGGTTATGCTAAAGCTCCATCACCGCCAGGCAGTGGGAATTAGTACAAAATTTTCCAAGTTGTCTCCCAAATACTATGGGCCATATCAAATCATTGGTCGAGTTGGTTCCGTAGCTTATAAACTTCAACTCCCTCCATCGGCTCGTGTCCACAATGTGTTCCATGTGGCCTTTTTGAAGAGATTCAATGGACCCCCACCTGCAGCTCCACCGGATCTTCCAGACATTCTTAATGGAAGAGCTCTTGCTGCTCCTTCTACAATTGTTCGTTCTCGTCTGCATAAAGGCAACTGGGAAGTCTTGGTTCAATGGAAGGACCAGCCAGCAGCAGATGCGTCGTGGATGCCGGTTTCAGACTTCAAACGCCTTTACCCAACTTTTCACCGAGGACGAGCCGTTTCCTCGAGAGGGGAAATGTTATGGATTCCTATTGGGGTAAGCACTACGTCCGACGCTCCAAACGCGAGACGTCTCAACATGACTTAGCGGCTCCTGCTTTGCGAGTCCTCTGTAAGTCTGCATCTTTAGAAAGTCCCTTATGGATTCCTTAGATAAGAAGTCGTTTAGATGTCGGTCTCTTGAGAAAATTGGGATTGTAAGAGTATAAATACCGTCCTGCGTTTCAGCGGACAGGTAAGAAAGAAATAAAGTATCTCTTTTCCCCCAAACCCTAGATTCTGTACGCAGGTATCAACCACGGCGGCGCAAGGAGCTGATCGCAGGGAAGAAGCCGCCGACGACCAGACCAACCACCCGTATAACCTGAGGTCATGGGGCAAGATACACAACACACACCGACATGGTTTTTTTTATTGGTACCTGTGAGTTATGCAACATGTAAATGTGGTGGATTCTATATTTCTACATGAAGAATATCTCATGTGTTCATCCTAAGTTGCTAAACAGAAAGGCACATATGAATATCTGATCCATATCATACATCTGTCTTATGAAATTCTATAGGTTGTTCCAAGGCACTATATGGTTGAACTCCATGAGAATTGGTATTCTCTCGGGGAACGTATTGTGTGCAATCTAGCTTGGGATGCAATCACGGTGCACTCCAACTAAAAAAGTTACGAAAAATTCTTAAAAAAATTCTAGATGTATTTCGTGGTTTACTCCACCTATGTATAAAATTTCAAATTCGGATTCATGTTATGTTAAGAGTAGCAAAAAAGAGAATTCTGATAAATTTGAACTCTAAACATCTGTCAGATTTTTCTCTTTTTTTTGTTACTCTTAACATAAAACATGGTTGTTACGACGGAATTGGCGACCATGGCGAGTGAGGGGCGCCAGGACGCCATGGCGAACACCATACGCGAGTGTATCCTGTACACATACAACCACCTCTCTCTCTCTCTCGTCTAAAGCCATATGCGAATGTCCCCTCCCCTCCCGTCTCTGTCTCTCCTGACCTCTCTCCCGTCTCTCTCTGTCTCTCCCAACCCCTCTCTCTCCCGTCTCTCCTGCGGCGACTCCTCTCCCCGTCACCGCCTCCCCCGTCTGCCGTCTCCTCCCCTCTCAGGTGTGCCCTTCCCCTGCCGCCTCCTCCCCTTTCAGGTGCGTCCTCCCCACTGCCTCCTCCCCTCCTCTTTGCCTCACCTCCCGGCCGCCTCCTCCCCTGGCCACTCCCCCCTCCCCAACCCCAAGGCGTGGCTAGTGGCTATGGCGTGCATCCAGCTCCGCTGCGACGCCTAGGCGATGCCGTGACAAGCATGACATAGAATGAATTTGAACTTGAAATTCTATACATAAGTAGAGTAAGTTTAGAAGTACATCTAGAATTTTTTTGGATTTTTTTGTGACTTTTTTAGTTGGAGTGCACAGTATTTGCACCCGAAGCTAGATTGCACACAATATGTTTCCATTTTCCCAATCTGAGAGAGCAGATGGGGCTCTAGGATTATCCTTTGGGAAGACTTGACACGCGTACTCCTAGGTTATCTGTTTATACTGTGTGCTCATCATGCTTGTCACAACGTCGCCTTGGCGTCCAGGTGTCGGGGAGGAGACGCCAGGGAGGAGCGCCTCACCTTGGCCCGAACCCTAGCTTCATCGCCAGGTATGCCGTCCGCCCTCTCCTCTCTGGCCGCGCTCCGGCCGCACCGCCTCCCTCCACCTGCGCCGCCTCCCTCCCTCCCGCCGCGCCGCCTTCCTCCCTCCCGCCACACCGCCTCCCTCCCGCACTCCGGCCCCCTCCCTCCCGTCGTCTCCCTCCCGTGCTCGGGCCACCTCTCTCCCGCTGCCGGCGCCTATCTCTGGCCTGCTCCTGCCGTCGGCGCCGATCTCCAGCTTGCTCCCACCGCCGAGGGGAGGGGATGCGACGGGGGGAGGCAGCGGCAGGGGGGAGGCGTTGTGGAGGTGAGGCGCTGGGGGGAGGACGTGGCGCGTGGGGGAGGACGTGGCTGGGGAGGGGAGGCAGCACGTGGGGGAGGAAGCGCTGGGGAGGGGAGGGAGGCGTCGGGGAGAGGCGCCGGGGAGGGGAGTCGGGCTCGGGAGAGAGACGAGTGGGAGTCGGGAGAGAGTCGGGAGACGGGAGACAGGATTGTAAATGTATGGGGGGAGACAACGGAAGAGAGCAACTGAATGAAACATTCACCGTATACAGCGTCGAGAGTACGTACGCATGTATACACGTCACCTAGGCGTCCCGGTGCCTAAGAGGCGCCGTGGTCGCCAATTACGCCGTGACAACCATGGTGCTCATAAGATGATATGCATTGGCTAAATACTGCCTACCAATTTTTGTTCCTGAAGCACATCTGGAAGGTGCTTTCCTAGGTTCCCAGCATAGCAATGTCAAATAGGTAAGTCTTCACTGTTACTAACAATATTTGTAGACTGACTTGCCTTGTCAGTTGGCAATTCGTCGACACCTAAAAAGTTTTGTCAAATTTATGTTCATGAGTTTGACTGGTGGAGTTCGTTCATGAGTTGGTCTATTGGAGTTTCAAGTAGAACTTGTCAGATTACGGGGGTGTTCTTTTGGGCTTTTAAAAGCGGCTTTTGGCTTCTGCTACAGTACCTAACTTTTAAACGGAGTATTTTCTCAAAACGGAGTCTACAAGTTAAACGATCTACACGTTAAAAGCCTAACATCTGTACCAGCCAAAATCGCAAGTGAGTATCTGTCTCTCCGTAATCTGTACCGTAAACAGCCAAAATTCAAAAATTTCAGCCAAAAGCCATAAGCCGCAGCCGAAAAGAACAGGCCCTACTTGTGGCAACTGTTGGGGCACAAGTCGGACTCTGCTTCTGACATGAGCACCTTGCAGCCAGGATATGTTTTTTAAAAAAAATGTGGAACTAACTGTGCTAGCCACTTGACATCGAGTTGCAATACTTGTTCCTGATGCCCAATTACATGTTCACTGTAAGAATTGCTGTGATGCTGTCTAATCAGTAGCTCTGCATATTCTTTCGCTGTTCGGTTGTTTATTGTGCTTTACTAGTTGCTTGCTTACTAGATATAATCTGGTGGTGCTTAACTATTAAGTTACTGTTAATAGATCTGCGGGATGATAAGCAGTTCTTCGAAGATCACCCTGGTGCCGTTCCTATTTCCACTGCCCAGGTATTCAAAGCTTTATCTGCTTGTATTTTGTTGCCTGCCAGCATTATGATTCAAGTCTTCAAAATCGTTTTGCTAATCAATGTAGGGTGAAGAGCTGAGGAAGCTAATTGGTGCAGCTGCCTACATTGAGTGCAGTTCAAAAACACAGCAAGTACTACATTTTCTTTTATCCGCTGCATGAAGCGTTGAGCTAACATGCCGTGCGTGGTTACTGATTGCTGTTGCTTTGCACCTGCAGAACATCAAGGCAGTGTTTGATGCGGCGATTAAGGTTGTTCTTCAGCCTCCAAAGCAAAAGAAGAAAAAGAGAAAGGCACAGAAAGGATGCACCATTTTGTAATTAAATGGTAGACTGAGCAGATGTTCCCCTTTTGCAAGTCTCTCGCTTCAAAGGATGGTCATCGCTTCGGGCTTCCTTGTATAATTTCGCTCGATGCCACCAGCAGAAGATATATAGCCCTGTCTTGGTGTTGGTCGTTTAAGATCCAGGTGCACTTGGTTTCTAGTGTGCGACTAGTTAAGTGGATGAGAAGGGGAATACACTGTACCCGTTTATTATGGATAAAGTGGATTGGTTAATTTGCAATATAGCTTGCTACATTAAGGCACTAGCTGCTAAACTGCGTGATTGGTCAATGTGGATGGTTAAGCGAAATTAGTTGTAGCCTGCCTTTGTGGTCAGGTGGATCCTTGTTTGTTTGGCTAAGCTGCATGGCTTGCTTGTTATGTTATTCGATTAGATCCATGATGCATTTGGGAAGCCCATCGGCGCTTTATATCGATCGATTTGCAGTGGTACTGTAATGTTGAGCAAATTTGTAGTGAAAAGACCGGATGTTTGTTTACATGTGATTGAGCAGCAAAACATGAGCATGCATGCACGATCCAGTGATGAACCGAGAGAGAGATTTACCATGGATCTTTGCAGGGGAAGCAGCACCCAGCATCCACAGCCAAAGCATGACAAGTAGTAGGTCGGAGCTGCAGATTTCCCGCGTTCTGTTGCAGCAGCCACACACACAATGCCTCCTCCCTCCTGGCCTTCTGGGTACAAAAATCACAAGCAGAATGTGGGAGATCAACAAAACAGAGGAGGGGGAAAACTTGGCTCCCCCTTTGGTGCTCCTCCTCGCTGTGCGCGCGCGCGTGTACTGGTGCAATGCGTGTAGTTGGCAGACACAGATAACTGCAAGGTAAAGAGAGAATTCCTAATCTTTCTTTATTGCTTTTCTTTTGATTCCGTATATAAAATAGCTAATAATACTCTCTATTTATAGCTTACTGGTGATGTGTCCACCATGGGGTAAGCTGTAATCTAGCTAGGATATCAGGTAAAGCGAGTTAGCACTTGTCTAAGCAGGTATGTATAATAATTTAGGGTTTATAAATTAGGAAGCGCAAACATGGCGTGGTAAGTAGGGACAGTCAGGCAAAGAATATAACTAAATAAAAAAAAAGCAACAAAGTGTAGAAAACAAGAAGAGTAATAAGAAGCAACGTAACTATCTTTGTTCTGAGTAACGGTAATATTAATTGGTACAGCAGGCAGGCAGGTTGGGTAGCCTAACGAAGGCGACGCAGTAGACCATAACAATACCGACCGTATGAATCCATTCAAGCAAATAGCATGCAGAAGTAGAGCATGGAAGCACTGTATAAGAGATAGTTACCATCGTAAAGCCGTGGTATATATGATCGGAGGCCGTACGTAGAGAGAACGAACACCTTAATTAATAAGATCAGAAGGAAGGCAAATACGTACATTTCACAACATGTACACACCCTCCTGCATAACAAATGAAACATTACAACCGGAAATCACTAAAGTCGTAAGGAACGATCTGGAAAGCATGCATATCCACAGGAATCAGAAAATATAATGCAGTAGCATATATTATTATTATTATTATTATTATTATTATTATTATTATTATTATTATTATTATTATTATTATTATTATACCATTATATTGCAGTTGCTGCCGCCTCTTCTTCGTGTTCGATCGGCTATATATGGCATCATTTAATTTTGGGGTTAGGGCGAGCACATTAATTTTGATGTTTTGGACCAAAATTCTACTAGTGTATACTGACTGCATATATATACGTACGTACACATGCATGCATGGATCACTCTCCTATATATGTGTCTTTCTTTTGCATTTCCATATACCTTTTTACCATCACTTTTGTCTCTGTAACTTGCATTGTACTGTCTCCGCTTTCAAGTATTTGATCACTATTTTGTTTTGTTCACAGAAAGACAATATTTGGTCAATACTCCATCCGGTCTCAAAAATTTGTCATTCTAGACACCCACACGGTCCTCAAAACACATCTTTAACTACTAACTTATATTGTAATATATTTATAAAGCCTAATAAAATTAACAAAAATGTATTTGTAAGGAGACATGCATATATACCGGATCAACAAAAAAGACAATCGTTTCTTTAGCTAACATGTACTACAGTAACTACAATATAATTCTGGTCCTCACATGGCACCTTTGGTATAACTTAAAACATCGATCAACCCTTGGTACCCAATGACATCATCAAGGGTACTGCAGAGGAAATGGAAAGGCACTGTTAGAAGCTTTTCATTCATTTAAAGAAAGAAAGACACCCTTTGGACTTGCAAGCGCAGGAGGTACCATAGGCGCACCCAAAATCTTATCATATTATTCTCATTTTAAAATTCCTATTATTTAATCTCTTCAGTTTTCACCATCTTTTAAAAAAATTCTCCTCTCAGTTCATATCATCTGCCTTTACGAAGTAAAGGCGTGGTGATGCAGTGCCGTGTCTTTATCCAGGGTTATCGGAGCAATCCGAGGATTTTTTTTTTTCGGAGCACATTTGACCGAAAGCGTGACCTATAGCTCACGATTTCAACTTTTCATGTCGTTCTGGGGTTGCCAGAGCAGTCCGGGGATTTTTATTTTTCGGAGCACATTTGCACGAAAGCGTGACCTATAGCTAACGATTTTCAACTTTTCAAAACGTTCCGGTGTTACTGGAGGATTCCAGGGTTTTTTGTCGCATCACATTTGGCCGAAAGGATGACCCATAGCTCAAGATTTTCCGCTTTTCTAATCCTTCCGGGGTAACTGGAGGACTCCGGAGATTTTTTTTTTCGAATCACATTTGGCCAAAAGCATGACCTATAGCTCACGATTTTCAGCTTTTCTAGTCGTTCAAGGGTTACTGGAGCAGTCGGAGGAATTTTGTTTCTCGGAGCAGATTTAGGCGAAACCGTGACCTATAGCTCACGATTTTTAGCTTTTCTATTTGTTTCTGGGTTACCGTGGCAGTCCGAGGATTTTTATTTTTCGGAGTACATTTGGCCGAAACCGTAATCTATAGCTCACGATTTTCAGTTTTTCAAGTCGTTCCGGGTTTACCGGACCTATCCATGTATTTTTATTTTTCGGAGCACATTTGGCCGAAAGCGTGACCTATAGCTCACCATTTTAGCTTTTCTAGTCGTTTCGGGGTTTCCGGACCAGTGCCGGGATTTTTATTTTTTGGAGCACATTTGCCGAAAGCGTGACCCATAGCTCACAATTTTCAGCTTTTCTAGTCATTCCGGTGTTACCAAAGCAGTCCGGGTATTTTTATTTTTTGAACCACATTTGGCCGAAAGCGTGACCTATAACTCTCGATTTTCTGCTTTTTCTAGTCGTGCTAGGGCTACCAGAGCATTTTGACGATTTTTGTTTCTCGAGTCAGATTTGGTCAAAAGCGTGGCCTATAGCTCACGATTTCAGATTTTCTAGTCGTTCCGGGTTTACAGGAGTAGTATGGAGATTTTTAGTTTTCGGC
Source organism: Dendrocalamus sinicus (assembly GCA_036346575.1). NCBI lineage: Eukaryota > Viridiplantae > Streptophyta > Magnoliopsida > Poales > Poaceae > Dendrocalamus > Dendrocalamus sinicus. The sequence goes on from CM070644.1 coordinate 49,423,810, forward strand.
GCACATTGGCCGAAAGCGTACCTATAGAGCACGATTTTCAGCTTTTCTTGTCGTTCCAGGGTTACCAGAGCAGTCCGGGTAGTTTTAAATTTTGGAAAAGATTTGGCCAAAAACGTGACACGATTTTCAGCGTTTCTAGTCGTTGTAGGGTTACCGGGCCAGTCTGGGGATTTTTATTTTTCGGAGCACATTTGGCCGAAAAAGTGATCTATAGCACACGATTTTCAACTTTTCTAATCGTTCCAGGGTTATCGGAGCAATCCGAGGATTTTTGTTTTTCGGAGCACATTTGGCCGAAAGCGTGACCTATAGCTCACGATTTCAACTTTTCATGTCGTTCCGGGGTTGCCGGAGCAGTCCGGGGATTTTTATTTTTCGGAGCACATTTGCACGAAAGCGTGACCTATAGATAACGATTTTCAACTTTTCAAAACGTTCCAGTGTTACCGGAGGATTCCAGGGATTTTTGTCGCATCACATTTGGCCGAAAGGATGACCCATAGCTCAAGATTTTCCGCTTTTCTAATCATTCCGGGGTTACTGGAGGACTCCGAAGATTTTTTCGAATCACATTTGGCAAAAAGCGTGACCTATAGCTCACGATTTTCAGCTTTTCTAGTCGCTCAAGGGTTACTGGAGCAGCCGGGGGAATTTTGTTTCTCGGAGCAGATTTAGGCGAAACCGTGACCTATAGCTCACGATTTTTAGCTTTTGTATTTGTTTCTGAGTTATCGTGGCAGTCCGAGAATTTTTATTTTTCGGAGCACATTTGGCCGAAAGCGTGACCTATAGCTCACGATTTTCAGCTTTTCAAGTCGTTCCGGGTTTACCGGACCTATCCAGGTATTTTTATTTTTCGGAGCACATTTGGCCGAAAGCGTGACCTATAGCTCACCATTTTAGCTTTTCTAGTCGTTTCGGGGTTTCCGGACCTGTGCCGGGATTTTTATTTTTTGGAGCACATTTGGACGAAAGCGTGACCCATAGCTCACGATTTTCAGCTTTTCTTCTCGTTCCAGGGTTACCAGGCCAGTTCGAGGATATTTAATTTTCGGAGCACATTTGTCGAAAGTGTTCATATAGATCACGATTTTCAGCTTTTCTAGTCATTCCGGTGTTACCAGAGCAGTCCGGGTATTTTTATTTTTTGAAGCACATTTGGCCGAAAGCGTGACCTATAACTCCCGTTTTTCTGCTTTTCTAGTCGTGCTAGGGCTACCGGAGCATTCCGACGATTTTTGTTTCTCGGGGCAGATTTGGTCGAAAGCGTGACCTATAGCTCACGATTTCAGCTTTTTCTAGTCGTTCCAGGTTTACCGGAGTAGTACGGGGATTTTTAGTTTTCGGAGTACATTTGCCGAAAGCGTACATATAGCTCACGATTTTCAGCTTTTCTTGTCATTCCAGGGTTACCAAAGCAGTCCGGGTAGTTTTATATTTTGGAAGCTCACGATTTTCAGCTTTTCTAGTCGTTGTAGGGTTAACGGGCCAGTTTGGGCATTTTTATTTTTCGGAGCACATTTGGCCGAAAGAGTGATCTATAGCACACGATTTTCAACTTTTCTAGTCATTCCAGGGTTATCGGAGCAATCCGGGGATTTTTTCGGAGCACATTTGGCCGAAAGCGTGACCTATAGCTCACGATTTCAACTTTTCTTATCGTTCCGTGGTTACCGGAGTAGTCCGAGGATTTTTATTTTTCGGAGCACATCTGGCCGAAAGCGTGACCTATAGCTCACGATTTTCAGCTTTTCTAGTCGTTCTGGGGTTACCGGACCTGTGCAGGTATTTTTATTTTTCGGAGCACATTTGGCCGAAAATGTGACCTATTGCTCATGATTTCAACTTTTCTTGTCATTCCGTGGTTACCAGAGTAGTCCAGGGATTTTTATTTTTTGGAGCACATTTGCACGAAATCGTGACCTATAACTAACGTTTTTCAACTTTTCTAAACGTTCCGGTGTTACCGGAGGATTCCAGGGATTTTTGTCGCATCACATTTGGCCGAAAGGGTGACCCATAGCTCAAGATTTTCCGCTTGTCTAATCGTTCCGGGGTATTAGAGGACTCCGGAGATTTTTTTCGAATCACATTTGGCCAAAAGCGTGACCTATAGCTCACGATTTTCAGCTTTTCTAGTCGTTCAAGGGTTACTGGAGCAGTCAGCAGAATTTTGTTTCTCAGAGCAGATTTGACCGAAAGCGTGACATATAGGTCACAATTTCAGCTTTTCTAGTCGTCCTGCGGTTACTATAGCAGTCCAGAAATTTTTATTTTTCCAAGCACATTTGGCTGAAAGCGTGACCTATAGCTCACGATTTCCAGCTTTTCTAATCGTTCCAGGGTTACCGGACCTGTGTAGAGATTTTTATTTTTTAGAGCACATTTGGCTGAAAGCTTGACCTGTATCTCACATTTTAGCTTTTCTAGTCGTTCCGGGGTTACCGGACTTGTCCAGGTATTTTTATTTTTCGGAGCACATTTGGCTGAAAGCGTGACCTATGGCTCACCATTTTAGCTTTTCTAGATCATGCTATAGGCCGAAAGCGTGCTATAGATCATGCCGTTCCGGGATTGCCGGAGCTGTCCGGGGATTTTTATTTTTCAGAGCACGTTTGCACGAAAGCGTGACCTATAGCTAACGATTTTCAACTCTTCTAAACGTTCTGGTTTCACCGGAGGATTCCAGGGATTTTTGTCACATCACATTTGGCCGAAAGGGTGACCCATAGCTCAAGATTTTCCGCTTTTCTAATCGTTCCGGGGTTACTGGAGGACTCCGGGGATTTTTTTTGAATCACATTTGGCCAAAAGCGTGACCTATAGCTCACGATTTTCAAATTTTCTAGTCGTTCAAGGGTTACTGGAGCAGTCGGGGGAATTTTGTTTCTCAGAGCATATTTAGGCGAAACCGTGACCTATAGCTCACGATTTTTAGCTTTTCTATTTGTTTCTGAGTTACCGGTGCAGTCCGAGGATTTTTATTTTTCGGAGCACATTTGGCCGAAAGCGTGACCTGATTTCAGCTTTTTCTAGTCGTTCCAGGTTTACCGGAGTAGTACGGGGATTTTTAGTTTTCGGAGCACATTTCCCGAAAGCGTACCTATAGCTCACGATTTTCAGCTTTTCTTGTCGTTCCAGGGTTACCAAAGCTGTCCGGGTAGTTTTATATTTTGGAACAGATTTGGCCGAAAACGTAATCACGATTTTCAGCTTTTCTAATCGTTGTAGGGTTACCGGGCCAGTCTGGGCATTTTTATTTTTCGGAGCACATTTGGCCGAAAGAGTGATCTATAGCACACGATTTTCAACTTTTCTAGTCATTCCAGGGTTATCGGAGCAATCCGGGGATTTTTGTTTTTCGGACCACATTTGGCCGAAAGCGTGACCTATAGCTCACGATTTCAACTTTTCTTGTCGTTCCGTGGTTACCAGAGTAGTCCGAGAATTTTTATTTTTCGGAGCACATTTGCACGAAATCATGACCTATAGCTAACGATTTTCAAATTTTCTAAACGTTCCGGCGTTACCGGAGGATTCCAGGAATTTTTGTCGCACCACATTTGGCCGAAAGGGTGACCCATAGCTCAAGATTTTCCGCTTATCTAATCGTTCCGGGCTATTGGAGGACTCCGGAAATTTTTTTTCGAATCACACTTGGCCAAAAGCGTGACCTATAGCTCACGATTTTCAGCTTTTCTAGTCGTTCAAGGGTTACTGGAGCAGTCGGGAGAATTTTGTTTCTCGGAGCAGATTTGACCGAAAGCGTGACCTATAGGTCACAATTTCAGCTTTTCTAGTCGTCCCGCGGTTACCATAGCAGTCTGGTTATTTTTATTTTTCAAAGCACATTTGGCCGAAAGCGTGACCTATAGCTCACGATTTTCAGCTTTTCTAACCGTTCCGGGGTTACCAGACCTGTGCAGGCATTTTTATTTTTCGGAGCACATGTGGCCGAAAGCGTGACCTGTAGCTCACATTTTAGCTTTTCTAGTCGTTCCGGGGTTTCCGGACCAGTGTGGGGATTTTTATTTTTTGGAGCACATCTGGCGAAAGCGTGACCTATAGCTCACGATTTTCAGTTTTTCTAGTCGTTCCGGGGTTACCAGACTTGTACAGGTATTTTTATTTTTCGGAGCACACTTGGCCGAAAGCGTGACCTATGGCTCACCATTTTAGCTTTTCTAGTCGTTTCGGGCTTTCCAGGCCTGTGCCGAGATTTTTATTTTTTAGAGCACATTTGGCCGAGAGCGAGACCTATAGCTCACGATTTTCATCTTTTCTAGTCGTTCCAGGGTTACTGGGCCAGTCCGTGGATTTTTAATTTTCGGAGCACATTTGCCGAAAGTGTACCTATAGCTCACGATTTTCAGCTTTTCTTGTCATTCCGGTGTTACCAGAGCAGTCCGGATATTTTTATTTTTTGAAGCACATTTGGCTGAAAGCCTGACCTATAACTCCCGATTTTCTGCTTTTTCTAGTCGTGCTAGGGCTACCAGAGCATTTCGACGATTTGTGTTTCTTGGGGCGGATTTGGTCGAAAGCGTGACTTATAGCTCACGATTTCAGCTTTTCTAGTCGTTCCGGGTTTACAGGAGTAGTACGGGGATTTTTAGTTTTCGGAGCACATTGGCCGAAAGCGTACCTATAGAGCACGATTTTCAGCTTTTCTTGTCGTTCCAGGGTAACCAGAGCCGTCCAGGTAGTTTTATATTTTGGAAAAGATTTGGCAGAAAACATGACCTATAGCTCACGATTTTCAGCGTTTCTAGTCGTTGTAGGGTTACCGGGCCAGTCTGGGGATTTTTATTTTTCGGAGCACGTTTGGCCGAAAGAGTGATCTATAGCACACGATTTTCAACTTTTCTAGTCATTCTAGGGTTACCGGAGCATTCCGGGGATTTTTGTTTTTCGGAGCACATTTGGCCGAAAGCGTGACCTATAGCTCACGATTTCAACTTTTCATGTCGTTCCGGGGTTGCCGGAGCAGTCCGGGGATTTTTATTTTTCGGAGCACATTTGCACGAAAGCGTGACCTATAGCTAACGATTTTCAACTTTTCTAAATATTCTGGTTTTACCGGAGGATTTCAGGGATTTTTGTCGCATCACATTTGGTCGAAAGGGTGACCCGTAGGTCAAGATTTTTCGCTTTTCTAATCGTTCCAGGGTTGTTGGAGGACTCTGGGTATTTTTTTTCGAATCACATTTGGTCAAAAGCGTGACCTATCTCACGATTTTTAGCTTTTCTAGTCATTCAAGGGTTACTCGAGCAGTCGGGGGAATTTTGTATCTCGGAGCAGATTTGGCCGAAAGCGTAACCTATAGGTCACGATTTCAGCTTTTCTAGTCGTCCCGCGGTTACCATAGCAGTCCGGGTATTTTTATTTTTCGAAGCACATTTGGCCGAAAGCGTGACCTATAGCTCACGATTTTCAGCTTTTCTGATCGTTCCGGGGTTACCGGACCTGTGTAGGGATTTTTATTTTTCGGAGCACATGTGGCCGAAAGCGTGATAGGTCAAATTTTTTGGAAGCACCTATGGCTCACGATTTCAACATTTCTAGTCGTTCCGGTGTTACCGGAGTAATCCTGGGATTTTTAGTTTTTGGAGCGCATTTACTGAAAGCGTACCCATAGCTCATGATTTTCAACTTTTCTAGTCGTTGTACGGTTACCCGGCATGTCTGGGGATTTTTATTTTTCGGAGCACATCTGACCAAAAGAGATCTATAGCTCATGATTTTCAACTTTTCTAGTCGTTCCAAGGTTACCGGAGCATTCCAGGGATGTTTGTTTTTCGGAGCATATTTGGCCGAAAGCATGTCCTATAGCTCACGATTTTAGCTTTCCTTGTCGTTCCGGGGTTACCGGAGCAGTCTGGTGATTTTTATTTTTTGGAGCATATTTGCACAAAAGCGTCACCTATAGCTATCGATTTTCAACTTTCCTAAACGTTCCAGTGTTACCTGTGCATTCCGTGGATTTTTGTCGCATCACATTTGGCCGAAAGGGTGACCCATAGCTCAAGATTCTCAGCTTTTCTAGTCGTTAAAGGTTACCGGTGCAGTTGGGGGATTTTTATTTTTTGAAGCACATTTGGCCGAAAGCGTAACCTATAGCTCACGATTTTCAGCTTTTCTAGTCGTTCTGGGGTTACTGGACCTATCCAGAAATTTTTGTTGTTCAGAGCACATTTGGCCGAAAGCATGACCAATAGCACTCATTTTAGCTTTCCTAGTCGTTTCGGGGTTTTCAGACCCGTGCGGGGATTTTTATTTTTCGGAGCACATTTGGCCGAAAGTGTGACGTATAGCTCACGATTTTCAGCTTCCTAGTCGTTCCAGGGTTACCGGGCCAATCTGGGTATTTTTAATTTTCGGAGCACAATTAGCCGAAAGATTGACATATAACTCACGATTTTCAACTTTTCTAGTTGTTCCATGGTTACGGGAGCATTCCGGGGATTTTTATTTCTGAAAGCTAATTTGGCCGAAAGCATAACCTATAGCTCACGATTTCAGCATTTCTAATCGTTCTGGGGTTATCGGAGCAGTCCATGGATTTTTATTTTTTGGGCACATTTGTCTGAAAGTGTGACCTATAGTTAACGATTTTCAACTTTTGTAATCGTTCCGGTGTTACCGGAGGATTTGGGGATTTTTGTCGCATCACATTTGGGCGAAAGGGTGACCCATAGCTCAAAATTTTCCCCTTTTCTAGTCGTTCCGGGGTTACTGGAGGACTCCGGGGATTTTTTTTCGCATCACATTTTACCGGAAGCGTGACCTATAGCTCACGATTTTCAGCTTTTCAAGTTATTCAAGGCTTACTGGAGCAGTCGGGGGAATTTTGATTCTTGGAGAAGATTCGGCCGAAAGCATACCTATAGCTCATGATTTTTCATTTTTCTAATCGATCCGGTGTTTCCAGAGTGGTCCGGGTATTTTCAATTTTTAAAATACATTTGGCCGAAAGCATGACCTATAACTCACGATATTCAGCATTTCTAGTCGTGCCAGTGTTACCGGAAAATTCCGACGATTTTTGTTTCTCAGGGCAGATTTGGTCGAAAGCGTGACCTATAGCTCACGATTTTAGCTTTTCTAGTCGTTCCAGTCTTACCGGGCCAGTCCGGGGATTTTTAATTTTCGGAGCACATTTGCTGAAAGCGTATCATAGCTCACGATTTTCAGCTTTTCTGGTTGTCCAAGGGTTACCGGAGCAGTCGGGGGAATTTTGTTTTTCGGAGTAGATTTGGCCGAAAGCGTGACCTATAGCTGACGATTTCAGCTTTTCTAGTCGTCCCGGGGTTACCGGACCAGTCCGGGGATTTTTATTTTTCGCATCACATTTGGCCGAAAGCGTGACCTATAGCTCAAGTGCTCCGAAAAATAAAAATCCCTGCACAGGTCCGGTAACCCCGGGACGATCAGAAAAGCAGAAAATCGTGAGCTATAGGTTACGCTTTCAGCCCCATGTGTTTCAAAAAATAAAAATCTCCGTACTGCTATGGTAAAAGCGGGACGACTAGAAAAGCTGAAATCGTGACCTATAGGTCACGCTTTCGGCCAAATCTGCTCCGAGAAACAAAATTCCCCCGACTGCTCCAGTAACCCTTGAACGACTAGAAAAGCTGAAAATCGGGAGGTATGGGTCACGCTTTTGGCCAAATGTGAGTCAAAAAAAAAAAAAAATCTCCGGAGTCGTCCAGTAACCCCGGAATGATTAGAAACGCGGAAAATCTTGAGCTATGTGTCACCCTTTCGACCAAATGTGACGCGACAAAAATCCCTGTAATCCTCCGGTAACACCGGAACGTTTTGAAAAGTTGAAAATCATTAGCTATAGGTCACAGTTTCGTGCAAATGTGCTCCGAAAAATTAAAATCCTCGGACTACTCCAGTAACCCCGGAACGACAAGAAAAGTTGAAATCGTGAGCTACAGGTCACACTTTCGGCCAAATGTGCTCCGAAAAATAAAAATCCTTGGATTGCTTCGATAACCCTGAAACGACTAGAAAAGTTGAAAATCGTGTGCTATAGATCACTCTTTCGTCCAAATGTGCCCCGAAAAACAAAAATCCTCGGATTGATCCGATAACCCTGGAACGACTAGAAATGTTGAAAATCGTGTGCTATAGATCACTCTTTCGGCCAAATGTGCTCCGAAAAATAAAAATCCCTAGACTGGCCCAGTAACCCTATAACGACTAGAAAAACTGAAAATCATGAGCTCACGTTTTCGACCAAATCTGTTCCAAAATATAAAACTACCCGGACTGCTTTGGTAACCCTGGAACGACAAGAAAAGCTGAAAATTGTGCTCTGTAGGTACGCTTTTGGCAAATGTGCTCCGAAAACTAAAAGTCCCCGTACTACTCCGGTAAACCCGGAATGACTAGAAAAGCTGAAATCGTGAGCTATAGGTCACGCTTTCGACCAAATCTGCCCCGAGAAACAAAAATCGTCGAAATGCTCCGGTAACCCTGGCACAACTAGAAAAGCTAAAAATCGTGAGTTATAGGTCACGCTTTCGGTCAAATGTGCTTCGAAAAATACAAATATCCGGACAGTTCTGGTAACACCGGAACGACTAGAAAAGCTGAATATTGTGAGCTATAGGTACGCTTTCGGCAAATGTGCCGCGAAAATAAAAAATTCTCGGACTGGCGCGGTAACCCTGGATCGACTAGAAAAGCTGAAAATCGTGAGATATAGGTCACGCTTTGGCCAGATGTGCTCCGAAAAATAAAATCCCCGCACTGGTCCGGAAACCCCAGAATGACTAGAAAAGCTAAAATATGAGCTATAGGTCACGCTTTCGGCCACATGTGCTCCGAAAAATTAAAAACCCTGCACAGTTCCGGTAACCCCGGAATGATAAAAAAAGCTGAGAATCGTGAGCTATAGGTCACGCTTTCGGCTAAATGTGCTTCGAAAAAAAAATACCCGGACTGCGATGGTAACCGCGGGACGACTAAAAAGCTGAAATCATGACCTACAGGTCACGCTTTCGGCCAAATCTGTTCCGAGAAACAAAATTCCCCCGACTACTCCAGTAACCCTTAAACGACTAGAAAAGCTGAAAATCGTGAGCTATAGGTTACGCTTTTGGCCAAATGTGATTCGAAAAAAAATCCCCGGAGTCCTCCAGTAACCCCGGAACAATTAGAAAAGCGAAAAATCTTGAGCTATGGGTCACCCTTTCGGCTAAATGTGATGCGACAAAAATCCTTGGAATCCTCCGGTAAAACCGGAACGTTTAGAAAAGTTGAAAATCGTTAGCTATAGGTCACGCTTTCGTGCAAATGTGCTCCAAAAAATAAAAATCCCCGGACTGCTCCGGCAACCCCGGAACGACATGAAAAGTTGAAATCGTGAGCTATAGGTCACGCTTTCGGCCAAATGTGATCCGAAAAAGAGAAATCCCCGGAATGCTCCGGTAACCCTGGAATGACTAGAAAAGTTGAAAATCGTGTGCAATAGATTACTCTTTCGGCCAAATGTGCTCCGAAAAATAAAAATCGCCAAACTGGCCCGGTAACCCTACAACGACTAGAAACGCTGAAAATCGTGAGTTATAGGTCACGTTTTCTGCCAAATCTTTTTCAAAATATAAAACTACCTGGACTGCTCTGGTTACCCTGGAACAACAAGAAAAGCTGAAAATCGTGCTCTATAGGTACGCTTTCGGCAAATGTGCTCCGAAAACTAAAAATCCCCGTACTACTCCTGTAAACCCGGAACGACTAGAAAAGCTGAAATCGTGAGCTATAGGTCACGTTTTCGACCAAATCTGCCCCGAGAAACAAAAATCGTCGAAATGCTCCGGTAGCCCTAGCACGACTAGAAAAAGCTGAAAATCGGGAGTTATAGGTCACGCTTTCGGCCAAATGTATTTCAAAAAATAAAAATACCCGGACTGCTCTGGTAACACCGGAATGACTAGAAAAGCTGAAAATTGTGAGCTATAGGTACACTTTCGGCAAATGTTCTCCGAAAATTAAAAATCCACGGACTGGCCCGGTAACCCTGGAATGACTAGAAAAGTTGAAAATCGTGAGCTATTAGTCTCGCTTTTGGCCAAATGTGCTCTAAAAAATAAAAATCCCGGCACAGGTCCGGAAAGTCCGAAACGACTAGGAAAGCTAAAATGGTGAGCTATAGGTCACGCTTTCGGCAAAGTGTGCTCCGAAAAATAAAAATACATGGACAAGTCTGGTAACCCCGGAACGAATAGAAAAGCTGAAAATCGTGAGCTATAGGTCACGCTTTCACCAGATGTGCTCCAAAAAATAAAAATCCCCACACTGGTCCGGAAACCCCGGAACGACTAGAAAAGCTAAAATGTGAGCTACAGGTCACGCTTTCGGCCACATGTGCTCCAAAAAATAAAAATGCCTGCACAGGTCTGGTAACCCCGGAACAGTTAGAAAAGCTCAAAATCGTGAGCTATAGGTCGCGCTTTCGGCCAAATGTGCATTGAAAAATAAAAATCCCCAGACTGCTATGGTAACCGCGGGACGACTAGAAAAGCTGAAAATTTGACCTATAGGTCACGCTTTCGGTCAAATCTGCTCCGATAAACAAAATTCTCCCGACTGCTCCAGTAACCCTTGAACGACTAGAAAAGCTGAAAATCGTGAGCTATAGGTCACGCTTTTGGCCAAATGTGATTCGAAATTTTTTTTTTGGAGTCCTCCAATAGCCTGGAACGATTAGATAAGCGGAAAATCTTGAGCTATGGGTCACCCTTTCGGCCAAATGTGATGCGACAAAAATCCCTGGAATACCCCGGTAACGCCGGAACGTTTAGAAAAATTGAAAACGTTAGCTATAGGTCATGATTTCGTGCAAATGTGCTCCGAAAAATAAAAATCCTCGGGCTACTCTGGTAACCACGGAACGACAAGAAAAGTTGAAATCGTGAGTTATAGGTCTCGCTTTCGGCCAAATGTGCTCCGAAAAACAAAAATCCCCGGATTTCTCCGATAACCTTGGAATGACTAGAAAAGTTGAAAATTGTGTGCTATAGATCACTCTTTTGGCCAAATGTGCTCCAAAAAATAAAAATGCCCAGACTGACCCGGTAACCCTACAACGATTAGAAAAGCTGAAAATCGTGAGCTATAGGTCACGTTTTCGACCAAATCTATTCGAAAATATAAAACTACCTGGACAGCTTTGGTAACCCTGGAACGACAAGAAAAGCTGAAAATCGTGATCTATAGGTACGCTTTCGGCAAATGTGCTCCGAAAACTAAAAATCCCCGTACTACTCCAGTAAGCCTGGAACGACTAGAAAAAGCTGAAATCGTGAGCTATAGGTCACGCTTTCGGTCAAATCTGCTCCGAAAAATAAAAATACCTGGATAGGTCCGGTAAACCCGGAACAACTTGAAAAGCTGAAAATCGTGAGCTATAGGTCACGCTTTCGGTAACTCAGAAACAAATAGAAAAGCTAATAATCGTGAGCTACGGTTTCACCTAAATTTGCTCCGAGAAACAAAATTCCCCCGACTGCTCCAGTAACCCTTGAACGACTAGAAAAGCTGAAAATCGTGAGCTATAGGTCACGCTTTTAACCAAATGTGGTTCGAAAAAAATCCGCGGAGTCCTCCAGTAACCCCGGAACGATTAGAAAAGCGGAAAATCTTGAACTATGGGTCACCTTTTTGGCCAAATGTTATGCGACAAAAATCCATGCAATCCTCCAGTAAAACCAGAACGTTTAGAAAAGTTGAAAATCGTTAGCTATAGGTCACGCTTTCGTGCAAATGTACTCCGAAAAATAAAAATCCCCGGACTGCTCCGGCAAGCCCGGAACGACATAATCTATAGCACGCTTTCGGCCTATAGCATGATCTAGAAAAACTAAAATGGTGAGCCACAGGTCACGCTTTCAGCCAAATGTGCTCCAAAAAATAAAAATACCTGGACAGGTCCGGTAACCCCGGAACGACTAGAAAACCAAAAATGTGAGCTACAGGTCAAGCTTTCATCCAAATGTGCTCGGAAAAATAAAAATCTCTGCATAGGTCCGGTAACCCCGGAACGATTAGAAAAGCTGAAAATCGTGAGCTATAGGTCACCCTTTCGGCCAAATGTGCTTGGAAAAATAAAAATCTCCGGACTGCTATAGTAACCGCAGGACGACAAGAAAAGCTGAAATCGTGACCTATAGGTCACGTTTTCGGTCAAATCTGCTCTGAGAAACAAAATTCCGCCGACTGCTCCAGTAACCCTTGAACGACTAGGAAAGCTAAAAATCGTGAGCTATAGGTCATGCTTTTGGCCAAATGTGATTCGAAAAAAAATTCCGGAGTCCTCCAATACCCCGGAACGATTAGAAAAGCGAAAAATCTTGAACTATGGGTCACCTTTTCGGCCAAATGTGATGCGACAAAAATCCCTGGAATCCCCCGGTAACACCAGAACGTTTAGACAAGTTGAAAATCGTTAGTTATAGGTCACGATTTCATGCAAATGTGCTCCGAAAAGTAAAAATCCCCGGACTACTCCGGTAACCACAGAACGACAAGAAAAGTTGAAATCATGAGCTATAGGTCACGCTTTCGGCCAAATATGCTCCGAAAAATAAAAATACCAGGACAGGTCCGGTAACCCCGGAACGACTGGAAAAGCTGAAAATCGTGAGCTATAGGTCACGCTTTCGGCTAGATGTGCTCCAAAAAAAATAAAAATCCTCGGACTACTCCGGTTACCACGGAACGACAAGAAAAGTTGAAATCGTGAGCTATAGGTCACGCTTTCGGCCAAATGTGCTCCAAAAAAAAATCCCTGGATTGCTCCGATAACCCTGTAATGAATAGAAAAGTTGAAAATCGTGTGCTATAGATCACTCTTTCGGCCAAATGTGCTCCGAAAAATAAAAAAGCTCAGACTGGCCCGGTAACCCTACAACGACTAGAAAAGCTGAAAATCGTGAGCTATAGGTCACGTTTTCGGCCAAATCTGTTCCAAAATATAAAACTACCCGAACTGCTTTGGTATCCCTAGAACGACAAGAAAAGCTGAAAATTGTGAGCTATAGGTACGCTTTCGGCAAATGTGCTCCGAAAACTAAAAATCCCCGTACTACTCCGGTAAACTTGGAACGAATAGAAACAGCTGAAATCGTGAGCTATAGGTCACGCTTTCGACCAAATCTGCCCCGAGAAACAAAAATCGTCGGAATGCTCCGGTAGCCCTAGCACGACTAGAAAAGCAGAAAAACGGGAATTATAGGTCACACTTTCGGCCAAATGTGCTTTAAAAAATAAAAATACCCGGACTGCTCTGGTAACTCCGGAATGACTAGAAAAGCTGAAAATCGTGATCTATATGAACACTTTCGACAAATGTGCTCCGAAAATTAAAAATCCCCGGACTGGCCTGGTAACCCTGGAACGAGAAGAAAAGCTGAAAATCGTGAGCTATGGGTCACGCTTTCGTCCAAATGTGTTCCAAAAAATAAAAATCCCGGCACAGGTCCGGAAACCCTGGAACGACAAGAAATCTGAAAATCGTGAGCTATAGGTACGCTTTCAGCCAAATGTGCTCCAAAAAATAAAAATCCTCGGACTGCCCCGGTAACTCAGAAACAAATAGAAAAGCTAAAAATCGTGAGCTATAGGTCACGGTTTCGCCTAAATCTGCTCCGAGAAACAAAATTCCCCCGACTGTTCCAGTAACCCTTGAACGACTAGAAAAGCTGAAAATCGTGAGCTATAGGTCACGTTTTTGGCCAAATGTGATTTGAAAAAAATCTCCGGAGTCCGCCAGTAACCCTGGAACGATTAGAAAAGCGAAAAATCTTGAGCTATGGGTCATCCTTTCGGCCAAATGTGATGCGACAAAAATCCCTGAAACCTCCGGTAACACCGGAACATTTTGAAAAGTTGAAAATCGTTAGCTATAGGTCACGCTTTCATGCAAATGTGCTCCAAAAAATAAAAATCCCCGGACTGCTCCGGCAATCCCGGAAAGACATGAAAAGTTGAAATCGTGAGCAATCGGTCACGCTTTCGGCCAAATGTGCTCCGAAAAACAAAAATCCTCGGATTGCTCCGATAACCCTGGAACAACTAGAAAAATTGAAAATCGTGTGCTATAGATCACTTTTTCGGCCAAATGCGCTCCAAAAAATAAAAATCCCCAGACTGGCCCGGTAACCTTATAAAGACTAGAAACGCTAAAAATCGTGTCATGTTTTCGGCCAAATCTTTTCCAAAATATAAAACTACCCGGACTGCTCTGGTAACCCTGGAACAACAAGAAAAGCTGAAAATTGTGCTCTGCAGGTACGCTTTCGGCCAATGTGCTCTGAAAACTAAAAATCCCCGTACTACTCCTGTTAACCCGGAACGACTAGAAAAGCTGAAATCGTGAGCTATAGGTCACGCTTTTGACCAAATCTACCTCGAGAAAGAAAAATCATGGAAATGCTCCGGTAGCCCTAGCACGACTAGAAAAAGCAGAAAATCGGGAGTTATAGGTCATGCTTTCGTCCAAATGGAAATGTTGTTTCTCGGAGCAAATTTGGCCGAAAGCTTGACCTATAGCTCACGATTTTGAGCTTTTCTAGTCGTTCTGGGGTTACCACAGCAGTCCGAGAAATTTTTACTTTTCGGAGCATATTCGGCTAAAAGCGTGACGTATAGCTCACGATTTCAGCTTTTCTAGTCGTTCTGCAGTTACTCGACAAGTGCGGGGTTTTTTTATTTTTCGGAGCACATTTGGCCGAAAGCGTGATCTATAGCTCGCAATTTCCAGCTCTTCTAATCGTTCCAGGGTTACCGGGCCAGTCTGGAGATTTTTATTTTTTGAAGCAGATTTGGCCGAGTGAGTGACCAATAGCTAATGATTTTCAACTTTTCTAGTTGTTACAGGGGTTACTGCCGTGGATTTCTTTGGCAGCACATTTTGCCGTGAGGGTGACCCATAACTCATGATTTTTCGCTTTTCTAGTCGTTCCGGTTTCTTCGCGACTTCGGGATTTTTTCGCATCGACGGGCGGCGTGACCTATAGCTCAAGATTTTAGCTTTTTAGTCATTCCGGTTCTGGACCTATGCAAGGATTTTAACTTTTCGGAGCACACTTGGCCGAAAGCGTAACCTATAGCTCACATTTTAGCTTTTCTAGTCGTTCTGGGGTTTCCGGACCAGTGCGAGGATTTTTATTTTTCTGAGCACATTTGCCCGAAAGCGTGACCTATAGCTTATGATTTTCCGATTTTCTAGTCGTTCCAGGGTTACCGGGCCAGTCCTGAGATTTTTAATTTTCGGAGCACATTTGGCGAAAGCGTACCTATAGCTCACGATTTTTAGCTTTTCTAGTCGTTCCGGTGTTACCAGAGCCGTCCGGGTATTTTTATATTTCGAAGCACATTTGGCCGAAAGCGTGACCTATAACTCACAATTTTCAGTTTTTCTAGTCGTGCCAGGGTTACCGGCGCATTTGTTTCTCAGGGCAGATTTGGTTGAAAGCGTGACCTATAGCTCATGATTTCAACTTTTCTACTCGTTCCGGGGTTTCCGGAGTAGTCCGGAGATTTTTATTTTGTCGGAGCACATTTGCCGAAAGTGTACCTATATCTCACGATTTTCAGCTTTTCTAGTCGTTCCAGGGTTACCGGAGCAGTCTGAGTATTTTTATATTTTGGAATAGATTTCGCTGAAAATGTGAGCTATAGCTCACGATTTTTAGCTTTTCTAGTCGTTCTAAGGTTACCGAGCGAGTCTGGAGATTTTTATTTTTTAGCGCACATTTGGCCGAAAGAGTGATCTATAGCTCACGATTTTCAGCTTTCCTAATCGTTCCAGGGTTACCGGAGTAGTCCGAGTATTTTTATATTTTGGACCAGATTTGGCGAAAATCGTGAGCTGGAAAACGTGACCTATAACTCACGATTTTCAGCTTTTCTAGTCGTTGTAGGGTTACCTTGCAAGTCTTGGGATTTTTTCGGAGTACCTTTGGCCGAAAGAGTGATCTATAGCTCACGATTTTCAACTTTTCTAGTCATTCCAGGGTTACCGGAGCATTCCGGGGATTTTTGTTTCACGGAGCAAATTTGGCGGCGTGACCCACACCACGATTTCAGCTTTTCTAGTCGTTCCGGGGTTGTCGGAGCAGTCCGAGGATTTTTATTTTTGGAGCACATTAGCACGAAAGCGTGACCTATACCTAACGATTTTCATCTTTTCTAAACATTCTGATGTTACCGGTGGACTCCGTGGATTTTTTTTCGCATCACATTTGGCCGAAAGCGTGACCTATAGCTTTTCTCGGAGCAAATTTTTTCTCGGAGCAAATTTGGCCGAAAGCGTAACATATAGGTCACGATTTCAGCTTTTCTAGTCATTCCGGGGTTACCATAGCAGGCTGGGGATTTTTTTTGGGGCACATTTGTCCAAAAGCGTGACCTATAGCTAACGATTTTCAACTTTTGTAATCTTTACGGTGTTACATGACCTATAGTTCACGATGTTTAGTTTTTCTAGTCATTCAACTGTTACCGGAGGAGTCGGGGGTAATTTTGTTTCTCAGAGCAGATTTGGCAGAAAGCGTGACCTATAGCTCACGATTTTCAGCATTTCTAGTCGTTTCGAGGTTACCAGGGCAGTCCCGGGATTTTTATTTTTTGGAGCACATTTTGCTGAAAGCGCTCACGATTTTCAACTTTTCAAGTCGTTCGGGGTTACCGGAGGATTTCAGGGATTTTTTTCGCATCACATATGGCCGAAAGCGTGATGTATAACTCACAATTTCAGCTTTTCTAGTCGTTACGGTGTTACTGGAGCAGTTCGGGGATTTATATTTTTCGGAGCACATTTGGGCGAAAGCGTGACCTATAACTCACGATTTTCAACTTTTCTAGTCGTGCCAGGTTTACCAGAGCATTCCGACGATTTTTGTTTCTCGGGGCAGATTTGCTCGAAAGCGTGACCTATAGCTCATGATTTCAGCTTTTCTAGTCGTTCCGGGGTTACCGGAGCAGTCCGTGGATTTTATTTTTTTGGAGCATATTTGCTCGAAAGCGTGACCTATAGCTAACAATTTTCAACTTTCCCAAACATTCTAGAGTTACCGGAGGATTCCAGGGGTTTTTGTCGCACCACATTTGGCCGAAAGGGTGACCAATAGCTTAACAATTTCCGCTTTTCTAATCGTTCCGGGGTTACTGGGGGACTCCGGGGATTTTTTTTGCATCAGATTTGGCCGAAAGCGTGACCTATAGCTCACGATTTACAGCTTTTCTAGTAGTTCAATGGTTACCGGAGAAGGCGGGGGAATTTTGTTTCTCGGATTAGATTAAGCCGAAAGCGTGACCTATAGCTCACGGTTTCAGCTTTTCTAGTCGTCCCAGGGTTACCGGCGCAGTCCGGTGATTTTTATTTGTCGAAGCACATTTGGCCGAAAGCGTGACATATAACTCACGATTTTCAGCTTTTCTAGTCGTTCCAGGGTAACCAAAGCAGTCCGGATAGTTTTATATTTTGGAGCAGATTTGGCCAAAAACGTGATCTATAGCACACAATTTTCAACTTTTCTATTCGTTCCAAGGTTATCGGAGCAATCCGGTGATTTGGCCGAAAGCGTGACCTACAGCTCACAATTTCAACTTTTCTTGTCGTTCCGGGGTTACCGGAGGAGTCCGGGGATTTTTATTTTTGGAGCACATTTGCACGAAATCGTGACCTATAGCTAACGATTTTCAACTTTTCTAAACTTTCCGGTGTTACAGGAGGATTCTAGGTATTTTTGTCACGTCACATTTGGCCGAAAGGGTGACCCATAGCTCAAGATTTTCCGCTTGTCTAATCGTTCCGGATTATTGGAGGACTCCAGGGATTTTTTTAATCACATTTGGCCAAAAGTGTGACTTGCTCACGATTTTCAGCATTTCTAGTCGTTCAAGGTTATTTGAGCGATCGGGCAAATTTTGTTTCTCGAGCGATTTGGCGAAAGCGTGACCTATAGGTCACGATTTCAGCTTTCTAGTCGTCCCGCGGTTACCATAGCGATCAGGGATTTTATTTTCAAAACACATTTGGCCGAAAGCATGACCAATAGCTCACGATTTTCAGCTTTTCTCATCGTTCTGGGGTTACCGGACCTGTGCAGGGATTTTTATTTTTCGGAGCACATTTGGCCGAAAGCGTGACCTATAGCTCACATTTTAGCTTTTCTAGTCGTTCCGGGGTTTCCGGACCAGTGCGGGGATTTTAATTTTTTGGAGCACATCTGGCCGAAAGCGTGACCTATAGCTCACGATTTTCAGCTTTTCTAGTCGTTCCGGGGTTATCGGACCTGTCCAGGTATTTTTATTTTTCGGAGCACATTTGGCCGAAAGCGTGACCTATAGCTCACGATTTTTAGCTTTTCTAGTCGTTCCAGGGTTACCGGGCCAGTCCGGAGATTTTTAATTTTCGGAGCACATTTGCCGAAAGTGTACCTATAGCTCAGGATTTTCAGGTTTTCTAGTCATTCCGGTGTTACCGGGTCAGTCCGGGTATTTTTATTTTTTGAAGCACATTTGGCCGAAAGCGTGACTACAACTCCTGATTTTGTGCTTTTCTAGTCGTGCTAGGGCTACCGGAGCATTTCGACGATTTTCGTTTCTCGGGGCAGATTTGACCGAAAGGGTGACCTATAGGTACGCTTTCTGCAAATGTGCTCCGAAAACTTAAAATCCCCGTACTACTCCGGTAAACCCGTAACGACTAGAAAAACTGAAATCGTGAGCTATAGGTCACCCTTTCGGTCAAATCTGCACCGAGAAACAAAAATCGTCGAAATGCTCCGGTAGCCCAAGCACGACTACAAAAGCACAAAATCGGGAGTTGTAGGTCACGCTTTCGGGCAAATGTGCTTCAAAAAAAAAAAATACCCAGACTGCTCCGGTAACACCGGAATGACTAGAAAACTTGAAAATCCTGAGCTATAGGTACACTTTCGGCAAATGTGCTTCGAAAATTAAAAATCCCCGGACTGGCCCGGTAACCCTGGAACGACTAGAAAAGCTGAAAATCGTGAGCTATAGGTCACGCTTTCAGCCAAATGTGTTCTAAAAAATGAAAATCCCCGCACAAGTCCAGAAACCCCGAAACGACTAGAACAGCTAAAATGGTGAGCTATAGGTCACGCTTTCGGCCAAATGTGCTCCGAAAAATAAAAAAACCTGGATAGGTCCGATAACCCTGGAACGACTAGAAAAGCTGAAAATCGTAAGCTATAGGTCACGCTTTCGGCCAGATGTGCTCCGAAAAATAAAAATCCCCGCACTGGTCCCGAAACCACGGAACGACTAGAAAAGCTAAAATGTGAGCTATAGGTCACGCTTTCGGCCAAATGTGCTCCAAAAAATAAAAATCCCTGCACAGGTCCGGTTACCCCAGAACGATGAGAAAAGCTGAAAATCATGAGCTATTGGTCATGCTTTCGGCCAAATGTGCTTTGAAAAATAAAAATCCCCGGACTGCTATGGTAACTGCGGGACGACTAGAAAAGCTGAAATCGTGACCTATAGGTCACGCTTTTGGCCAAATCTGCTCCGAGAAACAAAATTCGCCCGACTGCTCCAGTAACCCTTGAACGACTAGAAAAGCTGAAAATCGTGAGCAAGTCACGCTTTTGGCCAAATGTGATTAAAAAGAATCCCCGGAGTCCTCCAATACTCCAGACCGATTAGACAAGCGGAAAATCTTGAGCTATGGGTCACCCTTTCGGCCAAATGTGACGTGACAAAAATCCCTAGAATCCTCCGGTAACATCGGAAAGTTTAGAAAAGTTGAAAATCGTTAGCTATAGGTCACGATTTCGTGCAAATGTGCTCCGAAAAATAAAAATCCCCGGACTCCTCCGGTAACCCCGGAACGACAAGAATAGTTGAAATCGTGAGCTGTAGGTCACGCTTTCAGCCAAATGTCCTCCGAAAGAGAAAAATCACCGGATTGCTCCGATAACCCAGGAACGAATAGAAAAGTTGAAAATCGTGTGCTATAGATCACTCTTTCGGCCAAATGTGCTCCGAAAAATAAAAATCCCCAGACTGGCCCGGTAACCCTACAATGACTAGAAACGTTGAAAATCGTGAGCTATAAGTCACGTTTTTGGCCAAATTTGTTCCAAAATATAAAACTATCCGGACTGCTTTGGTAACCCTGGAACGACTAGAAAAGCTGAAAATCGTGAACTGTAGGTCACGCTTTCGGCCAAATGTGCTTCGACAAATAAAAATCACCGGACTGCGCAGGTAACCCCGGGACAACTAGAAAAGCTGAAACCATGAGCTATAGGTCACGCTTTCGGCTTAATCTAATCCGAGAAACAAAATTCCTCTGACTTCTTCGGTAACCCTTGAACGATTAGAAAAGCTGTGAATCATGAGCTATAGGTCACGCTTTCGGCCAAATGTGATGCGAAAAAAATCCCCGGAGTCCCCCAAAAACCCCGGAACGACTAGAAAAGCGGAAAATTCTTGAGCTATGGGTCACCCTTTCGGCCAAATGTGATGCGACAAAAATTCCTGGAATCTCCGGTAGCACCAGAATGTTTGGGAAAGTTGAAGATCGTTAGCTATAGGTCACGCTTTCGAGCAAATATGCTCCAAAAAAATAAAAATTAACGGACTTCTCCGGTAACCCCGGAACGACTAGAAAAGCTGAAATCGTGAGCTATATGTCATGCTTTCGACCAAATCTGCCCCGAGAAAAAAAAATCGTCGGAATGCTCCGGTAAACCTGGCACGACTAGAAAAGCTGAAAATCGTGAGTTATTTTTCACGCTTTCACTCAAATGTGCTCCAAAAAAATATAAATCTCCAAACTGCTCCGGTAACACTATAACGACTAGAAAAGCTGAAATTGTGAGTTATATGTCACGCTTTCGGCCATATGTGATGTGAAAAAATATCTGAAATCCTCCGGTAACCCCGAACGACTTGAAAAGTTGAAAATCGTGAGCGCTTTCGGCAAAATGTGCTCCAAAAAAATCTGAGCTATAGGTCACGCTTTCTGCCAAACCTGCTCTGAGAAACAAAATTCCCCTGACTCCTCCGGTAACAGTTGAATGACTAGAAAAACTAAACATCGTGAACTGTAGGTCATGTTTTCGGCCAAATGTGATGCGAAAAAAATCCCCGAATCCTCCGGTAACACCGTAAAGATTAGAAAAGTTGAAAATCGTTAGCTATAGGTCACGCTTTTGGACAAATGTGCCCCGAAAAATAAAAATCCCCGGACTGCTATGGTAACCCCGGAATGACTAGAAAAGCTGAAATCGTGAGCTATATGTTACACTTTCGGCCAAATTTGCTCCGAGAAACAAAAATTTCCAAAATGCTCCGGTAACCCTGGAATGACTAGAAAAGTTGAAAATCGTGAGCTATAGGTCAATCTTTCGGCTAAATGTGCTCCGAAAATTAAAAATAGCCGGACAGGCCCGGTAACCCTGGAACGACTAGGAAAGCTGAAAATCGTGAGCTATAGGTCACGCTTTCGGCCAAATCTACTCTGAAAAATAAAAATCCCCGCACTGGTCCGGCGGCCCTGGAATGACTAGAAAAGCTAAAATGTGAGCTATAGGTCATACTTTCAGCCAAATCAGCTCCGAAAAATAAAAATCCCTGAACAGGTCCGGCAAACCCAGAATGATTAGAAAAGCTGAAAATCGTGAGGTATAGGTCACACTTTCGGCCAAATGTGCTTTGACAAATAAAAATCCCCGGAGTGCACAGGTAACCTCGAAACGACTAGAAAAGATGAAAATCGTGAGCTATATGTCACGCTTTCTGCCAAAACTGCTCTGAGAAACAAAATTCCCCCGATTCCTCTGGTAACTGTTAAATGACTAGAAAAACTAAAAATCATGAACTATAAGTCATGGTTTCGACCAAATGTGATGCGAAAAAATCTCCAGAGTCCTCCCGTAACCCCCGAACGCCTAGAAAAGCTGAAAATCTTGACTTATAGGTATGCTTTTGGTAGATGTGCTCCAAAAATTAAAAATCCGCATACTCGTCCGGTAACCCCGGAACGACTAGAAAAGCTGAAATCGTTAGCTATAGGTCACGCTTTCAGCCAAATGTGCTCCAAAAAATAAAAATCCCCGCATTGGTCCGGTAACACCGGAACGACTAGAAAAGCTGAAATCGTGAGCTATAGGTCACGCTTTCAGCCAAATGTGCTCTGAAAAATAAAAATACCTGGACAGCTGCGGTAACCCAAGAACGACTAGAAAAGCTCAAAATCGTGAGCTATAGGTTACGCTTTCGGCCAAATGTGACGCGAAAAAAAATCGCCAGAGTCCTCCAGTAACTCTGGAATGACTAGAAAAGCGGAAAATCTTGAGCAATGGGTCACCCTTTCTGCAAAATGTGATGCAACAGAAATCCCTGGAATGCTCCGGTAACCCTGCAACGACTAGAAGAGCTGAAATCGTGAGCTATAGGTCACGCTTTCGGTCAAATGTGCTCCGAAAAATAAAAATCCTTGGAATCCTCTGGTAACTCCGGAACGACTGGATAAGCTGAAAATCGTGAGCTCGGCCAAATGTACTCCGAAAAATAAAAAACCCCAGAATGCCCCCGTAACCCCAAAACGACTAGAAAAGCTGAAAATCGTGAGCTATAGGTCACGCTTTCAGCCAAGCCTTCCTCGAGAAACAAAATTCCCCCGACTGCTCCGGTAACCTTTGAACGACTAAAAAAGCTGAAAGTCGGGAGCTATAGGTCACGCCTTCGGCCAAATGTGATGCGAAAAAAAATCCTCAGAGTCCACCGGTAACATTAGAACGTTTAGAAAAGTTGAAAATCGTTAGGTATAGGTCACGCTTTCATGCAAATTTGCTCCAAAAAATAAAAATCCTCGGACTGCTCCGATGACCCCGGAACGACTAGAAAAGCTGAAATCGTGAGCTGTGGGTCACGCTTTCGGCCAAATTTGCTCCGTGAAACAAAAATCCGCGGAATGCTCTGGTAACCCTTGAATGACTACAAAAGTTGAAAATCGTGAGCAATAGATCACTCTTTTGGCCAAAGGTGCTCCGAAAAAAAATCCCAAGACTTGCCCGGTAACCGTACAACGACTAGAAAAGCTGAAAATCGTGAGCTATAGGTCACGTTTTCGGCCAAATCTGGTCCAAAATATAAAAATACTCGGACTACTCCGGTAACCCTGGAACGACTAGGAAAGCTGAAAATCGCGAGCTACAGATCACTCTTTCGGCCAAATCTGCTCCGAGAAACAACATTCCACCGACTGCTCCGGTAACCATTGAACGACAAGGAAAACTGAAAATCGTGAGCTATGGGTCTCCCTTTCGGCCAAATGTGATGCGACAAAAATCCGCGGAATCCTCTAATATCACCGGAACGATTGGAAAGTTAAAAATCATTAGCTATTGGTCACACTTTCGGGCAAATGTGCTCCGAAAAATAAAAATCCCCGGACTGCTCCAGTAACCTCGGAACGCTTAAAAAAACTGAAATCGTGAGCTATAGGTCAAGCTTTTGGCCAAATTTGCTCCGGGAAACAAAAATCCCCAAAATGCTCTGGTAACCCTGTAACGACTAGGTAACCCTGGAATGTGTTCCAAAAAAATCATTAGCTATAGGTCACTCTTTCGGCGAAATGTGTTCCAAAAAAAATAAAATTCCGCGGAATGCCCGGTAACCCTGGAACGAATAGAAAAACTGAAAATCGTGGGCTATAGGTCACGCTTTCGTCTTAATGTGCTCCAAAAAATAAAAATCCCCGCACTGGTCCGGTAACCCCGGAACGACTAGAAAAGCTGAAATCGTGAGCTATAGGTCACGCTTTCAGCCAAATGTGCTCTGAAAAATAAAAATACCTGGACAGCTGCGGTAACCCAACAACGACTAGAAAAGCTCAAAATCATGAGCAATAGGTCACGCTTTCGGTCAAATGTGATGCGAAAAAAATCACCAGAGTCCTCCAGTAACCTCGGAATGACTAGAAAAGCGGAAAATTTTGAGCTATGGGTCACCCTTTCGGCAAAATATGATGCGACAGAAATCCCTGGAATGCTCCGGTAACCCTGGAATGACTAGAAAAGTTAATAATCGTTAGCTATTGGTCACTCTTTTGGCCAAATCTGCTCCGAAAAATAAGAATCCCCAGACTCTCCCGTTAATCCTGGAACGACTAGAAAAGCTGAAAATCGTGAGCTTTAGGTCACGCTTTCGGCCAAATGTGCTCCGAAAAATAAAAATCCCTAGAATCCTCCGGTAACTCCGGAACGACCGGAAAAGCTGAACATCGTGAGCTCGGCCAAATGTGCTCCAAAAAATATAAAACCCCGGACTGCCTCGGAGCCTCAAAACGACTAGAAAAGCTCAAAATCCTGAGTTATAGGTCACGCTTTCAGCCAAGTCTTCCCCGAGAAACAAAATTCCCCCGACTGCTCCGGTTACCTTTGAACGACTAGAAAAGCTAAAAGTCGGGAGCTATAGGTCACGCCTTTGGCCAAATGTGATGCGAAAAAAAATCCCCGAAGTCCACCGGTAAAACTGGAACGTTTAGAAAAGTTGAAAAAATCTTTAGATATAGGTCACGCTTTTGTGCAAATGTGCTCCGAAAAATAAAAATCCTCGGACTGCTCCGATATACCCGGAACGACTAGAAAAGCTGAAATCGTGAGCTATGGGTCACGCTTTCGGGCAAATTTGCTCTGAGAAACAAAATTCCCTGTAATGCTCCGGTAACCCTGGAACGACTAGAAAAGTTGAAAATTGTGAGCTATAGATCACTCTTTCGGCCAAATGTGCTCCAAAAAAATCACAAGCCTTGCCCAGTAACCCTACAACGACTAGAAAAGCTGAAAATCGTGAGCTATAGGTTACGTTTTTGGCCAAATCTGTTCCAAAATATAAAAATACCAGGACTACTTCGGTAGCACTGGAACGACTAGGAAAGCTGAAAATCGGGAGCTATAGATCACTCTTTCGGCCAAATGTGCTCCGAAAAATAAAAATCTCCACACTCGCGCGGTAACCTTAGAATGACTAGAAAAGCTGAAAATCGTGAGCTATAGATCACGTTTTTGACCAAATCTATTCCAAAATATAAAAATACTCGGAGCGACTAGAAAAGCTGAAAATCGTGAGCTATAGGTACGCTTTCGGCAAATGTGCTCCGAAAAAATAAAAATCCCCGGAGTACTCCGGTAACTCCAGAACGACTAGAAAACCGAAATCGTGAACTATAGGTCGCACATTTGACGAAATCTGCCCCGAGAAAAAAAATAATTGAAATGCTCCGGTAACCCTTGCACGACTAGAAAAACTGAAAATCGTGAGTTATAGGTCATGCTTTCGGCCAAATGTGCTTCGAAAAGTAAAAATACCCGGAGGGCTCTGGTAACACCGGAACGACTAGAAAAGCTGAAAATCGTGAGCTATAGGTCACGCTTTCGGTCAAATGTGATGCAAAAAAAAATCCCCGGAGTTCTCCAGTAACCCCGGAACGACTAGAAAAGGGGAAAATCTTGAAAATCGTGAGCTATAGGTACGCTTTCGCAAAATGTGCTCCAAAATTTAAAAATCTTCGGACTGGCCCGGTAACCCTGGAACGACTAGAAAATCTGAAAATCGTGAGCTATAGGTCACGCTTTCGGCCAAATGTGATGCGAAAAATAAAAATCCCCGGATTGGTCCGGCAACCCCGGGACGACTAGAAAAGCTGAAATCGTCAGCTATAGGTCACGCTTTCGGCCAAATATGCTCCGAGAAACAAAATTCCCCCGACTGCTCCGGTAACCCTTGGACGGCTAGAAAAGCTGAAAATCGTGAGCTATGATACGCTTTCGGCAAATGTGCTCCGAAAATTAAAAATCCTCGGACTGACCCGGTAAGACTGCAACGACTAGAAAAGCTAAAATCGTGATAGGTCACGTTTTCGACCAAATCTGCCCTGAGAAACAAAAATCGTCGGAATTTTCCGGTAACACTGGCACGACTAGAAATGCTGAATATCGTGAGTTATAGGTCATGCTTTTGGCCAAATGTGCTTCAAAAAATGAAAATACCTGGATCGCTCTGGAGACACCGGATCGATTCGAAAAACGAAAAATCGTGAGCTATAGGTACGCTTTCGGCTGAATCTTCTCCAAGAATCAAAATTCCCCCGACTGCTCCAGTAACCCTTGAATAACATGAAAAGCTGAAAATCGTGAGTTATAGGTCACGCTTCCGGTGAAATGTGATGCGAAAAAAATATCCCCGGAGTCCTTAAGTAACCCCGGAACGACTAGAAAAGGGGAAAATCTTGAGCTATGGGTCACCCTTTCGCCGAAATGTGATGCGACAAAAATCCCCGAATCCTCTGGTAACACCGGAACGATTACAAAAGTTGAAAATTGTTAACTATAGGTCACACTTTCAGACAAATGTGCCTGAAAAATAAAAATCCATGGACTGCTACGATAACCCCAGAATGATTAGAAAAGCTGAAATCGTGAGCTATAGGTTATGCTTTCGGCCAAATTAGCTTCAAGAAATAAAAATCCCCGGAATGCTCCGGTAACCATTGAACAACTAGAAAAGTTGAAAATCGTGAGCTATATGTCAATTTTTCGGCTAAATGTGCTCTGAAAATTAAAAATACCCAGACAGGCCCGGTAACCCTGGAACGACTAGGAAAGCTGAAAATCGTGAGCTATACATCACGCTTTCGGCCTAATGTGCTCCGAAAAATAAAAATCCCCGCACTGGTCTGAAAACCCCGAAACGACTAGGAAAGCTAAAATGAGAGCTAGGTCATGCTTTCGGCCAAATGTGCTCTGAGCAATAAAAATTTCTGGATAGGTCCACTAACCCCAGAACGACTAGAAATGCTGAAAATCGTGAGCTATAGGTCACGCTTTCGACAAAATGTGCTTCAAAAAATAAAAATCTCCCGACTGCACCGGTAACCCTTGAACGACTACAAAAGCTGAGAATCTTGAGCTATGGGTCACCCTTTCGGCCTTATTCCGGGGATTTTTGTTTCTCGGAGTAAATCTGGTCGAAAGCGTGACCCATAGCTCACGAATTCAGCTTTTGTAGTCGTTTCGGGGGTATCGGAGCAGTCCAAGGATTTTTATTTTTTCGAGCACATTTGCGCGAAAGCGTGACATATACCTAACGATTTTCAACTTTTCTAAACATTCCAGTCATACTGGAGGATTCTAGGGATTTTTATTTTTTGGAGCACATTTGCCCGAAAACGTGACCTAGCTAAGGATTTTCAACTTTTCTAAACATTCCGGACTTACCGGAGGCTTACAGGGATTTTTGTCGCATCACATTTGGCCGAAAGAGTGACCCATACCTCAAGATTTTTCGCTTTTCTAGTCTTTTCGGGGTTACTAGAGGACTCCAGGGATTTTTTTTCCGCATCACATTTGCCCGAAAGCGTGACCTATAGCTCACATTTTCAGCTTTTCTAGTCGTTCAAGGGTTACTGGAGCTGTCGGGAGAATTTTGTATCTCGGAGAAGGTTTGGCCTGGACCGCGACCTATAGCTCACGATTTTCAGCTTTTCAATTTGTTTCTGGTTTACTGGGCAGTCTGGGGATTTTTTTTTCGGAGCAGATTTGGCCGAAAGCGTGACCTATAGCTCACCATTTTAGCTTTTCTAGTCGTTTCGGGGTTTCCAGACCTGTGCCGGAATTTTTATTTTTTGGAGCACATTTGCCGAAAGCGTGACCGATAGCTCGCGATTTTCAGCTTTTCTAGTCGTTCCAGGGTTACCGGGCCAGTCCGGGGATTTTTAATTTTCAGAGCACATTTGCCGAAAGTGTTCATATAGCTCACGATTTTCAGCTTTTCTAGTCATTCCGGTGTTACCAGAGTAGTCCGGGTATTTTTATTTTTTAAAGCACATTTGGCCGAAAGCGTGACCTATAACTCCCGATTTTCTGCTTTTTCTAGTCGTGCTAGGGCTACCGGAGCGTTTCGATGATTTTTGTTTCTCGAGGCAGATTTAGTCGAAAGCGTGACCTATAGCTCACGATTTCAGCTTTTCTAGTCGTTCCGGGTTTACAGGAGTAGTACAGGGATTTTTAGTTTTCGGAGCACATTGGCCGAAAGCGTACTTATGGAGCACGATTTTCAGCTTTTCTTGTCGTTCCGGGGTTAGCAGAGCAGTCCGGGTAATTTTCTATTTTGGAAAAGATTTGTCCGAAAACGTGACCAATAACTCACGATTTTCAGCGTTTCTAGTCGTTGTAGGGTTACCGGGCCAGTCTGGGGATTTTTATTTTTCGGAACACATTTTGGTCGAAAGCGTGACCTATAGCTGACGACTTCAGCTTTTTCTAGTCGTTCCAGGTTTACCGGAGTAGTACGGGGATTTTTAGTTTTCGGAGCACATTGGCTGAAAGCGTACCTATAGAGCGTGATTTCCAGCTTTTCTTGTCGTTCCAAGGTTACCAGAGCAGTCCGGGTTGTTTTATATTTTGGAAAAGATTTGGCCGAAAACGTGACACGATTTTCTGCGTTTCTAGTCGTTGTAGGGTTACCGGGCCAGTCTGGGGATTTTTATTTTTCGGAGAACATTTGGCCGAAAAAGTCATCTATAGCACAGGATTTTCAACTTTTCTAATCGTTCCAGGGTTATCGGAGCAATCCGCGGATTTTTGTTTTTCGGAGCACATTTGGCCGAAAGTGTGACCTATAGCTCACGATTTCAACTTTTCATGTCGTTCCGAAGTTGCCAGAGCAGTCCGGGAATTTTTTATTTTTCGGAGCACATTGGCACGAAAGCCTGACCTATAGTTAACGATTTTCAACTTTTCAAAACATTCCGGTGTTACCGGAGGATTCCAGGGATTTTTGTCGCATCACATTTGGCCGAAAGGATGACCCATAGCTTAAGATTTTCCGCTTAGGGTTGCTGGAGGATTCTGGAGATTTTTTTGAATCACATTTGGCCAAAAGCGTGACCTATAGGTCACGATTTTCAGCTTTTCTAGTCGTTCAAGGGTTACTGGAGCAGTCGGAGGAATTTTGTTTCTCGGAGCAGATTTAGGCGAAACCGTGACCTATAGCTCACGATTTTTAGCTTTTCTATTTGTTTCTGGGTTGCCGTGGCCGTCCGAGAATTTTTATTTTTTGGAGCACATTTGGCCGAAAGCGTGACCTATAGCTCACGATTTTCAGCTTTTCAGGTCGTTCCGGGTTTAACGGACCTATCCAAATATTTTTATTTTTCGGAGCACATTTGGCCGAAAGCGTGACCTATAGCTCACCATTTTAGCTTTTCTTGTCGTTTCGAGGTTTCCGGACCTGTGACGGGATTTTTTATTTTTTGGAGCACATTTGGACGAAAGCGTGACCCATAGCTCACGATTTTCAGCTTTTCTTCTCGTTCCAGGGTTACCAGGCCAGTCCGGGGATTTTTAATTTTCGAAGCACATTTGTCGAAAGTGTTCATATAGACCACGATTTTCAACTTTTCTAGTCATTCCGGTGTTACCACAGCAGTCCGGGTATTTTTAATTTTTGAAGCACATTTGGCCGAAAGCGTGACCTATAACTCCCGTTTCTCTGCTTTTCTAGTCGTGTTAGGGCTACCGGAGCATTTCAACGATTTTTGTTTCTCGGGGCAGATTTGGTCGAAAGCGTGACCTATAGCTCACGATTTCAGCTTTCTCTAGTCGTTCCTGTTTTACCGGAGTAGTACGGGGATTTTTAGTTTTCGGAGCACATTTGCCAAAAGCATACCAATAGCTCAGATTTTCAGCTTTTCTTGTCATTCCAGGGTTAGCAAAGCAGTCCGGGTAGTTTTATATTTTGGAACAGATTTGGTCGATAACGTGACCTATAACTCACGATTTTCAGCTCTTCTAGTCGTTGTAGGGTTACCGGGCCAGTCTGGACATTTTTATTTTTCGAAGCACATTTGGCCGAAAGGGTGATATATAACACACGATTTTCAACTTTTCTGGTCATTCCAGGGTTATCGGAGCAATCCGGGGATTTTTTTTCGGAGCACATTTGGCCAAAAGCGTGACCTATAGCTCATGATTTCAACTTTTCTTGTCGTTCCGTGGTTACCGGAGTAGTCCGAGGATTTTTATTTTTCGGAGCACATCTGGCCGAAAGCGTGACCTATAGCTCACCATTTTCAGCTTTTCTAGTCGTTCCGGGGTTACCGGACCTGTCCAGGTATTTTTATTTTCCGGAGCACATTTGGCCGAAAGCGTGACCTATAGCTCATGATTTCAACTTTTCTTGTCGTTCCGTGGTTACCGGAGTAGTCCGGAGATTTTTATTTTTCGGAGCACATTTGCACGAAAGCATGACCTATAACTAACGATTTTCAACATTTCAAAACGTTCCGGTGTTACCGGAGGATTCCGGTGATTTTTTTGGCATCACATTTGACCGAAAGCGTGACCTATTGCTCATAATTTTGAGCTTTTCTAGTCATTCCGGTGTTACCAGAGCAGTCCGGGTATTTTCATTTTTTGAAGCACATTTGGCCGAAAGCGTAACCTATAACTCCCGTTTTTCTGCTTTTCAAGTCGTGCTAGGGCTATCGGAGCATTCCGACGATTTTTGTTTCTCGGGGCAGATTTGGTCGAAAGCATGACCTATGGCTCACGATTTCAGCTTTTTCTAGTCGTTGCAGGTTTACCGGAATAGTACGGGGATTTTTAGTTTTCGGAGCACATTTGCCGAAAGCGTACCTATAGCTCACGCTTTTCAGCTTTTCTTGTTGTTCCTGGGTTAGCAAAGCAGTCCGGGTAGTTTTATATTTTGGAACAGATTTTGTCGAAAACGTGACCTATAGCTCACGATTTTCTGCTTTTCTAGTCGTTGTAGGGTTACCGGGCCAGTCTGGGCATTTTTATTTTTTGGAGCACATTTGGCCGAAAGAGTAATCTATAGCACACAATTTTCAAATTTTCTAGTCATTCCAGGGTTATCGGAGCAATCTGCGGATTTTTTTCGGATTACATTTGGCCGAAAGCGTGACCTATAGCTAACGATTTCAACTTTTCTTATCGTTCCGTGGTTACCGGAGTAGTCTGAGGATTTTTATTTTTCGGAGCACATCTGGCCGAAAGCGTGACCTATAGCTCATGATTTTCAGCTTTTCTAGTCGTTCCAGTCTTACCGGGCCATTCCAGGGATTTTTAACTTTCGGAGCACATTTGCCGAAAGCGTATCATAGCTCAAGATTTTCAGCTTTTCTAGTCGTCCAAGGGTTACCGGAGCAGTCGGGGGAATTTTCTTTTTCGGAGTAGATTTGGCCGAAAGCGTGACCTATAGCTGACGATTTCAGCTTTTCTAGTCATCCCGGGGTTACCGGACCAGTCCGGGGATTTTTATTTTTCACATCACATTTGGCCGAAAATATGACCTATAGCTCAAGATTTCAGCTTTTCTAGTCATTCCGGGGTTACCGGACCTATGCAAGGATTTTAACTTTTCGGAGCACACTTGGCCGAAAGCGTAACGTATAGCTCACATTTTAGCTTTTCTAGTCGTTCCGGGGTTTCTGGACCAGTGCGGGGATTTTTATTTTTCGGAGCAAATTTGGCCGAAATCGTGACCTATAGCTCACGATTTTTCAGATTTTCTAGTCGTTCCAGGGTTACCGGGCCAGTCCGGAGATTTTTAATTTTTGGAGCACATTTGGCGAAAGCGTACCTATAGCTCCCAATTTTCAGCTTTTCTAGTCGTTCCGGTGTTACCAGAGCCGTCCGGGTATTTCTACATTTCGAAGCACATTTGGCTGCAAACGTGACCTATAGCTCACGATTTTCAGTTTTTCTAGTCGTGCCAGGGTTACCGGAGCATTTAATTATTTTTTTTCTTGGGACAGATTTCGTCGTAAGTGTGACCTATAGTTCACGATTTCGGCTTTTCTAGTCGTTACAGGGTTACCGGAGCAGTCCGGGGATTTTTATTTTTTCGGACCACATTTGCCGAAAGCTTACATATAGCTCACGATTTTCAGCTTTTCTAGTCGCTCCAGGGTTACCGGAGCAGTCCGAGTATTTTTATATTTTGGAATAGATTTGGCCAAAAACGTGATCTATAGCTCACAATTTTCAGCCTTTCTAGTCATTCTAAGGTTACCGAGCGAGTCTGGAGATTTTTATTTTTCGGAGCACATTTAGCTGAAAGAGTGATCTATAGCTCCCAATTTTCATCTTTCCTAGTCGTTTCTGGGCTACCGGAATAGTCCGGGTATTTTTATATTTTGGAACAGATTTGGCCGAAAACGTGACCTATAGCTCACGATTTTCAGCTTTTCTAGTCGTTGTAGGGTTACTGGGCAAGCCTTGGGATTTTTTTCGGAGCACATTTGGCCGAAAGAGTGATCTATAGCTCACAATTTTCAACTTTTCTAGTCGTTCCAGGGTTACCGGAGCATTCCGGGGAATTTTGTATCTCAGAGCAAATTTGGCCGAAAGCGTGACCCATAGCTCACGATTTTAGCTTTTCTAGTCGTTCCGGGGATATCGGAGCAGTCCGAGGTTTCTTATTTTTCGTAGCACATTTGCACGAAAGCGTGACCTATACCTAAAGATTTTCAACTTTTCTAAACGTTCCAGTGTTACCGGTGGACTTTGGGGATTTTTTGTTCGCATCACATTTGCCGAAGGCGTGACCTATAGCTCCCGACTTTTAGCTTTTCTAGTCGTTCAAAGGTTACCGGAGCAGTCGGGGGAATTTTGTTTCTCGGGGAAGACTTGGCTGAAAGCGTAACCTAGCTCACGATTTTGAGCTTTTCTAGTCGTTTTGAGGTTACCGAGGCTGTCCGGGGTTTTATATTTTTTGGAGCACATTTGGCCGAGCTCACGATGTTCAGCTTTTCCAGTCGTTCCGGAGTTACCGAAGGATTCCAGGGATTTTTATTTTTCGGAGCACATTTGGCCGAAAGCGTGACCTATAGCTCACGATTTTCAGCTTTTCTAGTCGTCCAGGATTAACGGGAGAGTCCGGGGATTCTTATTTTTCGGAGCAGATTTGGCCAAAAAAGTGACCAATAGCTAACGATTATTAACTTTTCTAGTCATTCCAGGGTTACCGGAGTATTCCAGGGACCATATTCGGCTAAAAGCGTGACGTATAGCTCATGATTTCAGCTTTTCTAGTCGTTCTGCAGTTACTCGACAAGTGCAGGGTTTTTTATTTTTCGGAGCACATTTGGCCGAAAGCGTGACCTATAGCTCGCAATTTTCAGCTCTTCTAATCGTTCCAGGGTTACCGGGCCAGTCTGGAGATTTTTATTTTTTGAAGCAGATTTGGCCGAGTGAGTGACCAATACCTAATGATTTTCAACTTTTCTAGTTGTTACAGGGGTTACTGCCGTGGATTTCTTTGGCAGCACATTTTGCTGTGAGGGTGACCCATAACTCATGATTTTCCGCTTTTCTAGTCGTTCCGGGGTTACTACAGGACTTCGGGGATTTTTTTCGCATCAGATTTGGCCGAAAGCGTGACCTATAGCTCAAGATTTTAGTTTTTTAGTCATTCCGGGGTTACCGGACCTATGCAGGTATTTTAACTTTTCGGAGCACACTTGGCCGAAAGCGTAACCTATAGCTCACATTTTAGCTTTTGTAGTCGTTCTGGGGTTTCCGGACCAATGCGAGGATTTTTTTTCGGAGCACATTTGCCCGAAAGCGTGACCTATAGCTTATGATTTTCTGATTTTCTAGTCGTTCCAGGATTACCGGGCCAGTCCTGAGATTTTTAATTTTCGGAGCACATTTGGCGAAAGCGTACCTATAGCTCACGATTTTTATCTTTTCTAGTCGTTCCGGTGTTACCCGAGCCGTCCGGGTAGTTTTATATTTCGAAGCACATTTGGCCGAAAGCGTGACCTATAACTCACGATTTTAAGTTTTTCTAGTCGTGCCAGGGTTGCCGAGGCATTTCGATGATTTTTTTCTCGGGGCAGATTTGGTTGAAAGCGTAACCTATAGCTCATGATTTCAGCTTTTCTACTCGTTCCGGGGTTTCCGGAGTAGTCCGGAGATTTTTATTTTTTCGGAGCACATTTGCCGAAAGTGTACCTATATCTCACGATTTTCAGCTTTTCTAGTCGTTCCAGGGTTACCGGCGCAGTCTGAGTATTTTTATATTTTGGAATAGATTTCGCTGAAAATGTGAGCTATAGCTCACGATTTTTTGCTTTTCTTGTCGTTCTAAGGTTACCGAGCGTGTCTGGAGATTTTTATTTTTCAGCGCACATTTGGCCGAAAGAGTGATCTATAACTCACGATTTTCAGCTTTCCTAGTCGTTCCAGGGTTACCGGAGTAGTCCGAGTATTTTTATATTTTGGACCAGATTTGACGAAAATCGTGAGCTAGAAAACGTGGACTATAGCTCACGATTTTCAGCTTTTCTAGTCATTGTAGGGTTACCGTGCAAGTCTTGGGATTTTTTTGGAGCACCTTTGGCCGAAAGAGTGATCTATAGCTCACGATTTTCAACTTTTCTAGTCATTCCTGGGTTACCGGAGCATTCCGGGTATTTTTGTTTCACGGAGCAAATTTGGCTGAAAGCGTGACCCACAGCTCACGATTTCAGCTTTTCTAGTCGTTCCGGGGTTATCGGAGCAGTCTGAGGATTTTTATTTTTGGAGCACATTAGCACGAAAGCGTGACCTATACCTAACGATTTTCAACTTTTCTAAACGTTCTGATGTTACCGGTGGACTCCGGGGATTTTTTTTTTCGCATCACATTTGGCCGAAGGCGTGACCTATAGCTTCCGACTTTCAGCTTTTCTAGTCGTTCAAAGGTTACCAGAGCAGTCGGGGGAATTTTGTTTCTCGAGAAAGGCTTGGCTGAAAGCGTGACCTATAGCTCACGAATTTCAGCTTTTCTAGTTGTTTTGGGGTTACCGGGGCAGTTTGGGGTTTTTTATTTTTCGAAGCACATTTGGCCGAGCTCACGATTTTCAGCTTATCCAGTCGTTAAGGAGTTACCGGAGGATTCTAGGGATTTTTATTTTTCGGAGCACATTTTACCGAAAGCGTGACTTATAGCTCACGATTTCAGCTTTTCTAGTCGTTGCAGGGTTACCGGAGCAATCCAGGGATTTCTGTCGCATCACATTTTGCAGAAAGGGTAACCCATAGCTTAAGATTTTCCGCTTTTTTAGTCATTCCAGAGTTACTGGAGGACTCCGGCGATTTTTTTTTCGCGTCACATTTGGCCGAAAGCGTGACCTATAGCACACGATTTTGAGCTTTTTAGTCGTTCTTGGTTACCGCAGCTGTACCGGTATTTTTATTTTTTAGAGCACATTTGGCTGAAAGCGTGACCTATAGCTCACGATTTCAGCTTTTCTAGTCGTTCCGGGGTTATCGGACCAGTGCGGGGATTTTTATTTTTTGGAGCATATTTGGCTGAAAGTATGACCTATAGCTCACATTTTAGCTTTTCGAAACCATGACCTGTAGTTCATGATTTTTAGTTTTTCTAGTCATTCAACAGTTACCAGAGGAATCGGGGGATTTTTATTTTTTGGAGAACATTTGGCCGAAAGCGTGATATATAGCTCACGATTTTCATCTTTTCTAGTCGTTTCGATGTTACCAGCGCAGTCCGGGGATTTTTATTTGTCAAAGCACATTTGGCCGAAAGTGTGACCTATAGCTCACGATTTTCAGCTTTTCTAATCATTCTGGGTTCACCGGCCCTGTTTAGGGATTTTTATTTTTCGGAGCTGATTTGGCTGAAAGTATGACCTATAGCTCACATTTTAGCTTTTCTAGTCATTCCAGGGTCGCCGGACCAGTGCGGGGATTTTTATTTTTCGGAGCACATTTGGCCGAAAGCTTGACCTATAGCTCACGATTTTCAGCTTTCCTAGTCGTTCCAGGGTTACCGGGCCTGTCCGGGTATTTTTAATTTTCGGAGCACATTTGGCCGAAAGATTGACCTATATCTCACGATTTTCAGCTTTTCTAGTCATTCCAGGGGTTACCTGAGCAGTCCGGGGATTTTTTTCGGGGCACATTTGTCCAAAAGCGTGACCTATAGCTAACAATTTTCAACTTTTCTAATCTTTACGGTGTTACATGACCTATAGTTCACGATGTTTAGTTTTTCTAGTCATTCAACTCTTACCGGAGGAGTCGGGGGGAATTTTGTTTCTCAGAGCAGATTTGGCAGAAAGCGTGATCTATAGCTCACGATTTTCAGCATTTCTAGTCGTTTCGAGGTTACCAGGGCAGTCCAGGGTTTTTTATTTTTTGGAGGACATTTTGCCGAAAGCGCTCACGATTTTCAACTTTTCAAGTCGTTCGGGGTTACCGGAGGATTTCAGGGATTTTTTTCACATCACATATGGCCGAAAGCGTGACGTATAACTCACAATTTTAGCTTTTCTAGTCGTTACGGTGTTACTGGAGCAGTTCGGGGATTTATATTTTTTGGAGCGCATTTGGGCGAAAGCGTGACTTATAACTCACAATTTTCAGCTTTTCTAGTCGTGCCAGGTTTACCAGAGCATTCCGACGATTTTTGTTTCTTGGGGCAGATTTGGTCGAAAGCGTGACCTATAGCTCAAGATTTCAGCTTTTCTAGTCGTTCCGGGGTTACCGGAGCAGTCTGTGGTTTTTTATTTTTTGGAGCATATTTGCTCGAAAGCGTGACCTATAGCTAACGATTTTCAACTTTCCCAAACATTCTGGTGTAACCGGAGGATTCCAGGGATTTTTGTTGCATCACATTTAGCCGAAAGGGTGACCAATAGCTCAAGATTTTCCGCTTTTCTAATCGTTACGGGGTTACTGGGGGACTCCGAGGATTTTTTTCGCATCACATTTGGCCGAAAGCGTGACCTATAGCTCACGATTCACAGCTTTTCTAGTCGTTCAAGGGTTACCGGAGAAGTCGGGGGAATTTTGTTTGTCAGATTAGATTAAGCCGAAAGCGTGACCTATAGCTCACGGTTTGAGCTTTTCTAGTCGTTCAAGGGTTACTGGAGTAGTCGGGCAAATTTTGTTTCTCGGAGCAGATTTGACCGAAAGCGTGACCTATAACTCACAATTTTCAACAGATTTGGCCAAAAACGTGACTTATAGCTAACGATTTTCAACGTTTCTAGTCATTGTAGGGTTACCGGGCCAGTCTGGGGATTTTTATTTTTCGGAGCACATTTGGCCGAAAGAGTGATCTATAGCGCACAATTTTCAACTTTTCTATTCGTTCCAGGGTTATCGGAGGACATTTTGCCGAAAGCGTGACCTACAGCTCACGATTTCAACTTTTCTTGTCATTCTGGGGTTACCGGAGGAGTCCGGGGATTTTTATTTTTCGGAGCACATTTGCACGAAATCGTGACCTATAGCTAACGATTTTCAACTTTTCTAAACTTTCCGGTGCTACCGGAGGATTCTAGGGATTTTTGCCACGTCACATTTGGCCGAAAGGGTGACCCATAGCTCAAGATTTTCCGCTTGTCTAATCGTTCCGGGGTATTGAAGGACTCCGGGGATTTTTTTAATCACATTTGGCCAAAAGTGTGACTTGCTCACGATTTTCAGCTTTTCTAGTCGTTCAAGGGTTACTGGAGTAGTCGGG
This sequence comes from Dendrocalamus sinicus, assembly GCA_036346575.1. Classification (NCBI taxonomy): domain Eukaryota; kingdom Viridiplantae; phylum Streptophyta; class Magnoliopsida; order Poales; family Poaceae; genus Dendrocalamus; species Dendrocalamus sinicus. The sequence continues at coordinate 49,461,377 of CM070644.1, forward strand.
CAAATTTTGTTTCTCGGAGCAGATTTGGCCGAAAGCGTGACCTATAGGTCACGATTTCAGCTTTTCTAGTCGTCCCGCGGTTACCATAGCAGTCCGGGGATTTTTATTTTTCAAAACACATTTGGTCGAAAGCATGACCAATAGCGCACGATTTTCAGCTTTTCTCATCGTTCTGGGGTTACCGGACATGTGCAGGGATTTTTATTTTTCGGAGCACATTTGGCCGAAAGTGTGACCTATAGCTCACATTTTAGCTTTTCTAGTCATTCCGGGGTTTCCGGACCAGTGCGGGGATTTTTATTTTTTGGAGCACATCTGGCCGAAAGTGTGACCTATAGCTCATGATTTTCAGCTTTTCTAGTCGTTCCGGGGTTATCGGACCTGTCCAGGTATTTTTATTTTTCAGAGCATATTTGGCCGAAAGCGTGACATATAGCTCATGATTTTCAGCTTTTCTAGTCGTTGCAGGGTTACCGGGCCAGTCCGGGGATTTTTAATTTTCGGAGCACATTTGCCGAAAGTGTACCTATAGCTCAGGATTTTCAGTTTTCTAGTCATTCCGGTGTTACCGGAGCAGTCCGGGTATTTTTATTTTTTGAACCACATTTGGCCGAAAGCGTGACCTATAACTCCCGTTTTTCTGCTTTTCTAGTCGTGCTAGGGCCACCGGAGCATTCCGACGATTTTTGTTTCTCGGGGCAGATTTGGTCGAAAGCGTGACGTATAGCTCACGATTTCAGCTTTCTCTAGTCGTTCCTGGTTTACCGGAGTAGTATGGGGATTTTTATTTTTCGGAGCATATTTGCCAAAAGCGTACCTATAGCTCAGATTTTCAGCTTTTCTTGTCGTTCAGGGTTAGCAAAGCAGTCCGTGTAGTTTTATATTTTGGAACAGATTTGGTCGATAACGTGACCTATAACTCACGATTTTCAGCTTTTCTAGTCGTTGTAGGGTTACCGGGCCAGTCTAGACATTTTTATTTTTCGAAGCACATTTGGCCGAAAGAGTGATCTATAGCACACGATTTTCAAGTTTTCTAGTCATTTCAGGGTTATCGGAGCAATCCGGGGATTTTTTTCGGAGCACATTTGGCCGAAAGCGTGACCCATAGCTCACGATTTCAACTTTTCTTGTCGTTCCGTGGTTACCGGAGTAGTCCGAGGATTTTTATTTTTGGAGCACATCTGGCCGAAAGCGTGACCTATATAGCTCACGATTTTCAGCTTTTCTAGTCGTTCCGGGGTTACCGGACCTGTCTAGGTATTTTTATTTTTCGGAGCACATTTGGCCGAAAGCGTGACCTATAGCTCACGATTTCAACTTTTCTTGTCGTTCCGTGGTTACCGGAGTAGTCCGAGGATTTTTATTTTTCGGAGCACATCTGGCCGAAAGCGTGACCTATAGCTCACGATTTTCAGCTTTTCTAGTCGTTCTTGTCTTACCGGGCCAGTCCAGGGATTTTTAACTTTTGGAGCACATTTGCCGAAAGCGTATCATAGCTCACGATTTTCAGCTTTTCTAGTCGTCCAAGGGTTACCGGAGCAGTCGGGGGAATTTTGTTTTTCGGAGCAAATTTGGCCGAAAGCGTGACCTATTGCAGACGATTTCAGCTTTTCTAGTCGTCCCGGGGTTACCGGACCAGTCCGGGGAATTTTATGTTTCGCATCACATTTGGCCGAAACGTGACCTATAACTCAAGAGTTCAACTTTTCTAGTCATTCCGGGGTTACCGGTCCTATGCACGGATTTTAACTTTTCGGAGCACACTTGGCCGAAAGCGTAACCTATAGCTCACATTTTAGCTTTTCTAGTCGTTTCGGGGTTTCTGGACCGGTGCGGGGATTTTTATTTTTCGGAGCAAATTTGGCTGAAAGCGTGACCCATAGCTCACGATTTTCAGATTTTCTAGTCGTTCCAGGGTTACCGAGCCAGTACGGAGATTTTTAATTTTTGGAGCACATTTGGCGAAAGCGTACCTATAGCTCACAATTTTCAGCTTTTCTAGTCGTTCCGGTGTTACCAGAGCCGTCCGGGTATTTCTACATTACGAAGCACATTTGGCTGAAAACGTGACCTCTCACGATTTTAAGTTTTTCTAGTCGTGCCAGGATTACCGGAGCATTTCAATTATTTTTTTCTCGGGGCAGATTTCGTCGAAAGTGTGACCCATAGTTCACGATTTTGACTTTTCTAGTCGTTACAGGGTTACCTGAGTAGTCCGGGGATTTTTATTTTTTCGGAGCACATTTGCCGAAAGCGTACCTATAACTCACGATTTTCAGCTTTTCTAGTCGCTCCAGGGTTACCGGAGCAGTCCGAGTGTTTTTATATTTTGGAATAGATTTGGCCAAAAACGTGATCTATAGCTCACGATTTTCAGCTTTTCTAGTCATTCTAAGGTTACCGGGCGAGTCTGGAGATTTTTATTTTTCGGAGCACATTTGGCCGAAAGAGTGATCTATAGCACACGAGTTTCAACTTTTCTAGTCATTTCAGGGTTATCGGAGCAATCCGGGGATTTTTATTTTTCGGAGCACATTTGGCCGAAAGCGTGACCTATAGCTCACGATTTCAACTTTTCTTGTCGTTCGGGGGTTACTGGGCAAGCCTTGGGATTTTTTTCGGAGCACATTTGGCCGAAAGAGTGATCTATAACTCACGATTTTCAACTTTTCTAGTCGTTCCAGGGTTACCGGAGCATTCCGGGGATTTTTGTTTCTCAGAGCAAATCTGGCCAAAAGCGTGACCCATAGCTCACGATTTCAGCTTTTTCTAGTCGTTCCGGGGATATCGGAGCAGTCCGAGGTTTTTTATTTTTCGGAGCACATTTGCACGAAAGCGTGACCTATACCTAAAGATTCTCAACTTTTCTAAACGTTCCAGTGTTATTGGTGGACTTCGGGGATTTTTTGTTCGCATCACATTTGGCCGAAGGCGTGACCTATAGCTCCCGACTTTCAGCTTTTCTAGTCGTTCAAAAGTTACCGGAGCAGTCGGGGGAATTTTGTTTCTCGGGGAAGACTTGGCTGAAAGCGTAACCTAGCTCACGATTTTGAGCTTTTCTAGTCGTTTTGAGGTTACCGAGCTGTCCGGGGTTTTATATTTTTCGGAGCACATTTGGCCGAGCTCACGATGTTCAGCTTTTCCAGTCGTTCTGGAGTTACCGGAGGATTCCAGGGATTTTTATTTTTCGGAGCACATTTGGCCGAAAGCGTGACCTATAGCTCACGATTTTCAGCCTTTCTAGTCGTTCCAGGATTATTGGGAGAGTCCGGGGATTCTTATATTTCGGAGCAGATTTGGCCGAAAGAGTGACCAATAGCTAACGATTATTAACTTTTCTAGTCATTCCAGGGTTACCGGAGTATTCCAGGGATTTCTGTAGCATCACATTTTGCCGAAAGGGTGGCCCATAGCTCAAGATTTTCCGCTTTTCTAGTCGTTCCGGGGTTACTGGAGGACTCCGGTGATTTTTTTTCGCATCACATTTGACCGAAAGCGTGGCCTATTGCTCATGATTTTGAGCTTGTCTAGTCGTTCTTGGGTTACCAGAGCTGTCCAGATATTTTTATTTTTCAGAGCACATTTGGCTGAAAGCGTGACCTATAGCTCACAATTTTAGCTTTTCTAGTCGTTCTGGGGTTACCGGACCAGTGCAGCGATTTTTATTTTTTGGAGCACATTAAGCCGAAAGCGTGACCTATAGCTCACGATTTTCAGTTTTTCTAGTCGTTCCAGGGTTACCGGGTATTCCGCGGAATTTTATTTTTCGGAGCACATTTGGCCGAAAGAGTGACCTATAGCTCACGATTTTCAACTTTCCTGGTCGTTTCAGGGTTACCAGAGCATTCCGGGGATATTTGTTTCTCGGAGCAAATTTGGCCAAAAACGTGACCTATGGCTCATGATTTCAGTTTTTTTACTTGTTCCGGGAGCACTCCGGGGATTTTTATTTTTCGGAGCACATTTGCCCGGAAGCGTGACCAATAGCTAACGATTTTTAACTTTCCAATCGTTCCGGTGATATTAGAGGATTCCGCAGATTTTTGTCGCATCACATTTGGCCGAAAGGGAGACCCATAGCTCACCATTTTCAGCTTTCCTTGTCGTTCAACGGTTACCGGAGCAGTCGGCAGAATGTTGTTTCTCAGAGCAGATTTGGCCGAAAGCTTGACCTATAGCTCACGATTTTGAGCTTTTCTAGTCGTTCTGGGGTTACCACAGCAGTCCGGGAATTTTTACTTTTCGGAGCATATTCGGCTAAAAGCGTGACGTATAGCTCACGATTTTAGCTTTTCTAGTCGTTCTGCAGTTAGTCGACAAGTGCGGGGTTTTTTTTATTTTTTGGAGCACATTTGGCCGAAAGCGTGACCTATAGCTCGCAATTTTCAGCTCTTCTAATCGTTCCAGGGTTACCGGGCCAGTCTGGAGATTTTTATTTTTTGAAGCAGATTTGGCCGAGTGAGTGACCAATAGCTAATGATTTTCAACTTTTCTAGTTGTTACAGGGGTTACTGCCGTGGATTTCTTTGGCAGCACATTTTGCCGTGAGGGTGACCCATAACTCATGATTTTCCGCTTTTCTAGTCGTTCCGGGGTTACTGCAGGACTTCGGAGATTTTTTTTGCATCAGATTTGGCCGAAAGCGTGACCTATAGCTCAAGATTTTAGCTTCTTTAGTCATTCCGGGGTTACCGGACCTATGCAGGGATTTTAACTTTTCGGAGCACACTTGGCCGAAAGCGTAACCTATAGCTCACATTTTAGCTTTTCTAGTCGTTCTGGGGTTTCCGGACCAGTGTGAGGATATTTATTTTTCGGAGCACATTTGCCCGAAAGCGTGACCTATAGCTTATGATTTTCCGATTTTCTAGTCGTTCCAGGGTTACCGGGCCAGTCCTGAGATTTTTAATTTTCGGAGCACATTTGGCGAAAGCGTACCTATAGCTCACGATTTTTAGCTTTTCTAGTCGTTCCGGTGTTACCAGAGCCGTCCGGGTATTTTTATATTTCGAAGCACATTTGGCCGAAAGCGTGACCTATAACTCACGATTTTCAGTTTTTCTAGTCGTGCCAGGGTTACCGGCACATTTCGATGATTTTTTTCTTGGGGCAGATTTGGTTGAAAGCGTGACCTATAGCTCATGATTTCAGCTTTTCTACTCATTCCGGGGTTTCCGGAGTTGTCCGGAGATTTTTATTTTTTCGGAGCACATTTGCCGAAAGTGTACCTATATCTCAAGATTTTCAGCTTTTCTAGTCGTTCTAGGGTTACCGGAGCAGTCTGAGTATTTTTATATTTTGGAATAGATTTCGCTGAAAAGGTGAGCTATAGCTCACGATTTTTAGCTTTTCTTGTCGTTCTAAGGTTACCGAGCGAGTCTGGAGATTTTTATTTTTCAGCGCACATTTGGCCGAAAGAGTGATCTATAGCTCACGATTTTTAGCTTTCCTAGTCGTTCCAGGGTTACTGGAGTTGTCCGAGTATTTTTATATTTTGGACCAGATTTGACGAAAATCGTGAGCTAGAAAACGTGAACTATAGCTCACGATTTTCAGCTTTTCTAGTCGTTGTAGGGTTACCGTGCAAGTGTTGGGGTTTTTTTTCGGAGCACCTTTGGCCGAAAGAGTGATCTATAGCTCACGATTTTCAACTTTTCTAGTCATTCCAGGGTTACCGGAGCATTCCGGGGATTTTTGTTTCACGGAGCAAATTTGGCCGAAAGCGTGACCCACAGCTCACGATTTCAGCTTTTCTTGTCGTTCCGGGGTTATCGGAGCAGTCCGAGGATTTTTATTTTTGGAGCACATTAGCACGAAATCGTGACCTATACCTAACGATTTTCAACTTTTCGAAATGTTCTGATGTTACCGGTGGACTCCGGGGATTTTTTTTTCGCATCACATTTGGCCGAAGGGGTGACCTATAGCTCCCGACTTTCAGCTTTTCTAGTCGTTCAAAGGTTACCGGAGCAGTCGGGGGAATTTTGTTTCTCGAGGAAGGCTTGGCTGAAAGCGTGACCTATAGCTCACGAATTTCAGCTTTTCTAGTTGTTTTGGGGTTACCGGGGCAGTCTGGGGTTTTTTTATTTTTCGGAGCACATTTGGCTGAGCTCACAATTTTCAGCTTATCCAGTCGTTCCAGAGTTATCAGAGGATTCCAGGGATTTTTATTTTTCGGAGCACATTTGACCGAAAGCGTGACCTATAGCTCACGATTTCAGCAGTCCGAGGATTTTTATTTTTTGGAGCACATTTGGCTGAAAGGGTGACCTATAGCTAACGATTTCAGCTTTTCTAGTCGTTCCGGGGTTACCGGACCAGTACAGGGTTTTTTTACTTTTGGAGCACATCTACCGAAAGCGTACCTATAAGTCAAGATTTTCCGCTTTTCTAGGCGTTCGGGGGTTACTGGAGGACTCTGGAGATTTTTTTCGCACCATATTTGTTCGAAACCATGACCTATAGTTCACGATTTTTCGTTTGTCTAGTCATTCAACAGTTACCAGAGGAATCGGGGGATTTTTATTTTTTGGAGAACATTTGGCCGAAAGCGTGACATATAGCTCACGATTTTCATCTTTTCTAGTCGTTTCGAGGTTACCAGTGCAGTCCGGGGATTTTTATTTGTCGAAGCACATTTGGCCGAAAGTGTGACCTATAACTCACGATTTTCAGCTTTTCTAATCATTCCGGGTTTACCGGACCTGTTCAGGGATTTTTATTTTTCGGAGCTGATTTGGCTGAAAGTATGACCTATAGCTCACATTTTAGCTTTTCGAAACCATGACCTATAGTTCACGATTTTTAGTTTTTCTAGTCATTCAACAGTTACCAGAGGAATCGGGGGATTTTTATTTTTTGGAGAACATTTGGCCGAAAGCGTGACATATAGCTCACGATTTTCATCTTTTCTAGTCGTTTCGAGGTTACCAGTGCAGTCCGGGGATTTTTATTTGTCGAAGCACATTTGGCCGAAAGTGTGACCTATAGCTCACAATTTTCAGCTTTTCTAATCATTCCGGGTTTACTGGACCTGTTCAGGGATTTTTATTTTTCGGAGCTGATTTGGCTGAAAGTATGACCTATAGCTCACATTTTAGCTTTTCGAAACCATGACCTATAGTTCACGATTTTTAGTTTTTCTAGTCATTCAACAGTTACTAGAGGAATCGGGGGATTTTTATTTTTTGGAGAACATTTGGCCGAAAGCGTGACATATAGCTCACGATTTTCATCATTTCTAGTCGTTTCGAGGTTACCAGTGCAGTCCGGGGATTTTTATTTGTCGAAGCACATTTGGCCGAAAGTGTGACCTATAGCTCACGATTTTCAGCTTTTCTAATCATTCCGGGTTTACCGGACCTGTTCAGGGATTTTTATTTTTCGGAGCTGATTTGGCTGAAAGTATGACCTATAGCTCACATTTTAGCTTTTCTAGTCATTCCAGGGTCGCCGGACCAGTGCGGCAATTTTTATTTTTCGGAGCACATTTGGCCGAAAGCGTAGCTCACGATTTTCAGCTTTCCTAGTCGTTCCAGGTTTACCGGGCCTGTCCGGGTATTTTTAATTTTCGGAGCACATTTTGCCGAAAGATTGACCTATAGCTCACGATTTTCAACTTTTCTAGTCATTCCAGGGTTACCGGAGCATTTTGGGAATTTTGGGTTCCCCGGAACGACAAGAAAAGTTGAAATCGTCCGCTATAGGTCACGCTTCGGCAAATGTGCTCAAAATAAAATCCCGGATTGTTCGATAACCACGAAGCGACTAGAAAGTTGAAAATCGTGTGCTATAGATCGCTCTTTCGGCCAAATGTGCTCCGAAAAGGAAAAATCCCTAGACTAGCCCGGTAACCCTACAACGACTAGAAACGCTGAAAATCGTGAGCTATAGGTCACGCTTTGTCAAATTTGTTCCAAAATATAAAACTACCCGGACTGCTCTGTAAGTCCGAACAACAAAGCTGAAAATCGTGAGTTATAGGCACGCCGACAAATGTGCTCAAAACATAAAATCAGTATTACTCTCGAAAACGGAGCGACTAGAAAGGAAATCGAAATCGTAGGTCACCCTTTCGCCAAATCGCTTCGAGAAACAAAAATCGCCGAATGTTCTCGGTAGTTTTAGCACGACTAGAAAGCACAAAATCGGAGTTGTAGGTCACGCTTTGACAAAATGTTTCAAAAATAAAAATACCCGGATTGCTCTGGTAACACCGGAATGACTAGAAAACCTGAAATTCCTGAGCTATAGGTCACGATTTTCAGCTTTTCTAGTCGTTGTAGGGTTACCGGGCCAGTCTGGACATTTTTATTTTTCGAAGCACATTTGGCAAAAGAGTGATCTATAGCACACGATTTTCAACTTTTCCAGTCATTCCAGGGTTATCGGAGCAATCCGGGGATTTTTTCGGAGCACATTTGGCCGAAAGCGTGACCTATAGCTCACGATTTCAACTTTTCTTGTCGTTCCGTGGTTACCGGAGTAGTCCGAGGATTTTTATTTTTTGGAGCACATCTGGCCGAAAGCGTGATCTATAGCTCACGATTTTCAGCTTTTCTAGTCGTTCCGGGGTTACCGGACCTGTCCAGATATTTTTATTTTTCGGAGCACATTTGGCCGAAAGCGTGACCTATAGCTCATGATTTCAACTTTTCTTGTCGTTCTGTGGTTACCGGAGTAGTCCAGAGATTTTTATTTTTCGGAGCACATTTGCATGAAAGCGTGACCTATAGCTAACGATTTTCAACTTTTCAAAATGTTCAGGTGTTTCCGGAGGATTCCAGGGATTTTTGTCGCATCACATTTGGCCGAAAGGATTACCCATAGCTCAAGATTTTCCGCTTTTCTGATCATTCCGGGGTTACTGGAGGACTTCGGTGATTTTTTTCGGAGCACATTTGACCGAAAGCATGACCTATAGCTCATGATTTTGAGCTTTTGTAGTCATTCCGGTGTTACCAGAGCAGTCCGGGTATTTTTATTTTTTGAAGCACGTTTGGCCGAAAGCGTGACCTATAACTCCCGTTTTTCTGCTTTTCTAGTCGTGCTAGGGATACCGGAGCATTCCGACAATTTTTGTTTCTCGGGGCAGATTTGGTCGAAAGCGTGACCTATAGCTCACGATTTCAGCTTTTTCTAGTCGTTCCAGGTTTACCGGAGTAGTACGGGGATTTCTAGTTTTCGGAGCACATTTGCCGAACGTCCAAAACGGAGTCCGGATGCGATCTGGGAGTCCGTTTTAGTGCGGCCTGGTTCTGAACTCCGAATTGGATACGAAGTCGGCTTGAGTTGGGCCTCCAACTTGATTCGACCGCCCTTGCTGGCCTTGTGCGCCCCGTAGCCCTTCTCCAAGTACTTCCAGGTCCTCTCCATGGTTCCTAATCATAATTAAATCATTAGGTAGCAATCTATTCTCAAATGAACAAAAAGAAGTACTTACGAACGAGCTCACCTGTAAATTCAATTGTCGGGCGCGAGCTCTAGTGATTGGTCCTTGAATGTCAAGTGGAGGAGTGTTGTGTGTATCCAAAGAAGTGATGTCCTCATCACTACCGGAGCATTTCGATGATTTTGTTTCTCGAGTCAGATTTGGTCAAAAGCGTGACCTATAGATCACGATTTCAGATTTTCTAGTCGTTCCGGGTTTACAGGAGTTGTACGGGGATTTTTAGTTTTCGGAGCACATTGACTGAAAGCGTACCTATAGAGCACGATTTTCAGCTTTTCTTGTCGTTCCAGGGTTACCAGAGCAGTCCGGGTAGTTTCATATTTTGGAAAAGATTTGGCCGAAAACGTGACACGATTTTCAGCGTTTCTAGTCGTTGTAGGGTTACCGGGCCAGTCTGGGGATTTTTATTTTTCGGAGCACATTTGGCCGAAAAAGTGATCTATAGCACACGATTTTCAACTTTCTAGTCGTTCCAGGGTTATCGGAGCAATCCGAGGATTTTTGTTTTTCGGAGCACATTTGGCCGAAAGCGTGACCTATAGCTCACCATTTTAGCTTTTCTAGTCGTTTCGGGGTTTCCGGACCTGTGCCGGGATTTTTATTTTTTGGAGCACATTTGGACAAAAGCGTGACCCATAGCTCACGATTTTCAGCTTTTCTTCTCGTTCCAGGGTTACCAGGCCAGTCCGGGGATTTTTAATTTTCGGAGCACACTTGTCCAAAGTGTTCATATAGATCACAATTTTCAGCTTTTCTAGTCATTCCGGTGTTACCAGAGCAGTCCGGGTATTCTTAATTTTTGAAGCACATTTGGCCGAAAGCGTGACCTATAACTCCCGTTTTTCTGCTTTTCTAGTCGTGCTAGGGCTACCGGAGCAGTCCGACGATTTTTGTTTCTCGGGGCAGATTTGGTCGAAAGCGTGACCTATAGCTCACGATTTCAGCTTTTTCTAGTCGTTCCAGGTTTACCGGAGTAGTACGGGGATTTTTAGTTTTTGGAGCACATTTGCCGAAAGCGTACCTATAGCTCATGATTTTCAGCTTAGGGTTTAGGGTTTAGGGGCGAAAAATGCCTTCTCTCGTGGATCGCTGCGCCTTTTTGTGAGGACTAGTTGTTAAGTGTCCAATTTTCTATGAGATGGAACCACCCGGAGATGCATAGCTAGGCAACGTTGAAGCTGCAAAGGAGCTGGCAACATTTCCGGAGAACCGTGGGGCAACAGGCTATATGAGATGCCACGGTGAAGAAACGTCTTCTCCCGTGGATCGCTACGCTTTTTAGTGAGGACTAGTTGCAAAATGTCCATTTTTTCTACAAGACAGAACCACTCGGTGACGCATAGCTGGGCAACGGTGAAGCTGCACAGGAGTAGGCAACATTTCTGGAGAACCGTGGGGGCAACAGGCTATATGAGATGCCATGGTAAAGAAACATCTTCTGTCATGGATCGCTGCGCTTTTTAGTGAGGACTAGTTGCTAAATGTCCATTTTTTCTACGAGACGGAATCACCCGGTGACGCATAGCTGCGCAACGATGAAGCTGCACTAGAGTAGGCAACATTTCCAGAGAACCGTGGGGCAACAGGCTATATGAGATGCCACGGTGAAGAAACGTCTTCTGTCGTGGATCGCTGCACTTTTTAGTCAGGACTAGTTGCTAAATGTCCATTTTTTCTACGAGACGGAACCACCCGGTGATGCATAGCTGGGCTACGGTGAAACTGCACTGGAGCAGGCAACATTTCCGGAGAACCGTGGGCCACCCGGTGAAGCATAGCTGGGTTACGGCGAAGCTGCACAGGAGTAGGCAACATTTCCACTATAAAGAAACGCCTTCTCTCGTGGATCGTTGCGCCTTTTTGTGAGGACTAGTTGCTAAGTGTCTATTTTTTCTACGAGATAGAACCACCCGGTGAAGGATAGTGGGTACGCGGCCGCACAGAGCAGCAACATTTCCGGAGAACCATGGGCAACAGGCTATATGAGATGCCACGGTGAAGAAACACCTTCTCTCGTGGATCGTTGCGCTTTTTTCTGAGGACTAGTTGCTAAGTGTCTATTTTTCTACGAGATGGAATCACCCAAAGAAGCATAGCTGGTTACGCTAAGCCGCACAGAGCAGCAACATTTCGGAGAACCATGGGCAACAGTCGTATGAGATGCCACGGTGAAGAAACGCCTTCTCTCGTGGATCGCTGCGCCTTTGTGTGAGGACTAGTTGCTAAGTGTCTATTTTTTCTACGAGATGGAACCACCCGTGAAGCATAGTCGGAGTTACGCGGCCGCACAGAGCAGCAACATTTCCGAGAACCATGGGCAACAGGCTGTATGAGATGCCACGGTGAAGAAACGCCTTCTCTCGTGGATCGTTGCGCCTTTTTGTGAGGTCTAGTTGCTAAGTGTCTATTTTTTCTACGAGATTGAACCACACGGTGAAGCATAGCTGGGTTACGGCGAAGCTGCACAGGAGTAGGCAACATTTCCGGAGAACCATGCACAACAGGCTGTATGAGATGCCACTATAAAGAAACGCCTTCTCTCGTGGATCGTTGCGCCTTTGTGTGAGGACTAGTTGCTAAGTGTCTATTTTTTCTACGAGATGGAACCACACGGTGAAGCATAGCTGGGTTACGGCGAAGCTGCACAGGAGTAGGCAACATTTCTGGAGAACCATGCGCAACAGGCTGTATGAGATGCCACTATAAAGAAACGCCTTCTCTCGTGGATCGTTGCGCCTTTTTGTGAGGACTAGTTGCTAAGTGTCTATTTTTTCTACGAGATAGAACCACTCGGTGAAGGATAGCTGGGTTACGGCGAAGCCGCACAGGAGCAGGCAACATTTCCGGAGAACCATGGGCAACAGGCTATATGAGATGCCACGGTGAAGAAACGCCTTCTCTCGTGGATCGTTGCGCCTTTTGTGAGGACTAGTTGCTAAGTGTCTATTTTTTGTACGAGATGGAACCACCCGGTGAAGCATAGCTGGGTTACGGCGAAGCTGCACAGGAGCAGGCAACATTTCCGGAGAACCATAGGCAACAGGCTGTATGAGATGCAACGGTGAAGAAACGCCTTCTCTCGTGGATCGTTGCGCCTTTTTGTGAGGACTAGTTGCTAAGTGTCTATTTTTTCTACGAGATGGAACCACCCGGTGAAGCATAGATGGGTTACGGCGACGCCGCATAGGAGCAGACAACATTTCCGGTAACATGTGCAACAGGCTATATGAGATGCCACGGTGAGGAAACGCCTTCTCTCGTGATCGCTGCGCCTTTTTGTGAGGACTAGTTGCTAAGTGTCTATTGTTTCTACGAGACGGAACCACCCAGTGAAGCATAGTTGGGTTACGGCGAAGCGGCACAGGAGCAGGCAACATTTCCAGAGAACCATGGGCAACAGGCTGTATGAGATGTCACGGTGAAAAACGCCTTCTCTCGTGGATCGTTGCGCCTTTTTGTAAGGACTAGTTGCTAAGTTTCTATTTTTCTACGAGATGGAACCACCCGGTGAAGCATAGCTGGGTTACGGTGAAGCCGCACAGGAGCAGGCAACATTTCCGGAGAACCATGGGCAACAGGCTGTATGAGATGCCATGGTGAGGAAACGCCTTCTCTCGTGATCGTTGCGCCTTTTTGTGAGGACTACTTGCTAAGTGTCTATTTTTTCTATGAGATGGAACCACCGGTGAAGCATAGCTGGGTTACGGCGAAGCTACACAGGAGTAGGCAACATTTCCGAAGAACCATGCGCAACAGGCTGTACGAGATGTTACGGTGAAGAAACGCCTTCTCTCGTGGATCGTTGTGTCTTTCTGTCAGGACTAGTTGCTAAGTGTCTATTTTTTCTACGAGATGGAAACACCCGGTGAAGCATAGCTGGGTTACGGCGAAGCCACACAGGAGCAGGCAACATTTCCGGAGAACCATGGGCAACAGGCTGTATGAGATACCACGGTGAAGAAACGCTTTCTCTCGTGGATCGTTGCGCCTTTTTGTGAGGACTAGTTGCTAGGTGTCTATTTTTTCTATGATATGGAACCACCCGGTGAAGTATAGCTGGGTTACGGCGAAGCCACAAAGGAGCAGGCAACATTTCCGGAGAACCATGGGCAACAGGCTGTATGAGATGCCACGGTGAAGAAACACCTTCTCTCGTGGATCGTTGCGCCTCTTTGTGAGGACTAGTTGCTAGGTGTCTATTTTTTCTACGAGATGGAACCACCCGGTGAAGCATAGCTGGGTTACGGCGAAGCTGCACAGGTGTAGACAACATTTTCGGAGAACCATGCGCAACAGGCTGTATGAGATGCCACGGTGAAGAAACGCCTTCTCTCGTGGATTGTTGCGTCTTTTTGTGAGGACTAGTTGCTAAGTGTCTGTTTTTTCTAGGAAATGGAACCACCCGGTGAAGCATAGCTGGGTTACGGCGAAGCCACACAGGAGCAGGCAACATTTCCGGAGAACCATGGGCAACAGGCTATATGAGATGCCACGGTGAAGAAACGCCTTCTCTCGTGGATCGTTGCGCCTTTTTGTGAGGACTAGTTGCTAAGTGTCTATTTTTTCTACGAGATGGAACCACCCAGTGAAGCATAGCTGGGTTACGCGAAGCTGCGCAGAGCAGCAACATTTCGGAGAACCATGGGCAACAGTCAGTATGGGATGCTACGGTGAAACGCCTTCTCGTGGATCGCTGCGCCTTTTGTGAGGACTAGTTGCTAAGTCTCTATTTTTTCTACGAGACGGAACCACCCGGTGAAGCATAGTCAAGTTACGCGGCCGCACAGAGTAGGCAACATTTCCGAGAACCATGCGCAATGTGTCAGATGAGATGCCACGGTGAAGAAACGCCTTCTCTCGTGGATCGCTGCGCCTTTGTGAGGACTAGTTGCTAAGTGTCTATTTTTTCTACAAGATGGAACCACCCGTGAAGCATAGCTGGTTACGTGAAGCTGCGCAGAGCAGCAACATTTCCGAGAACCATGCGCAACAGGCTGTATGAGATGTCACGGTGAAGAAACGCCTTCTCTCGTGGATCGCTGCGCCTTTTGTGAGGACTAGTTGCTCAGTGTCTATTTTTTCTACGAGATGGAACCACCCGGTGAAGCATAGTGGGTTACGCGAAGCCGCACGTGAGCAGCAACATTTTCGAGAACCATGGGCAACAGTCGTATGAGATGCCACGTGAAGAAACGCCTTCTCTCGTGGATCGTTGCGCCTTTTTGTGAGGACTAGTTGCTAAGTGTCTATTTTTTCTACGAGATGGAACCACCCGGTGAAGCATAGCTGGGTTATGGCGAAGCCGCACAGGAGCAGGCAACATTTCCGGAGAACATGGGCAACAGGCTGTATGAGATGCCACGGTGAAGAAACGCCTTCTCTTGTGGATCGTTGCGCCTTTTTGTGAGGACTAGTTGCTAAGTGTCTATTTTTTCTACGAGATGGAACCACCCGGTGAAGCACAGGTGGGTTACGGCGAAACTGCACAGGAGCAGGCAACATTTCCGGAGAACCATGGGCAACAGGCTGTGTGAGATGCCACGGTGTAGAAACGCCTTCTCTCGTGGATCGTTGCGCCTTTTTGTGAGGATTAGTTGCTAAGTGTCTATTTTTTCTACGAGATGGATCCACCCAGTGAAGCATAGCTGGGTTACGGCAAAGCTGCAGAGGAGCAGGCAACATTTCCGGAGAACCATGGGCAACAGGCTGTCTGAGATGCCACGGTGAAGAAACGCCTTCTCTCGTGGATCGTTGCGCATTTTTGTGAGGACTAGTTGCTAAGTGTCTATTTTTTCTACGAGATGGAACCACCCGGTGAAGCACAGCTGGGTTACAGCAAAGTCGCACAGGAGCAGGCAACATTTCCGGAGAACCATGGGCAACAGGCTGTATGAGATGCCACGGTGAAGAAACGCCTTCTCTCGTGGATCGTTGCGCCTTTCTGTGAGGACTAGTTGCTAAGTGTCTATTTTTTCTACGAGATGGAACCACACGGTGAAGCATAGTTGGGTTACGGCGATGCCGCACAGGAGCAGGCAACATTTCCGGAGAACCATGGGCAACAGGCTGTATGAGATGCCACGGTGAAGAAACGCTTTCTCTCGTGGATCGTTGCGCCTTTTTGTGAGGACTAGTTGCTAAGTGTCTATTTTTTCTACGAGATGGAACCACCCGGTGAAGCATAGCTGGGTTACGGTGAAGCCACATAGGAGCAGGCAACATTTCCGGAGAACCATGCGCAACAGGCTGTATGAGATGCCACGGTGAAGAAATGCCTTCTCTCGTGGATCGTTGCGCCTTTTTGTGAGGATTAGTTGCTAAGTGTCTATTTTTTCTACGAGTTGGAACCACCCGGTGAAGCATAGTTGGGTTACGGCGAAGCGGCACAGGAGCAGGCAACATTTCCGGAGAACCATGGGCAACAGGCTGTATGAGATGCCACGGTGAAAAACACCTTCTCTCGTGGATCGTTGCGCCTTTTTGTAAGGACTAGTTGCTAAGTTTCTATTTTTTCTACGAGGTGGAACCACCCGGTGAAGCATAGCTGGGTTACGGCGAAGCCGCACAGGAGCAGGCAACATTTCCGGAGAACCATGGGCAACAGGCTGTATGAGATGCCATGGTGAGGAAACGCCTTCTCTCGTGATCGTTGCGCCTTTTTGTGAGGACTACTTGCTAAGTGTCTATTTTTTCTACGAGATGGAACCACCCGGTGAAGCATAGCTGGGTTACGGCGAAGCTACACAGGAGTAGGCAACATTTCCGGAGAACCATGCGCAACAGGCTGTACGAGATGTTACGGTGAAGAAACGCCTTTTCTCGTGGATCGTTGTGTCTTTCTGTCAGGACTAGTTGCTAAGTGTCTATTTTTTCTACGAGATGGAAACACCCGGTGAAGCATAGCTGGGTTACGGCGAAGCCACACAGGAGTAGGCAACATTTCCGGAGAACCATGGGCAACAGGCTGTATGAGATGCCACGGTGGAGAAACGCTTTCTCTCGTGGATCGTTGCGCCTTTTTGTGAGGACTAGTTGCTAGGTGTCTATTTTTTCTATGAGATGGAACCACCCGGTGAAGTATAGCTGGGTTACGGCGAAGCCACACAGGAGCAGGCAACATTTCCAGAGAACCATGGGCAACAGGCTGCATGAGATGCCACGGTGAAGAAACGCCTTCTCTCGTGGATCGTTGCGCCTTTTTGTGAGGACTAGTTGCTAGGCGTCTATTTTTTCTACGAGATGGAACCACCCGGTGAAGCATAGCTGGGTTACGGCGAAGCTGCACAGGAGTAGCCAACATTTTCGGAGAACCATGCGCAACAGGCTGTATGAGATGCCACGGTGAAGAAACGCCTTCTCTCGTGGATCGTTGCGTCTTTTTGTGAGGACTAGTTGCTAAGTGTCTGTTTTTTCTAGGAGATGGAACCACCTGGTGAAGCATAGCTGGGTTACGGCGAAGCCGCACAGGAGCAGGCAACATTTCCGGAGAACCATGGGCAACAGGCTGTATGAGATGCCACGGTGAAGAAACGCCTTCTCTCGTAGATCGTTACGCCTTTTTGTGAGGACTAGTTGCTAAGTGTCTATTTTTTCTACGAGATGGAACCACCCAGTGAAGCATAGCTGGGTTACGGCGAAGCCGCACAGGAGCAGGCAACATTTCCGGAGAACCATGGGCAACAGGCTGTATGGGATGCTACGGTGAGGAAACGCCTTCTCTCGTGGATCGTTGCGCCTTTTTGTGAGGACCAGTTGCTAAGTATCTATTTTTTCTACGAGACGGAACCACCCGGTGAAGCATAGCTGGGTTACGGCGAAGCTGCACAGGAGTAGGCAACATTTCCGGAGAACCATGCGCAACAGGCTGTATGAGATGCCACGGTGAAGAAACGCCTTCTCTCGTGGATCGTTGCGTCTTTTGTGAGGACTAGTTGCTAAGTGTCTATTTTTTCTACAAGATGGAACCACCCGGTGAAGCATAGCTGGGTTACGTGAAGCTGCGCAGGAGCAGGCAACATTTCCGGAGAACCATGCGCAACAGGCTGTATGAGATGCCACGGTGAAGAAATGCCTTCTCTCGTGGATCGTTGCGCCTCTTTGTGAGGACTAGTTGCTCAGTGTCTATTTTTTCTACGAGATGGAACCACCCGGTGAAGCATAGTTGGGTTACGGTGAAGCCGCACAGGAGCAGGCAACATTTCCGAGAACCATGGGCAACAGTCGTATGAGATGCCACGTGAAGAAACGCCTTCTCTCGTGGATCGTTGCGCCTTTTTGTGAGGACTAGTTGCTAAGTGTCTATTTTTTCTACGAGATGGAACCACCCGGTGAAGCATAGCTGGGTTATGGCGAAGCCGCACAGGAGCAGGAAACATTTCCGGAGAACCATGGGCAACAGGCTGTGTGAGATGCCACGGTGTAGAAACGCCTTCTCTCGTGGATCGTTGCGCCTTTTTGTGAGGACTAGTTGCTAAGTGTCTATTTTTTCTACGAGATGGATCCACCCAGTGAAGCATAGCTGGGTTATGACGAAGCTGCAGAGGAGCAGGCAACATTTCCGGAGAACCATGGGCAACAGGCTGTATGAGATGCCACGGTGAAGAAACGCCTTCTCTCGTGGATCGTTGCACATTTTTGTGGGGACTAGTTGCTAAGTGTCTATTTTTTCTACGAGATGGAACCACCCGGTGATGCATAGCTTGGTTATGGCGAAGCTGCACAGGAGCAGGCAACATTTCTGGAGAACCATGCGCAACAGGCTGTATGAGATGCCACGGTGATGAAACGCCTTCTCTCGTGGATCGTTGCGCCTTTTTGTGAGGACTAGTTGCTAAGTGTCTATTTTTTCTATGAGATGGAACCACTCGGTGAAGCATAGCTGGGTTACGGCGAAGCTGCACAGGAGCAGGCAACATTTCCGGACAACCATGGGCAACAGGCTGTATGAGATGCTATTGTGAAGAAACGCCTTCTCTCGTGGATCGTTGAGCCTTTTTGTGAGGACTAGTTGCTAAGTGTCTATTTTTTCTACGAGATGGAACCACCCGGTGAAGCATAGCTGGGTTACGGCGAAGCGGCACAGGAGCAGGCAACATTTCCGGAGAACCATGGGCAACAGGCTGTATGAGATGCCACGGTGAAGAAACGCCTTCTCTCGTGGATCGTTGCGCCTTTTTGTTAGGACTAGTTGCTAAGTGTCTATTTTTTCTACGAGATGGAACCACCCGGTGAAGCATAGCTGGGTTGCGGCGAAGCCGCACAGGAGCAGGCAACATTTCCGGAGAACCATGGGCAACAGGCTGCATGAGATGCCACGGTGAAGAAACGCCTTCTCTCGTGGATCGTTGCGCCTTTTTGTGAGGACTAGTTGCTAAGTGTCTATTTTTTTCTATGAGATGGAACCACCCGATGAAGCATAGCTGGGTTACTGCGAAGCCGCACAGGAGCAGGCAACATTTCCGGAGAACCAAGTGCAACAGGCTGTATGAGATGCCACGGTGAAGAAACGCCTTCTCTCGTGGATCGTTGCGCCTTTTTGTGAGGACTAGTTGCTAAGTGTCTATTTTTTATACGAGATGGAACCACCCGGTGAAGCATAGCTGGTTACGGTGAAGCTGCACAGAGCAGCAACATTTCCGAGAACCATGCGCAATGTGCCGTATGAGATGCCACTGTGAAGAAACGCCTTCTCTCGTGGATCGTTGCGCCTTTTTGTGAGGACTAGTTGCTAAGTGTCTATTTTTTCTACAAGATGGAACCACCCGGTGAAGCATAGCTGGATTACGATGAAGCTGCACAGGAGCAGGCAACATTTCCGGAGAACCATGCGCAACAGGCTGTATGAGATGCCACGGTGAAGAAACGCCTTCTCTCGTGGATCGTTGCGCATTTTTGTGAGGACTAGTTGCTAAGTGTCTATTTTTTCTACGAGATGGAACCACCCGGTGATGGGAACGGGGTCTCGATCTTCCAACAGGTTCTGGATATGTTCGATTTGGTGGAGGCGCGACACAAATCGATCCGGCTTCCGAACGACACGTTCCGAACCCCGCAATCGCAGCACCACGTCTCCTCAGGTTATCAACCGTGCGCGGCCCGGTTGACCTCGCCAAGAAGGCTAATCCTCGCCTACGAATCAAAGAACACAAGCAAGAACAAGGAAGAACACAACTGAATTGCGGATTAATTGATGTAGCACTCGAAAGTTGGGGTCTCACAAACCGATGAACGGCGAAACTGTTCAAAGACAGAATTAATCTAAGCAAAACCCGAACCTAATGGTGGGGTGGCGGCTGGATATAAAGGAGTGAGGCGTGCAAAACCCTGGGCGCGCCCTAATGGGCTCCAACACGATACAAAGCCGAAAGGCCCAAAAGACGGTGGCGCAGCACCCTGACAGATTCTGAATGCCCACTTGTTTCGACGATTCCCGTTGACTCAGAAGGAATTTTGATATGGGACCAGAGCCATTGGAAAGGTAGTCTTCTCAGATTTCCATACATATATAGAACGTCCAAAACGGAGTCAGGATGCGATCTGGGCGTCCGTTTTAGTGCGACCTGGTCCTGGACTCCGAATTGGATTCGAAGTCGGTTTGAGTTGGGCCTCCAACATGATTCGACCGTTCTTGCTGGACTTGTGCGCCTCGTAGTCCTTCTCCAAGTACTTCTAGGTCCTCTCCATGGTTCCTAATCATAATTAAATCATTAGGTAGCAATCGATTCTCAAATGAACAAAAAGAAGTACTTAGGAACGAGCTCACCTGTAAATTCAATTGTCAGGCGCGAGCTCTAGTGATTGGTCCTTGAATGTCAAGTGGAGGAGTGTTGTGTGTATCCGAAGAAGTGATGTCCTCATCATCCTCCCCCTTTTGAAGTGGAGTTGTCCTCAACTCAGCCTCATCTTCTTCTCCCAAGTATGGCTTCAAATCTGAAATGTTAAAGGTGGGACTAACCCCAAACTCGGGAGGCAACTCAAGTTTATGTGCATTATCATTTATCTTCTCAATTAGCTTAAAAGGACCAGCAGCTCTAGGCATCAATTTTGACTTTCGTAACTCAGGAAATCTATCCTTTCTCAAGTGCAACCAAACAAAATCACCCGGTTCAAGTTTGACTTCCTTTCTACCTTTACTACCAGTAATCCTATATTTTTCATTCATCTTTTCAATATTTGCCTTAGTAGTCTCATGCATTTTGACAATGAAATCAGCACGCTCCTTAGCATCATTATGAACTCTCTCACTAGTAGGCAAAGGTAAAATATCAATAGGGGCACGGGGATTGAATCCATACACTAACTGAAAAGGACTTACCTTGGTAGTGGAGTGTTCCGCTCGGTTATATGCGAACTCAACATGTGGCAAACACTCTTCCCACAGCTTCAAATTATTCTTTAAAACAGCTCTCAACATGGTAGACAATGTGCGGTTCACCACCTCGGTTTGGCCATCAGTTTGTGGGTGACATGTTGTAGAGAACAACAACTTTGTACCCAACTTGTTCCATAGAGTACGCCAAAAGTGACTCAAGAACTTAGTTTTAAAAGCAGTTTTCCATTCATCGCCAAGTTTCATTCTTATTTGGTGGTATCCACTACGCAAGTCAATCTTTGTGAAAATTATAGCACCACACAACTCATCAAGCATGTCGTCTAGCCTAGGAATAGGATGACGATACCTTATAGTAATGTTGTTAATGGCTCTACAATCTACACACATACGCCAAGAACCATCTTTTTTGGGAACCAAAAGAACAGGAACAGCACAAGGACTAAGGCCCTCACGCACGTACTCCACGGTCCAAAAGGTCTTGGACTTGTCGCTGAATCTCCTTAGTCTCTTCGGATTGGTCCCAGATGCCGCACGGTTTGGCAAACTCGCCCAGGATTAAGTCAATCTGGTGTTCAATCCTTCTAATGGGTGGAAGTCCCGGAGGTATCTCATCGGTGAAAACATCTCTAAACTCCCGCAAAGGTTAGTGACAGAGCAGGCAAAGTGCAAGGCATATTATCAAGGGAAAATAAAGCATCTTTGCACACAAAAGCATAGCATGTATCATTAACATCATCAATTTCAGCAAGGTCTGATTTTGTGGCAAGCATAACAGAATTTTTCAAATGGATTACTTGCTGTTTTTCAGATTTATCATGTTCCTTTGCATCATTAGCAGCAGCAACTCTCTCCCTATCGGCCTCTATAATCTCAGCTGGGGTCAAAGGCAGTAAAGTAACTTTCTTTCCCTTATGCATAAAAGTGTATTTGTTACTACTACCATGGTGTAAAGCATCATTATCAAATTCCCAAGGTCGACCCAATAAAAGAGAGCATGCTTGCATGGGAACCACATCACAATCAACATGATCAAGCATAACCACCAATGGAAAATGGACTCGCATGTTTGCGCTACCTTAGCTTTTCCAGAATCATTTAACCACTGAATATGGTATGGATGTGGATGCGGTCGCGTGGTCAAGCCAAGCTTCTTGACCAAATCAGAACTCACCAAGTTGTTGCAACTTCCTCCATCAATGATGACACGCACGCCGATTCTTGATTGCGAAGAAAGTCTGAAACAAATTATGGCGTTGAAGCTTGTCGGTTTGTTCTACTTGTGTGCCGAGGACTCGCTGCACAATGATGCTCCGTAGCGTCGCTGTGGACGCCCCACCAAGGACCAGTCATCATCACCACCGCCATTGTCATCCGAGGTAGCAGCAACATCATCATCCTCCTCGACATCCGGTGCTGATGTAGCCTCCATCTTCGTGGCGATGTATGCCCGCTGGCTAGGGCAATTCTTCCGCACATGACCAAGCCCATGGCAGCGATGGCACCAATGTCGGAGGAGCGACCGTTGAAGCCACGGTAGAAGAACTACTCTTGGCTGGAACTCGCAAAGAATTTTTTGAAGGTGGCTTCGGTGGCGCTGCTGCAATCTTGTTCACGGTGGTGGAGGAGAACGAAAATTCAAGAAGACTTGGGCAGTCCCACCGATGTAGTCGTTCGCGCGTGTAGAAGGGACGCTCGGTGTGTGCCTTCGCTGATTCCTTGCGTCCCTGCAATTCTTTTTCGCAAGCATAGCAAGCTAGAACAACTGGTTGTGAGTAGTAAATTCTTTATAATCAACAATGTCCTGAATTTCACGCCAGAACCCCATAGAAACGATAAATCTTATCCTCCGTGTCCTCAACAACCCCACAACGCATCATACCCTTTGAAGCTCAAAGATAATAGTCCCGAATGCAACGATCACCTTGTTCTAAGCTCTGCAATTTTTTTCTCAAATCAAGTTTATATGTGGGAGGAACAAAACGATTACGCATATCTTCTTTTAACGCTCCCATGTATCAGGTTGTAGCGCATGTTACTTAGTTCATTCCACGGATAATAGCAAAGTCCTTAAACTCACTAGTAGCTTGTCTAACTCTATGTTGTTCAGAACCAAGTGAGAATTAAATTTCTGCTCTACCGTCATCTCCCAATCAAGATATATATCAGCATCATAAAGACCAAAGAAAAGATGGAATGGTAAACTTGACTTTAGCAAAAGGGTCGCCGTTACCATGACGGTTCGTGATTACCTTCCATACCATGTCGGTTCGTTATTACCTTCCATACCATGTCGGTTCTCGTTATTACCTCCCATACCTTGTCGGTTTTGTCAAGACGCCGACGTAGTCGTGCATCTTGTGTCGCCGCACGATCAATGTTGCCATCCGCATCATACATCGTGTCATCATCATGACGATGTCCATCATTGATGTGGCGGCGTGCCTCCAATTTGTCCATCCGACCGGTGAGGTCACCAACCGCCGCTCCACCCGCCAATGCCTTCGTGGTGTTCAACTTGGCAATGGCGCGACGATGGTGTCCATTCTCGCGCCGAGTGAAGCATTTTGTTTGTCGAGCGCAGCTTGTAGGCGCCGCGACTAACACACTCGTTGAAATCGACCGGTGACCCGCTTCTTCGTCTCCTGCCATGGTTAGTGGAAACACAGGAAAACAAAAGGATTATCCCTATCAACTACAAATGAAGGCAGTGGAATCTCACAAAGGAAGTGGCTTACCAAGCTCTTGCAAGTGTTCTTACCAAAGCAGAGGTGGTACAACCGGTGGTGGTTCGTGTAACCATGTCGAGCGTGGGTACGATTGCAAGGGTCAAAACGTGCTATCCTGAAGTAGATATATGGAGCTTGGAAGGCCAAATATATCGGTGGAATACAAATCAATAACAGATAGTAATGCTGAATAAATGTCCAAAGCACCGGTCCTAGTTGCCGGCCTAAATGTGTCCTATATCGGTGTTAGGATATGATGAACAAGGAATCACGGCGAGAAAGTAAGCGAAGACAAAGAACAAAGATGGCCAGTGGAATGAGAAACTTAATTCAGCATAAGCACAAAACAAATGAAGCTCACACCTAAAACGTGCTCGTCCGGTTTTTTCTCTTTTTAGGCACAGAACTCAGTGCCTTTGCTCATGAGCAAAACTAGGTGTCGAAATTTTTCTTTTTTGTTTTTTTTCTGTTATTTTTTTCACAAAGCAGAGCACAGAAATAGGAACCACACAAAGTTTCAATTCAATCTGATGTAAGGTGTGGCCTACAGAAAATAATGAATGTGCTGGAAATTCGGTGAATCAATTTCGGAGCTCGAGTACTGCACTTTCCAGGCCGAATTTGGGGAAAATAAAATCGCCGAAACCCCACCAAGTCAGTCGGTTTCGGATGAAAAATTTAATTTCACCCAATTTCAAAAAAAAATCGCCTAATTTCGAGTCCGTATGCAAAAGTTATGGCCGTTTGAAGATAGGACTCCGAGTTATGGTTTCTGTGGAGGCCGAAACGAAATCGGGTGGAGGAAATTGGTGGAAATTGGTGGCGGAAGCTCGGGGAAAGGTGGGGGATGGTGTTGTGTGATCACGAGACGCGAAGGATGACTCAAACAGAGGGTGGGATATGGGTGGGAAAACAAAAACAGAGGGTGGAATATGCGATGGATGACAGATAGGGTTTGTATGAGAGGTGGCGGAAGCAAGATAATCCGAAACAAAACACGATCTAAACCAGCAACACAACTCGACTAAGGCCACAAACTCAACACTACGGACTCTGAAATTAAATTGTGCAAAAGGCTAAACAAGATCTGGGACAGGAAACAACCTACGACTACAAAATTTTTTGTAGGGCTTTTCTTGGACTCTAGGATGAAACGAAAACAACAAAGGTAGGGTATTCTCGAACCTGAAGGAACACCTGAAGCTCTGATTACCACTTGATGGGAACGGGGTCCCGATCTTCCAACAGGTTCTGGATATGTTCGACGGTGGAGGCGCGACACAAATCGATCCGGCTTCCGAACGACACGCCCAACCCCGCAATCGCAGCACCATGTCTCTCAGTTATCAACCGTGCGTGGCCGGTTGACCTCGCCAAGAAGGCTAATCTCGCCTGCAAATCAAGAACACAAGCAAGAACAAGGAAGAACACAACTGAATTGCGGATTAATTGATGTAGCACTCGAAAGTTGGGGTCTCACAAACCGATGAACGGCGAAACTGTTCAAAGACAGAATTAATCTAATCAAAACCCGAACCCTAATGGTGGGGTGGCGGCTGGATATAAAGGAGTGAGGGGCGTGCAAAACCCCTGGACGCGCCCTAATGGGCTCCAACACGATACAAAGCCGAAAGGCCCAAAAGACGGTGGCGCAGCACCCTGACAGATTCTGAACGCCCACTTGTTTCAACGATTCCCGTTGACTCAGAAGGAATTTTGACATGGGACCAGAGCCATTGGAAAGGTAGTCTTCTCCGATTTCCATACATATGTAGAACTTCCAAAATGGAGTCCGGATACGATCTGGGCGTCCGTTTTAGTGCAACCTGGTCCTGGACTCCGAATTGGATTCGAAGTCGGTTTGAGTTGGGCCTCCAACATGATTCGACCGCCCTTGCTGGACTTGTGCGCCTCGTAGTCCTTCTCCAAGTACTTATATGTCCTCTCCATGGTTCCTAATCATAATTAAATCATTAGGTAGCAATCGATTCTCAAATGAACAAAAGAAGATGGGAACCACTCACCAGAAATTCAATTGTGAAGCAGTGATTGGTCCTGGTCAAGTTCGTTGTGTGTATCCGAAGAAGTGATGTCCTCATCACCCGTGAAGTATAGCTGGAGTTACGAGCACAGAGCGAGCAACATTTCCGGAGAACCATGGGCAGCGAGTGTATGAGATGCCACGGTGAAGAAACGCCTTCTCTCGTGGATCGTTGCGCCTTTTGTGAGGACTAGTTGCTAAGTGTCTATTTTTCTCTGAGATGGAACCACCCGGTGAAGCATAGCTGGAGTTCTGCAACACAGAAGCTACATTTCGAGGCAACAGTGTGTGAGATGCCACGGTGAAGAAACGCCTTCTCTCGTGGATCATTGCGAGCAACATTCTACGAGAGAACCATGGGCATAGCAGTGTGGTGAGATGCCACGGTGAAGCCAAAGAAACGCCTTCTCTCGTGGATCGTTGCGCCTTTTGTGAGGACTAGTTGCTAAGTGTCTATTTTTCTACGAGATGGAACCACCGGTGAAGCATAGCTGGAGTTCTGGCGAAGCTTGCACAGAGCGAGCAACATTTCCGGAGAACCATGGGCAACAGGCTGTATGAGAAGCCACGGTGAAGAAACGCCTTCTCTCGTGGATCGTTGCGCCTTTTGTGAGGACTAGTTGCTAAGTGTCTATTTTTCTACGAGATGGAACCACCCGGTGAAGCATAGCTGGTTCTGGCGAAGCTGCAGGAGCGAGCAACATTTCCGAGAACCATGGGCAACAGGCTGTATGAGATGCCACGGTGAAGAAACGCCTTCTCTCGTGGATCGTTGCGCCTTTTTGTGAGGACTAGTTGCTAAGTGTCTATTTTTCTACGAGATGGAACCACCCGGTGAAGCATAGCTGGGTTAGGCGAAGCTGCACAGGAGCAGGCAACATTTCCGGAGAACCATGGGCAACAGGCTGTATGAGATGCCACGGTGAAGAAACGCCTTCTCTCGTGGATCGTTGCGCCTTTTTGTGAGGACTAGTTGCTAAGTGTCTATTTTTTCTACGAGATGGAACCACCGGTGAAGCATAGCTGGAGTTACGTGAAGCTGCACGAGAGCGAGCAACATTTCCGGAGAACCATGGGCAACAGGTGCTGTATGAGATGCCACGGTGAAGAAACGCCTTCTCTCGTGGATCGTTGCGCCTTTTGTGAGGACTAGTTGCTAAGTGTCTATTTTTCTACGAGATGGAACCACCCGGTGAAGCATAGCTGGGTTACGGCGAAGCTGCACAGGAGCAGGCAACATTTCCGGAGAACCATGGGCAACAGTCTGTATGAGATGCCACGGTGAAGAAACGCCTTCTCGTGGATCGTTGCGCCTTTTTGTGAGGACTAGTTGCTAAGTGTCTATTTTTTCTACGAGATGGAACCACCCGGTGAAGCATAGCTGGGTTACGGTGAAGCTGCACAGGAGCAGGCAACATTTCCGGAGAACCATGGGCAACAGGCTGTATGAGATGCCACGGTGAAGAAACGCCTTCTCTCGTGGATCGTTGCGCCTTTTTGTGAGGACTAGTTGCTAAGTGTCTATTTTTCTACGAGATGGAACCACCGGTGAAGCATAGCTGGAGTTCTGTGAAGCTGCGCAAGCGAGCAACATTCCGGAGAACCATGGGCAACAGGTTGTATGAGATGCCACGGTGAAGAAACGCCTTCTCTCGTGGATCGTTGCGCCTTTTTGTGAGGACTAGTTGCTAAGTGTCTATTTTTCTACGAGATGGAACCACCGGTGAAGCATAGCTGGGTTTCGGCGAAGCTGCACAGGAGCAGGCAACATTTCCGGAGAACCATGGGCAACAGTCTGTATGAGATGCCACGGTGAAGAAACGCCTTCTCTCGTGGATCGTTGCGCCTTTTGTGAGGACTAGTTGCTAAGTGTCTATTTTTTCTACGAGATGGAACCACCGGTGAAGCATAGCTGGAGTTCGTGAAGCTGCACGGAGGCGAGCAACATTTCCGGAGAACCATGGGCAACAGGCTGTATGAGATGCCACGGTGAAGAAACGCCTCTCGTGGATCGTTGCGCCTTTTTGTGAGGACTAGTTGCTAAGTGTCTATTTTTTCTACGAGATGGAACCACCCGGTGAAGCATAGCTGGGTTACGGCGAAGCTGCACAGGAGCAGGCAACATTTCCGGAGAACCATGGGCAACAGGCTGTATGAGATGCCACGGTGAAGAAACGCCTTCTCTCGTGGATCGTTGCGCCTTTTGTGAGGACTAGTTGCTAAGTGTCTATTTTTCTACGAGATGGAACCACCCGGTGAAGCATAGCTGGAGTTCTGTGAAGCTGCACGGGAAGCGAGCAACATTTCCGGAGAACCATGGGCAGCAGTGTATGAGATGCCACGGTGAAGAAACGCCTTCTCGTGGATCGTTGCGCCTTTTGTGAGGACTAGTTGCTAAGTGTCTATTTTTCTACGAGATGGAACCACCGGTGAAGCATAGCTGGAGTTCTGTGAAGCTGCACGAGAAGCGAGCAACATTTTCGGAGAACCATGGGCAACAGGCTGTATGAGATGCCACGGTGAAGAAACGCCTTCTCATGTGGATCGTTGCGCCTTTTTGTGAGGACTAGTTGCTAAGTGTCTAGTTTTGTACGAGATGGAACCACCCGGCGAAGCATAGCTGGGTTATGCCGAAGCTGCACATAGAAGCGAGCAACATTTCGGAGAACCATGGGCAACAGGCTGTATGAGATGCCACGGTGAAGAAACGCCTTCTCTCGTGGATCGTTGCGCCTTTTGTGAGGACTAGTTGCTAAGTGTCTATTTTTTCTACGAGATGGAACCACCCGGTGAAGCATAGTGGGTTCTGGTGAAGCTGCAGAGGCGAGCAACATTTCTGGAGAACCATGGGCAACAGGCTGTATGAGATGCCACGGTGAAGAAACGCCTTCTCTCGTGGATCGTTGCGCCTTTTGTGAGGACTAGTTGCTAAGTGTCTATTTTTCTACGAGATGGAACCACCGGTGAAGCATAGCTGGAGCGAGAGCACAGGGAGCGAGCAACATTTCCGGAGAACCATGGGCAACAGGCTGTATGAGATGCCACGGTGAAGAAACACCTTCTCTCGTGGATCGTTGCGCCTATTTGTGAGGACTAGTTGCTAAGTGTCTATTTTTTCTACGAGATGGAACCACCCAGTGAAGCATAGCTGGGTTATGGCTAAGCTGCACAGGAGCAGGCAACATTTCCGGAGAACCATGGGCAACAGGCTGTATGAGATGCCACGGTGAAGAAACGCCTTCTCTCGTGGATCGTTGCGCCTTTTTGTGAGGACTAGTTGCTAAGTGTCTATTTTTTCTACGAGATGGAACCACCCGGTGAAGCATAGCTGGAGTTCTGGCGAGCTGCACCAGCGCGAGCAACATTTTCGGAGAACCATGGGCAACAGGCTGTATGAGATGCCACGGTGAAGAAACGCCTTCTCGTGGATCGTTGCGCCTTTTGTGAGGACTAGTTGCTAAGTGTCTATTTTTCTACGAGATGGAACCACCGGTGAAGCATAGTGGGTTGGTTTCTGTGAAGCTGCACAGAGCGAGCAACATTTTGGAGAACCATGGGCAACAGTGTATGAGATGCCACGGTGAAGAAACGCCTTCTCTCGTGGATCGTTGCGCCTTTTGTGAGGACTAGTTGCTAAGTGTCTATTTTTCTACGAGATGGAACCACCGGTGAAGCATAGTGGAGTTCTGTGAAGCTTGCGCACGAGAGCGAGCAACATTTCTGGAGAACCATGGGCAACAGTGTATGAGATGCCACGGTGAAGAAACGCCTTCTCTCGTGGATCGTTGCGCCTTTTTATGAGGACTAGTTGCTAAGTGTCTATTTTTCTACGAGATGGAACCACCGGTGAAGCATAGTGGGGTTCTGGTGAAGCTACAGGAGCGAGCAACATTTCAGGAGAACCATGGGCAACAGTGTGTATGAGATGCCACGGTGAAGAAACGCCTTCTCGTGGATCGTTGCGCCTTTTTGTGAGGACTAGTTGCTAAGTGTCTATTTTTCTACGAGATGGAACCACCGGTGAAGCATAGCTGGAGTTCTGGTGAAGCTGCACAGAGCGAGCAACATTTCCGGAGAACCATGGGCAACAGACTGTATGAGATGCCACGGTGAAGAAACGCCTTCTCTCGTGGATCGTTGCGCCTTTTGTGAGGACTAGTTGCTAAGTGTCTATTTTTCTACGAGATGGAACCACCGGTGAAGCATAGCTGGGTTCTGGCGAAGCTGCACAGAGCGAGCAACATTTCCGGAGAACCATGGGCAACGAGTGTATGAGATGCCACGGTGAAGAAACGCCTTCTCGTGGATCGTTGCGCCTTTTGTGAGGACTAGTTGCTAAGTGTCTATTTTTCTACGAGATGGAACCACCGGTGAAGCATAGTGGAGTTCTGCAAAGCTGCACGGAGCGAGCAACATTTCCGGAGAACCATGGGCAACGAGGTGTATGAGATGCCACGGTGAAGAAATGCCTTCTCGTGGATCGTTGCGCCTTTTGTGAGGACTAGTTGCTAAGTGTCTATTTTTCTACGAGATGGAACCACCGGTGAAGCATAGCTGGATTCTGCGAAGCTGCACTAGAGCGAGCAACATTTTCGAGAACCATGGGCAATAGGTGTATGAGATGCCACGGTGAAGAAACGCCTTCTCTCGTGGATCGTTGCGCTTTTTGTGAGGACTAGTTGCTAAGTGTCTATTTTTCTACGAGATGGAACCACCGGTGAAGCATAGCTGGAGTTCTGGCGAAGCTACAGGAAGCGAGCAACATTTCGGAGAACCATGGGCAACAGTGTATGAGATGCCACGGTGAAGAAACGCCTTCTCTCGTGGATCGTTGCGCCTTTTGTGAGGACTAGTTGCTAAGTGTCTATTTTTCTACGAGATGGAACCACCGGTGAAGCATAGCTGGAGTTCTGGCGAAGCTGCACAGAGCGAGCAACATTTCTGGAGAACCATGGGCAACAGGTTGTATGAGATGCCACGGTGAAGAAACGCCTTCTCTCGTGGATCGTTGCGCCTTTTTGTGAGGACTAGTTGCTAAGTGTCTTTTTTTTCTACGACATGGAACCACTCGGTGAAGCATAGTTGGGTTATGGTGAAGCTACACAGGAGCAGGCAACATTTCCGGAGAACCATGGGCAACAAGCTGTATGAGATGCCAGGGTGAAGAAACGCCTTCTCTCGTGGATCGTTGCGCCTTTTTGTGAGGACTAGTTGCTAAGTGTCTATTTTTCTACGAGATGGAACCACCGGTGAAGCATAGGCGGAGTTCTGGCGAAGCTGCAGGAGAGCGAGCAACATTTCAGGAGAACCATGGGCAGCAGTGTATGAGATGCCACGGTGAAGAAACGCCTTCTCTCGTGGATCGTTGCGCCTTTTTGTGAGGACTAGTTGCTAAGTGTCTATTTTTCTACGAGATGGAACCACCGGTGAAGCATAGCTGGAGTTCTGCGAAGCTGCACGGAAGCGAGCAACATTTCAGGAGAACCATGGGCAACAGTGTATGAGATGCCACGGTGAAGAAACGCCTTCTCGTGGATCGTTGCGCCTTTTTGTGAGGACTAGTTGCTAAGTGTCTATTTTTCATACGAGATGGAACCACCCGGTGAAGCATAGCTAGGTTATGGCGAAGCTGCACCCGAGCAGGCAACATTTCCGGAGAACCATGGGCAACAGGCTGTATGAGATGCCACGGTGAAGAAACGCCTTCTCTCGTGGATCGTTGCGCCTTTTTGTGAGGACTAGTTGCTAAGTGTCTATTTTTTCTACGAGATGGAACCACCGGTGAAGCATAGCTGGAGTTCTGGCGAAGCTACAGGAAGCGAGCAACATTTCCGGAGAACCATGGGCAGCGAGTGTATGAGATGCCACGGTGAAGAAACGCCTTCTCGTGGATCGTTGCGCCTTTTGTGAGGACTAGTTGCTAAGTGTCTATTTTTCTACGAGATGGAACCAACCCGTGAAGCATAGCTGGGTTATGGCTAAGCTGCACAGGAGCAGGCAACATTTCCGGAGAACCATGGGCAACAGGCTGTATGAGATGCCACGGTGAAGAAACGCCTTCTCTCGTGGATCGTTGCGCCTTTTGTGAGGACTAGTTGCTAAGTGTCTATTTTTTCTACGAGATGGAACCACCGGTGAAGCATAGCTGGATTCTGTGAAGCCGCACGGAAGCGAGCAACATTTCCAGAGAACCATGGGCAACAGCCTGTATGAGATGCCACGGTGAAGAAACGCCTTCTCTCGTGGATCGTTGCGCCTTTTTGTGAGGACTAGTTGCTAAGTGTCTATTTTTTTCTACGAGATGGAACCACCCGGTGAAGCATAGCTGGAGTTCTGGCGAGCTGCACGGGAGGCGAGCAACATTTTGGAGAACCATGGGCAGCGAGTGTATGAGATGCCACGGTGAAGAAACGCCTTCTCTCGTGGATCGTTGCGCCTTTTGTGAGGACTAGTTGCTAAGTGTCTATTTTTCTACGAGATGGAACCACCGGTGAAGCATAGTGGAGTTCTGGCGAAGCTGCACGGAGCGAGCAACATTTCCGGAGAACCATGGGCAACGAGTGTATGAGATGCCACGGTGAAGAAACGCCTTCTCTCGTGGATCGTTGCGCCTTTTGTGAGGACTAGTTGCTAAGTGTCTATTTTTCTACGAGATGGAACCACCGGTGAAGCATAGCTGGGTTCTGTGAAGCTACGAGGAGCGAGCAACATTTCGGAGAACCATGGGCAACAGTGTATGAGATGCCACGGTGAAGAAACGCCTTCTCGTGGATCGTTGCGCCTTTTGTGAGGACTAGTTGCTAAGTGTCTATTTTTCTACGAGATGGAACCACCGGTGAAGCATAGCTGGAGTTCTGGCGCAAGCTGCACAGAGCAGCAACATTTCAGGAGAACCATGGGCAACGGTGTATGAGATGCCACGGTGAAGAAACGCCTTCTCGTGGATCGTTGCGCCTTTTTGTGAGGACTAGTTGCTAAGTGTCTATTTTTCTACGAGATGGAACCACCGGTGAAGCATAGCTGGGTTCTGTGAAGCTGCACAGGAGGCGCGAGCAACATTTCCGGAGAACCATGGGCAACAGTGTATGAGATGCCACGGTGAAGAAACGCCTTCTCGTGGATCGTTGCGCCTTTTGTGAGGACTAGTTGCTAAGTGTCTATTTTTCTACGAGATGGAACCACCGGTGAAGCATAGCTGGGTTCTGCAAAGCTGCACAGAGCGAGCAACATTCCTGGAGAACCATGGGCAACAGGCTGTATGAGATGCCACGGTGAAGAAATGCCTTCTCGTGGATCGTTGCGCCTTTTTGTGAGGACTAGTTGCTAAGTGTCTATTTTTCTACGAGATGGAACCACCGGTGAAGCATAGGCTGGAGTTCTGTGAAGCTGCACTAGAGCAGGCAACATTTCGGAGAACCATGGGCAACAGGCTGTATGAGATGCCACGGTGAAGAAACGCCTTCTCTCGTGGATCGTTGCGCCTTTTTGTGAGGACTAGTTGCTAAGTGTCTATTTTTCTACGAGATGGAACCACCGGTGAAGCATAGTGGAGTTCTGGCGAAGCTACGGGAGCGAGCAACATTTTCGGAGAACCATGGGCAACAGTGTATGAGATGCCACGGTGAAGAAACGCTTCTCGTGGATCGTTGCGCCTTTTTGTGAGGACTAGTTGCTAAGTGTCTATTTTTTTCTACGAGATGGAACCACCCGGTGAAGCATAGCTGGGTTACGGCGAAGCTGCACAGGAGCAGGCAACATTTCGGAGAACCATGGGCAACAGGCTGTATGAGATGCCACGGTGAAGAAACGCCTTCTCTCGTGGATCGTTGCGCCTTTTTGTGAGGACTAGTTGCTAAGTGTCTATTTTTCTACGAGATGGAACCACCGGTGAAGCATAGTTGGAGTTCTGTGAAGCTGCACAGGCGAGCAACATTTCAGGAGAACCATGGGCAACAGGTGTATGAGATGCCACGGTGAAGAAACGCCTTCTCGTGGATCGTTGCGCCTTTTGTGAGGACTAGTTGCTAAGTGTCTATTTTTCTACGAGATGGAACCACCGGTGAAGCATAGCTGGAGTTCTGTGAAGCCGCACAGGAGCAAGCAACATTTCCGGAGAACCATGGGCAACAGGCTGTATGAGATGCCACGGTGAAGAAACGCCTTCTCTCGTGGATCGTTGCGCCTTTTTGTGAGGACTAGTTGCTAAGTGTCTATTTTGTCTACGACATGGAACCACCGGTGAAGCATAGCTGGGTTATGGCGAAGCTGCACGGGAAGCGAGCAACATTTCAGGAGAACCATGGGCAGCAGTGTATGAGATGCCACGGTGAAGAAACGCCTTCTCGTGGATCGTTGCGCCTTTTGTGAGGACTAGTTGCTAAGTGTCTATTTTTCTACGAGATGGAACCACCGGTGAAGCATAGCTGGAGTTCTGTGAAGCTGCACAGAGAGCAACATTCCCGAGAACCATGGGCAACAGGTGTATGAGATGCCACGGTGAAGAAACGCCTTCTCGTGGATCGTTGCGCCTTTTGTGAGGACTAGTTGCTAAGTGTCTATTTTTCTACGAGATGGAACCACCGGTGAAGCATAGCTGGAGTTCTGGCGAAGCTGCGAGGAGCGAGCAACATTTCCAGGAGAACCATGGGCAGCAGTGTATGAGATGCCACGGTGAAGAAACGCCTTCTCGTGGATCGTTGCGCCTTTTGTGAGGACTAGTTGCTAAGTGTCTATTTTTCTACGAGATGGAACCACCGGTGAAGCATAGCTGGAGTTCTGTGAGATGCTAAGCTGCACAGAGCGAGCAACATTCCAGGAGAACCATGGGCAACGAGTGTATGAGATGCCACGGTGAAGAAACGCCTTCTCGTGGATCGTTGCGCCTTTTGTGAGGACTAGTTGCTAAGTGTCTATTTTTCTACGAGATGGAACCACCGGTGAAGCATAGCTGGGTTCTGGCTGGCTGCACGGGAAGCGAGCAACATTTCCGGAGAACCATGGGCAACAGTGTATGAGATGCCACGGTGAAGAAACGCCTTCTCTCGTGGATCGTTGCGCCTTTTGTGAGGACTAGTTGCTAAGTGTCTATTTTTCTACGAGATGGAACCACCGGTGAAGCATAGCTGGAGTTCTGGCGAAGCTGCACGAGAGCGAGCAACATTTCCGGAGAACCATGGGCAACGAGTGTATGAGATGCCACGGTGAAGAAACGCCTTCTCGTGGATCGTTGCGCCTTTTTGTGAGGACTAGTTGCTAAGTGTCTATTTTTCTACGAGATGGAACCACCGGTGAAGCATAGCTGGAGTTCTGAAGCTGCAGGAGCGAGCAACATTTCCAGGAGAACCATGGGCAACAGTGTATGAGATGCCACGGTGAAGAAACGCCTTCTCTCGTGGATCGTTGCGCCTTTTTGTGAGGACTAGTTGCTAAGTGTCTATTTTTCTACGAGATGGAACCACCCGGTGAAGCATAGCTGGGTTACAGTGAAGCTGCACAGGAGCAGGCAACATTTCTGGAGAACCATGGGCAACAGGCTGTATGAGATGCCACGGTGAAGAAACGCCTTCTCTCGTGGATCGTTGCGCCTTTTTGTGAGGACTAGTTGCTAAGTGTCTATTTTTCTCTACGAGATGGAACCACCCGGTGAAGCATAGCTGGGTTACGGTGAAGCTGCACGGAGAGCGAGTAACATTTCCGGAGAACCATGGGCAACAGGCTGTATGAGATGCCACGGTGAAGAAACGCCTTCTCTCGTGGATCGTTGCGCCTTTTGTGAGGACTAGTTGCTAAGTGTCTATTTTTCTACGAGATGGAACCACCGGTGAAGCATAGCTGGATTCTGTGAAGCTGCACGAGAAGCGAGCAACATTTCCGGAGAACCATGGGCAACAGGCTGTATGAGATGCCACGGTGAAGAAACGCCTTCTCTCGTGGATCGTTGCGCCTTTTGTGAGGACTAGTTGCTAAGTGTCTATTTTTCTACGAGATGGAACCACCGGTGAAGCATAGGTGGATTCTGGCGAAGCTGCACGGAAGCGAGCAACATTCCGGAGAACCATGGGCAACGAGTGTATGAGATGCCACGGTGAAGAAACGCCTTCTCGTGGATCGTTGCGCCTTTTGTGAGGACTAGTTGCTAAGTGTCTATTTTTCTACGAGATGGAACCACCGGTGAAGCATAGCTGGGTTCTGTGAAGCTGCACAGGAAGCGAGCAACATTTCCGGAGAACCATGGGCAGCAGTGTATGAGATGCCACGGTGAAGAAACGCCTTCTCGTGGATCGTTGCGCCTTTTGTGAGGACTAGTTGCTAAGTGTCTATTTTTCTCGAGATGGAACCACCGGTGAAGCATAGCTGGAGTTCGCGAAGCTGCAGGGAGAGCGAGCAACATTTCAGGAGAACCATGGGCAACAGTGTATGAGATGCCACGGTGAAGAAACGCCTTCTCGTGGATCGTTGCGCCTTTTGTGAGGACTAGTTGCTAAGTGTCTATTTTTCTACGAGATGGAACCACCGGTGAAGCATAGCTGGAGTTCTGGCGAAGCTGCACGGAGCGAGCAACATTTCGGAGAACCATGGGCAACAGGTGTATGAGATGCCACGGTGAAGAAACGCCTTCTCTCGTGGATCGTTGCGCCTTTTGTGAGGACTAGTTGCTAAGTGTCTATTTTTCTACGAGATGGAACCACCGGTGAAGCATAGGCTGGAGTTCTGTGAAGCTGCACAGGAGCGAGCAACATTCCGGAGAACCATGGGCAACGGTGTATGAGATGCCACGGTGAAGAAACGCCTTCTCTCGTGGATCGTTGCGCCTTTTGTGAGGACTAGTTGCTAAGTGTCTATTTTTCTACGAGATGGAACCACCGGTGAAGCATAGCTGGAGTTCTGGCCGAAGCTGCACGGAGCGAGCAACATTTCCGGAGAACCATGGGCAACAGGTGTATGAGATGCCACGGTGAAGAAACGCCTTCTCGTGGATCGTTGCGCCTTTTGTGAGGACTAGTTGCTAAGTGTCTATTTTTCTACGAGATGGAACCACCCGGTGAAGCATAGCTGGGTTACGGCGAAGCTGCACAGGGGCAGGCAACATTTCTGGAGAACCATGGGCAACAGGCTGTATGAGATGCCACGGTGAAGCGCCTCTCTCGTGGATCGTTGCGCCTTTTTGTGAGGACTAGTTGCTAAGTGTCTATTTTTCTACGAGATGGAACCACCGGTGAAGCATAGCTGGAGTTCTGTGAAGCTGCACGAGCGAGCAACATTTCCGGAGAACCATGGGCAACGAGTGTATGAGATGCCACGGTGAAGAAACGCCTTCTCGTGGATCGTTGCGCCTTTTGTGAGGACTAGTTGCTAAGTGTCTATTTTTCTACGAGATGGAACCACCGGTGAAGCATAGCTGGAGTTCTGGCGAAGCTGCACAGAGCGAGCAACATTTCCGGAGAACCATGGGCAACAGTGTATGAGATGCCACGGTGAAGCGCGCCTTCTCGTGGATCGTTGCGCCTTTTGTGAGGACTAGTTGCTAAGTGTCTATTTTTCTACGAGATGGAACCACCGGTGAAGCATAGTGGAGTTCTGGCGAAGCTGCGCAGAGCGAGCAACATTTCGGAGAACCATGGGCAACGAGTGTATGAGATGCCACGGTGAAGAAACGCCTTCTCGTGGATCGTTGCGCCTTTTGTGAGGACTAGTTGCTAAGTGTCTATTTTTCTACGAGATGGAACCACCGGTGAAGCATAGTGGGTTCTGGCGAAGCTGCACGGGAGCGCGAGCAACATTTCCGGAGAACCATGGGCAGCAGGCTGTATGAGATGCCACGGTGAAGAAACGCCTTCTCTCGTGGATCGTTGCGCCTTTTGTGAGGACTAGTTGCTAAGTGTCTATTTTTCTACGAGATGGAACCACCGGTGAAGCATAGTTGGAGTTCTGGCGAAGCTGCACGAGAAGCGAGCAACATTTCGGAGAACCATGGGCAGCGGTGTATGAGATGCCACGGTGAAGAAACGCCTTCTCGTGGATCGTTGCGCCTTTTGTGAGGACTAGTTGCTAAGTGTCTATTTTTCTACGAGATGGAACCACCGGTGAAGCATAGCTGGAGTTCTGTGCGGCTGCACGGAAGCGAGCAACATTTCCGGAGAACCATGGGCAACAGTGTATGAGATGCCACGGTGAAGAAACGCCTTCTCGTGGATCGTTGCGCCTTTTGTGAGGACTAGTTGCTAAGTGTCTATTTTTCTACGAGATGGAACCACCGGTGAAGCATAGGTGGAGTTCTGGCGAAGCTGCGAGGAAGCGAGCAACATTTCCGGAGAACCATGGGCAACAGGCTGTATGAGATGCCACGGTGAAGAAACGCCTTCTCTCGTGGATCGTTGCGCCTTTGTGAGGACTAGTTGCTAAGTGTCTATTTTTCTACGAGATGGAACCACCCGGTGAAGCATAGCTGGGTTACGGCGAAGCTGCACCGAGCGAGCAACATTCCGGAGAACCATGGGCAACAGGCTGTATGAGATGCCACGGTGAAGAAACGCCTTCTCTCGTGGATCGTTGCGCCTTTTGTGAGGACTAGTTGCTAAGTGTCTATTTTTCTACGAGATGGAACCACCGGTGAAGCATAGCTGGAGTTCTGTGCGAAGCTGCACGAGGAGCGAGCAACATTTCCGGAGAACCATGGGCAACAGTGTATGAGATGCCACGGTGAAGCGCCTTCTCTCGTGGATCGTTGCGCCTTTTGTGAGGACTAGTTGCTAAGTGTCTATTTTTCTACGAGATGGAACCACCGGTGAAGCATAGGCTGGAGTTCTGGCGAAGCTGCACGGGAGCAGGCAACATTTCTGGAGAACCATGGGCAACAGGCTGTATGAGATGCCACGGTGAAGAAACGCCTTCTCTCGTGTATCGTTGCGCATTTTTGTAAGGACTAGTTGCTAAGTGTCTAGTTTTTCTACGAGATGGAACCACCCGGTGAAGCATAGCTGGGTTATGGCGAAGCTGCCCGAGAGCAGGCAACATTTCCGGAGAACCATGGGCAACAGGCTGTATGAGATGCCACGGTGAAGAAACGCCTTCTCTCGTGGATCGTTGCGCCTTTTTGTGAGGACTAGTTGCTAAGTGTCTATTTTTTCTATGAGATGGAACCACCCGGTGAAGCATAGCTGGGTTCTGTGAGCAACATTTAGCTGCACGGAAGCGAGCAACATTTCCGGAGAACCATGGGCAACGGTGTATGAGATGCCACGGTGAAGAAACGCCTTCTCGTGGATCGTTGCGCCTTTTGTGAGGACTAGTTGCTAAGTGTCTATTTTTCTCTGAGATGGAACCACCGGTGAAGCATAGCTGGAGTTCTGCGCTGCACGAGAAGCGAGCAACATTTCGGAGAACCATGGGCAACAGTGTATGAGATGCCACGGTGAAGAAACGCCTTCTCTCGTGGATCGTTGCGCCTTTTGTGAGGACTAGTTGCTAAGTGTCTATTTTTCTACGAGATGGAACCACCGGTGAAGCATAGGCTGGAGTTCTGGCGAAGCTGCACAGGAGCAGGCAACATTTCAGGAGAACCATGGGCAACAGGCTGTATGAGATGCCACGGTGAAGAAACGCCTTCTCTCGTGGATCGTTGCGCCTTTTGTGAGGACTAGTTGCTAAGTGTCTATTTTTTTCTACGAGATGGAACCACCGGTGAAGCATAGTGGAGTTCTGTGAAAGCTGCACGAGAGCGAGCAACATTTCAGGAGAACCATGGGCAGCAGTGTATGAGATGCCACGGTGAAGAAACGCCTTCTCTCGTGGATCGTTGCGCCTTTTGTGAGGACTAGTTGCTAAGTGTCTATTTTTCTACGAGATGGAACCACCGGTGAAGCATAGCTGGGTTACGGCGAAGCTGCACAGGAGCAGGCAACATTTCCGGAGAACCATGGGCAGCAGGCTGTATGAGATGCCACGGTGAAGAAACGCCTTCTCGTGGATCGTTGCGCCTTTTGTGAGGACTAGTTGCTATGTGTCTATTTTTTCTACGAGATGGAACCACCGGGTGAAGCATAGCTGGGTTACGGCGAAGCTGCACAGGAGCAGGCAACATTCCGGAGAACCATGGGCAACAGGCTGTATGAGATGCCACGGTGAAGAAACGCCTTCTCTCGTGGATCGTTGCGCCTTTTTGTGAGGACTAGTTGCTAAGTGTCTATTTTTCTACGAGATGGAACCACCGGTGAAGCATAGCTGAGTTCTGTGAAGCTGCACGGAAGCGAGCAACATTTCCGGAGAACCATGGGCAGCGAGTGTATGAGATGCCACGGTGAAGAAACGCCTTCTCGTGGATCGTTGCGCCTTTTGTGAGGACTAGTTGCTAAGTGTCTATTTTTCTACGAGATGGAACCACCGGTGAAGCATAGGCTGGAGTTCTGTGAAGCTGCACAGGAGAGCGAGCAACATTCCGGGAGAACCATGGGCAACGAGTGTATGAGATGCCACGGTGAAGAAACGCCTTCTCTCGTGGATCGTTGCGCCTTTTGTGAGGACTAGTTGCTAAGTGTCTATTTTTTGTACGAGACGGAACCACCAGTGAAGCATAGCTGGGTTACGGCGAAGCTGCACAGGAGCGGGCAACATTTCCGGAGAACCATGGGCAACAGGCTGTATGAGATGCCACGGTGAAGAAACGCCTTCTCTCGTGGATCGTTGCGCCTTTTTGTGAGGACTAGTTGCTAAGTGTCTATTTTTCTACGAGATGGAACCACCGGTGAAGCATAGTGGAGTTCTGTGAAGCTGCACGGAGGCGAGCAACATTTCAGGAGAACCATGGGCAACAGGCTGTATGAGATGCCACGGTGAAGAAACGCCTTCTCTCGTGGATCGTTGCGCCTTTTGTGAGGACTAGTTGCTAAGTGTCTATTTTTCTACGAGATGGAACCACCGGTGAAGCATAGGTGGAGTTCTGCGAAGCTGCACGGGAAGCGAGCAACATTTCCGGAGAACCATGGGCAACGGTGTATGAGATGCCACGGTGAAGAAACGCCTTCTCGTGGATCGTTGCGCCTTTTGTGAGGACTAGTTGCTAAGTGTCTATTTTTCTACGAGATGGAACCACCGGTGAAGCATAGTTGGAGTTCTGGCTAAGCTGCACGGGAAGCGAGCAACATTTCAGGAGAACCATGGGCAACGAGTGTATGAGATGCCACGGTGAAGAAACGCCTTCTCTCGTGGATCGTTGCGCCTTTTTGTGAGGACTAGTTGCTAAGTGTCTATTTTTCTACGAGATGGAACCACCGGTGAAGCATAGTGGAGTTCTGGCGAAGCTGCGGGAAGCGAGCAACATTCCGGAGAACCATGGGCAACGAGTGTATGAGATGCCACGGTGAAGAAACGCCTTCTCTCGTGGATCGTTGCGCCTTTTTGTGAGGACTAGTTGCTAAGTGTCTATTTTTTCTACGAGATGGAACCACCCGGTGAAGCATAGCTGGGTTATGGCGAAGCTGCACGGGAGCAGGCAACATTTCCGGAGAACCATGGGCAACAGGCTGTATGAGATGCCACGGTGAAGAAACGCCTTCTCTCGTGGATCGTTGCGCCTTTTTGTGAGGACTAGTTGCTAAGTGTCTATTTTTCTACGAGATGGAACCACCGGTGAAGCATAGGCTGGAGTTCTGGCGAAAGCTGCACGAAGCGAGCAACATTTCCGGAGAACCATGGGCAACAGTCTGTATGAGATGCCACGGTGAAGAAACGCCTTCTCTCGTGGATCGTTGCGCCTTTTGTGAGGACTAGTTGCTAAGTGTCTATTTTTCTACGAGATGGAACCACCGGTGAAGCATAGCTGGAGTTCTGTGAAGCTGCACGGAGCGAGCAACATTTCAGGAGAACCATGGGCAACAGTGTATGAGATGCCACGGTGAAGAAACGCCTTCTCGTGGATCGTTGCGCCTTTTGTGAGGACTAGTTGCTAAGTGTCTATTTTTCTACGAGATGGAACCACCGGTGAAGCATAGCTGGAGTTCTGCGAAGCTGCACGAGAGAGCAGCAACATTTCAGGAGAACCATGGGCAACGCAGTGTATGAGATGCCACGGTGAAGAAACGCCTTCTCGTGGATCGTTGCGCCTTTTGTGAGGACTAGTTGCTAAGTGTCTATTTTTCTACGAGATGGAACCACCGGTGAAGCATAGGCTGGAGTTCTGGCGAAGCTGCAGGAGCGCGAGCAACATTCCGGAGAACCATGGGCAACAGTGTATGAGATGCCACGGTGAAGAAACGCCTTCTCGTGGATCGTTGCGCCTTTTGTGAGGACTAGTTGCTAAGTGTCTATTTTTCTACGAGATGGAACCACCGGTGAAGCATAGCTGGAGTTCTGGCGAAGCTGCACGGGAGCGAGCAACATTTCGGAGAACCATGGGCAACAGTGTATGAGATGCCACGGTGAAGAAACGCCTTCTCTCGTGGATCGTTGCGCCTTTTGTGAGGACTAGTTGCTAAGTGTCTATTTTTCTACGAGATGGAACCACCGGTGAAGCATAGCTGGAGTTCTGGTGAAGCTGCAGGAGAGCGAGCAACATTTCCGGAGAACCATGGGCAACAGTGTGTATGAGATGCCACGGTGAAGAAGCGCCTTCTCGTGGATCGTTGCGCCTTTTGTGAGGACTAGTTGCTAAGTGTCTATTTTTCTACGAGATGGAACCACCGGTGAAGCATAGCTGGAGTTCTGCCGAAAGCTGCACAGGGAAGCGAGCAACATTTCCGGAGAACCATGGGCAACGAGTGTATGAGATGCCACGGTGAAGAAACGCCTTCTCGTGGATCGTTGCGCCTTTTGTGAGGACTAGTTGCTAAGTGTCTATTTTTCTACGAGATGGAACCACCGGTGAAGCATAGCTGGAGTTCTGTGAAGCTGCGGGAGGCGAGCAACATTCCAGGAGAACCATGGGCAACAGTGTATGAGATGCCACGGTGAAGAAACGCCTTCTCGTGGATCGTTGCGCCTTTGTGAGGACTAGTTGCTAAGTGTCTATTTTTCTACGAGATGGAACCACCGGTGAAGCATAGCTGGAGTTCTGGCGAAGCTGCACGGAAGCGAGCAACATTTCAGGAGAACCATGGGCAACGAGTGTATGAGATGCCACGGTGAAGAAACGCCTTCTCTCGTGGATCGTTGCGCCTTTTTGTGAGGACTAGTTGCTAAGTGTCTATTTTTCTACGAGATGGAACCACCGGTGAAGCATAGCTGGAGTTCTGGCGAAGCTGCAGGAAGCGAGCAACATTTCCGGAGAACCATGGGCAACAGTGTATGAGATGCCACGGTGAAGAGCGCCTTCTCGTGGATCGTTGCGCCTTTTGTGAGGACTAGTTGCTAAGTGTCTATTTTTCTACGAGATGGAACCACCGGTGAAGCATAGCTGGAGTTCTGGCGAAAGCACGGAGGCGAGCAACATTTCGGAGAACCATGGGCAACGAGTGTGTATGAGATGCCACGGTGAAGAAACGCCTTCTCGTGGATCGTTGCGCCTTTTGTGAGGACTAGTTGCTAAGTGTCTATTTTTCTACGAGATGGAACCACCGGTGAAGCATAGGCTGGGTTCTGGCGAAGCTGCACGGGAAGCGAGCAACATTTCGGAGAACCATGGGCAACGGTGTATGAGATGCCACGGTGAAGAAACGCCTTCTCGTGGATCGTTGCGCCTTTTGTGAGGACTAGTTGCTAAGTGTCTATTTTTCTACGAGATGGAACCACCGGTGAAGCATAGGTGGAGTTCTGGCGAAGCTGCACGGGAAGCGAGCAACATTTCAGGAGAACCATGGGCAACAGTGTATGAGATGCCACGGTGAAGAAACGCCTTCTCGTGGATCGTTGCGCCTTTTGTGAGGACTAGTTGCTAAGTGTCTATTTTTCTACGAGATGGAACCACCGGTGAAGCATAGGTGGAGTTCTGTGAAGCTGCACGGGAAGCGAGCAACATTTCCGGAGAACCATGGGCAACAGTGTATGAGATGCCACGGTGAAGAAACGCCTTCTCGTGGATCGTTGCGCCTTTTGTGAGGACTAGTTGCTAAGTGTCTATTTTTCTCTGAGAGATGGAACCACCGGTGAAGCATAGTTGGAGTTCTGGCGAAGCTGCACGGAGCGAGCAACATTTCAGGAGAACCATGGGCAGCAGTGTATGAGATGCCACGGTGAAGAAACGCCTTCTCGTGGATCGTTGCGCCTTTTGTGAGGACTAGTTGCTAAGTGTCTATTTTTCTACGAGATGGAACCACCGGTGAAGCATAGGCTGGTTCTGTGAAGCGGCTGCGAGAGCGAGCAACATTTCAGGAGAACCATGGGCAGCAGTGTATGAGATGCCACGGTGAAGAAACGCCTTCTCGTGGATCGTTGCGCCTTTTGTGAGGACTAGTTGCTAAGTGTCTATTTTTCTCTACGAGATGGAACCACCGGTGAAGCATAGCTGGAGTTCTGGCGAAGCTGCACGGGAGGCGAGCAACATTTCCGGAGAACCATGGGCAGCAGGTGTATGAGATGCCACGGTGAAGAAACGCCTTCTCGTGGATCGTTGCGCCTTTTGTGAGGACTAGTTGCTAAGTGTCTATTTTTCTACGAGATGGAACCACCGGTGAAGCATAGCTGGAGTTCTGGCGAAGCTGCGGGAGCGAGCAACATTTCCGGAGAACCATGGGCAGCAGTGTATGAGATGCCACGGTGAAGAAACGCCTTCTCTCGTGGATCGTTGCGCCTTTTGTGAGGACTAGTTGCTAAGTGTCTATTTTTCTACGAGATGGAACCACCGGTGAAGCATAGCTGGAGTTCTGGCGAAAGCACATAGCTGCAGGGAGCGAGCAACATTTCCGGAGAACCATGGGCAACGAGTGTATGAGATGCCACGGTGAAGAAACGCCTTCTCGTGGATCGTTGCGCCTTTTGTGAGGACTAGTTGCTAAGTGTCTATTTTTCTACGAGATGGAACCACCGGTGAAGCATAGCTGGAGTTCTGTGAAGCTGCACGGGAAGCGAGCAACATTTCAGGAGAACCATGGGCAACAGTGTATGAGATGCCACGGTGAAGAAGCGCCTTCTCTCGTGGATCGTTGCGCCTTTTGTGAGGACTAGTTGCTAAGTGTCTATTTTTCTACGAGATGGAACCACCGGTGAAGCATAGCTGGAGTTCTGTGAAGCTGCACGGGAGCGAGCAACATTTCGGAGAACCATGGGCAACAGTGTATGAGATGCCACGGTGAAGAAACGCCTTCTCGTGGATCGTTGCGCCTT
The DNA here is from genome assembly GCA_036346575.1 of Dendrocalamus sinicus. NCBI lineage: Eukaryota > Viridiplantae > Streptophyta > Magnoliopsida > Poales > Poaceae > Dendrocalamus > Dendrocalamus sinicus. Next base: position 49,506,181 of record CM070644.1, read on the forward strand.
TTGTGAGGACTAGTTGCTAAGTGTCTATTTTTCTCGAGATGGAACCACCGGTGAAGCATAGCTGGAGTTCTGTGAAGCTGCACAGGAAGCGAGCAACATTTCGGAGAACCATGGGCAACAGTGTATGAGATGCCACGGTGAAGAAACGCCTTCTCTCGTGGATCGTTGCGCCTTTTGTGAGGACTAGTTGCTAAGTGTCTATTTTTCTACGAGATGGAACCACCGGTGAAGCATAGCTGGAGTTCTGGCGAAGCTGCACAGAAGCGAGCAACATTTCGGAGAACCATGGGCAGCAGTGTATGAGATGCCACGGTGAAGAAACGCCTTCTCTCGTGGATCGTTGCGCCTTTGTGAGGACTAGTTGCTAAGTGTCTATTTTTCTCTACGAGATGGAACCACCGGTGAAGCATAGGCTGGAGTTCTGGCGAAGCTGCACAGGAAGCGAGCAACATTTCAGGAGAACCATGGGCAACAGGTGTATGAGATGCCACGGTGAAGCGCCTTCTCTCGTGGATCGTTGCGCCTTTTGTGAGGACTAGTTGCTAAGTGTCTATTTTTCTACGAGATGGAACCACCGGTGAAGCATAGTGGGTTTCTGGCGAAGCTGCACGAGGAAGCGAGCAACATTTCCGGAGAACCATGGGCAGCAGGTGTATGAGATGCCACGGTGAAGAAACGCCTTCTCGTGGATCGTTGCGCCTTTTGTGAGGACTAGTTGCTAAGTGTCTATTTTTCTACGAGATGGAACCACCGGTGAAGCATAGCTGGAGTTCTGGCGAAGCTGCACGAGAGCGAGCAACATTTCAGGAGAACCATGGGCAGCGGTGTATGAGATGCCACGGTGAAAAAGCGCCTTCTCTCGTGGATCGTTGCGCCTTTTGTGAGGACTAGTTGCTAAGTGTCTATTTTTCTACGAGATGGAACCACCGGTGAAGCATAGTGGAGTTCTGGCGAAGCTGCACGGGAAGCGAGCAACATTCCAGGAGAACCATGGGCAGCAGTGTATGAGATGCCACGGTGAAGAAACGCCTTCTCGTGGATCGTTGCGCCTTTTGTGAGGACTAGTTGCTAAGTGTCTATTTTTCTCTGAGATGGAACCACCGGTGAAGCATAGTGGAGTTCTGGCGAAGCTGCACGGGAGGCGAGCAACATTTCCGGAGAACCATGGGCAGCAGGTGTATGAGATGCCACGGTGAAGCGCCTTCTCTCGTGGATCGTTGCGCCTTTTGTGAGGACTAGTTGCTAAGTGTCTATTTTTCTACGAGATGGAACCACCGGTGAAGCATAGGCTGGAGTTCTGTGAAAGCTGCACGGGAAGCGAGCAACATTTCGGAGAACCATGGGCAGCAGGTGTATGAGATGCCACGGTGAAGAAACGCCTTCTCGTGGATCGTTGCGCCTTTTGTGAGGACTAGTTGCTAAGTGTCTATTTTTCTACGAGATGGAACCACCCGGTGAAGCATAGCTGGGTTACGGCGAAGCTGCACAGGAGCAGGCAACATTCCGGAGAACCATGGGCAACAGGCTGTATGAGATGCCACGGTGAAGAAACGCTTTCTCTCGTGGATCGTTGCGCCTTTTTGTGAGGACTAGTTGCTAAGTGTCTATTTTTCTACGAGATGGAACCACCGGTGAAGCATAGCTGGAGTTCTGTGAAGCTGCAGGGAAGCGAGCAACATTCCCGGAGAACCATGGGCAACAGTGTATGAGATGCCACGGTGAAGAAACGCCTTCTCTCGTGGATCGTTGCGCCTTTTGTGAGGACTAGTTGCTAAGTGTCTATTTTTCTACGAGATGGAACCACCGGTGAAGCATAGTGGAGTTCTGTGAAGCTGCACGGCGCGAGCAACATTCCGGAGAACCATGGGCAGCGAGTGTATGAGATGCCACGGTGAAGAAACGCCTTCTCTCGTGGATCGTTGCGCCTTTTGTGAGGACTAGTTGCTAAGTGTCTATTTTTCTACGAGATGGAACCACCGGTGAAGCATAGCTGGAGTTCTGTGAAGCTGCACGGGAAGCGAGCAACATTCCGGAGAACCATGGGCAACAGTGTATGAGATGCCACGGTGAAGAAACGCCTTCTCTCGTGGATCGTTGCGCCTTTTGTGAGGACTAGTTGCTAAGTGTCTATTTTTCTACGAGATGGAACCACCGGTGAAGCATAGTGGAGTTCTGTGAAGCTGCGGAGAAGCGAGCAACATTTCCGGAGAACCATGGGCAACAGGCTGTATGAGATGCCACGGTGAAGAAACGCCTTCTCTCGTGGATCGTTGCGCCTTTTGTGAGGACTAGTTGCTAAGTGTCTATTTTTCTACGAGATGGAACCACCGGTGAAGCATAGCTGGAGTTCTGTGAAGCTGCCAGGGGAGGCGAGCAACATTTCAGGAGAACCATGGGCAACAGTGTATGAGATGCCACGGTGAAGAAACGCCTTCTCTCGTGGATCGTTGCGCCTTTGTGAGGACTAGTTGCTAAGTGTCTATTTTTCTACGAGATGGAACCACCGGTGAAGCATAGGCTGGAGTTCTGTGAAGCTGCACGGAAGCGAGCAACATTTCGGAGAACCATGGGCAACAGGTGTATGAGATGCCACGGTGAAGAAACGCCTTCTCTCGTGGATCGTTGCGCCTTTTGTGAGGACTAGTTGCTAAGTGTCTATTTTTCTACGAGATGGAACCACCGGTGAAGCATAGCTGGAGTTCTGTGAAGCCTGCACGGAAGCGAGCAACATTTTCGAGAGAACCATGGGCAGCAGTGTATGAGATGCCACGGTGAAGAAGCGCCTTCTCGTGGATCGTTGCGCCTTTTGTGAGGACTAGTTGCTAAGTGTCTATTTTTCTCTGAGATGGAACCACCGGTGAAGCATAGTGGAGTTCTGTGAAGCTGCAGGAAGCGAGCAACATTCCGGAGAACCATGGGCAACGGTGTGTATGAGATGCCACGGTGAAGAAGCGCCTTCTCTCGTGGATCGTTGCGCCTTTTGTGAGGACTAGTTGCTAAGTGTCTATTTTTCTACGAGATGGAACCACCGGTGAAGCATAGCTGGAGTTCTGGCGAAGCTGCACAGGAAGCGAGCAACATTTCCGGAGAACCATGGGCAGCAGTGTATGAGATGCCACGGTGAAGAAACGCCTTCTCGTGGATCGTTGCGCCTTTTGTGAGGACTAGTTGCTAAGTGTCTATTTTTCTACGAGATGGAACCACCGGTGAAGCATAGGCTGAGTTCTGGCGAAGCTGCACGGGAGCGAGCAACATTCCGGAGAACCATGGGCAGCAGTGTATGAGATGCCACGGTGAAGAAGCGCCTTCTCTCGTGGATCGTTGCGCCTTTTGTGAGGACTAGTTGCTAAGTGTCTATTTTTCTACGAGATGGAACCACCGGTGAAGCATAGCTGGAGTTCTGGCGAAGCTGCACGGAAGCGAGCAACATTTCCGGAGAACCATGGGCAGCAGTGTATGAGATGCCACGGTGAAGAAACGCCTTCTCGTGGATCGTTGCGCCTTTTGTGAGGACTAGTTGCTAAGTGTCTATTTTTCTCGAGATGGAACCACCGGTGAAGCATAGTGGAGTTCTGGCGAAGCTGCACGGAAGCGAGCAACATTTCCGGAGAACCATGGGCAGCAGTGTATGAGATGCCACGGTGAAGAAGCGCCTTCTCGTGGATCGTTGCGCCTTTGTGAGGACTAGTTGCTAAGTGTCTATTTTTCTACGAGATGGAACCACCGGTGAAGCATAGCTGGAGTTCTGTGAAGCTGCACGAGGAAGCGAGCAACATTTCGGAGAACCATGGGCAACAGGTGTATGAGATGCCACGGTGAAGAAACGCCTTCTCGTGGATCGTTGCGCCTTTTGTGAGGACTAGTTGCTAAGTGTCTATTTTTCTACGAGATGGAACCACCGGTGAAGCATAGCTGGAGTTCTGTGAAGCTGCACGGAAGCGAGCAACATTCCAGGAGAACCATGGGCAACAGGTGTATGAGATGCCACGGTGAAGAAACGCCTTCTCGTGGATCGTTGCGCCTTTGTGAGGACTAGTTGCTAAGTGTCTATTTTTCTACGAGATGGAACCACCGGTGAAGCATAGTTGGAGTTCTGGCGAAGCTGCACGGGAGCGAGCAACATTTCGGAGAACCATGGGCAGCAGTGTATATGAGATGCCACGGTGAAGAAACGCCTTCTCTCGTGGATCGTTGCGCCTTTTGTGAGGACTAGTTGCTAAGTGTCTATTTTTCTACGAGATGGAACCACCGGTGAAGCATAGGTGGAGTTCTGTGAAGCTGCACGAGGCGAGCAACATTCCAGGAGAACCATGGGCAACGAGTGTATGAGATGCCACGGTGAAGAAACGCCTTCTCTCGTGGATCGTTGCGCCTTTTGTGAGGACTAGTTGCTAAGTGTCTATTTTTCTACGAGATGGAACCACCGGTGAAGCATAGCTGGAGTTCTGTGGCTGCACAGGAAGCGAGCAACATTTCCGGAGAACCATGGGCAACAGGTGTATGAGATGCCACGGTGAAGAAACGCCTTCTCGTGGATCGTTGCGCCTTTTGTGAGGACTAGTTGCTAAGTGTCTATTTTTCTACGAGATGGAACCACCGGTGAAGCATAGTTGGAGTTCTGTGAAGCTGCACGGAGCGAGCAACATTTCCAGAGAACCATGGGCAACGGTGTATGAGATGCCACGGTGAAGAAACGCCTTCTCTCGTGGATCGTTGCGCCTTTTGTGAGGACTAGTTGCTAAGTGTCTATTTTTCTACGAGATGGAACCACCGGTGAAGCATAGGTGGAGTTCTGGCGAAGCTGCACAGGAAGCGAGCAACATTTCAGGAGAACCATGGGCAACAGTGTATGAGATGCCACGGTGAAGAAGCGCCTTCTCTCGTGGATCGTTGCGCCTTTTGTGAGGACTAGTTGCTAAGTGTCTATTTTTCTACGAGATGGAACCACCGGTGAAGCATAGTGGAGTTCTGTGAAGCTGCAGGAGCGAGCAACATTTCAGGAGAACCATGGGCAACAGTGTATGAGATGCCACGGTGAAGCGCCTTCTCGTGGATCGTTGCGCCTTTGTGAGGACTAGTTGCTAAGTGTCTATTTTTCTACGAGATGGAACCACCGGTGAAGCATAGCTGGAGTTCTGTGAAGCTGCAGGAGGCGAGCAACATTCCAGGAGAACCATGGGCAACAGGTGTATGAGATGCCACGGTGAAGAAACGCCTTCTCTCGTGGATCGTTGCGCCTTTTGTGAGGACTAGTTGCTAAGTGTCTATTTTTCTACGAGATGGAACCACCGGTGAAGCATAGGTGGAGTTCTGGCGAAGCTGCAGGAGCGAGCAACATTTCCGGAGAACCATGGGCAGCAGTGTATGAGATGCCACGGTGAAGAAACGCCTCTCTCGTGGATCGTTGCGCCTTTTGTGAGGACTAGTTGCTAAGTGTCTATTTTTCTACGAGATGGAACCACCGGTGAAGCATAGGCTGGAGTTCTGCGAAGCTGCACGGAGAAGCGAGCAACATTCCGGAGAACCATGGGCAACAGTGTATGAGATGCCACGGTGAAGAAACGCCTTCTCGTGGATCGTTGCGCCTTTTGTGAGGACTAGTTGCTAAGTGTCTATTTTTCTACGAGATGGAACCACCGGTGAAGCATAGGTGGGTTCTGTGAAGCTACTGCAGAAGCGAGCAACATTTCGGAGAACCATGGGCAACAGGCTGTATGAGATGCCACGGTAAAGAAGCGCCTTCTCTCGTGGATCGTTGCGCCTTTTTGTGAGGAGTAGTTGCTAAGTGTCTATTTTTTCTACGAGATGGAACCACCGGTGAAGCATAGCTGGAGTTCTGTGAAGCTGCATAGGAAGCGAGCAACATTTCCAGGAGAACCATGGGCAGCAGTGTATGAGATGCCACGGTGAAGAAACGCCTTCTCGTGGATCGTTGCGCCTTTTGTGAGGACTAGTTGCTAAGTGTCTATTTTTCTACGAGATGGAACCACCGGTGAAGCATAGCTGGAGTTCTGTGAAGCTGCACGGAGAGCGAGCAACATTTCAGGAGAACCATGGGCAACAGTGTATGAGATGCCACGGTGAAGAAACGCCTTCTCTCGTGGATCGTTGCGCCTTTTGTGAGGACTAGTTGCTAAGTGTCTATTTTTCTACGAGATGGAACCACCGGTGAAGCATAGTTGGAGTTCTGTGAAGCTGCACTGGAGCAGAGCAACATTCCGGAGAACCATGGGCAGCAGGCTGTATGAGATGCCACGGTGAAGAAACGCCTTCTCTCGTGGATCGTTGCGCCTTTTGTGAGGACTAGTTGCTAAGTGTCTATTTTTCTCTGAGATGGAACCACCGGTGAAGCATAGGTGGAGTTCTGGCGAAGCACACGAGAGCGAGCAACATTCCGGAGAACCATGGGCAACAGGCTGTATGAGATGCCACGGTGAAGAAACGCCTTCTCTCGTGGATCGTTGCGCCTTTTGTGAGGACTAGTTGCTAAGTGTCTATTTTTCTACGAGATGGAACCACCGGTGAAGCATAGTGGGTTCTGGCGAAGCTGCAGGAAGCGAGCAACATTTCAGGAGAACCATGGGCAACGGTGTATGAGATGCCACGGTGAAGAAACGCCTTCTCGTGGATCGTTGCGCCTTTTGTGAGGACTAGTTGCTAAGTGTCTATTTTTCTACGAGATGGAACCACCGGTGAAGCATAGCTGGAGTTCTGTGAAGCTGCATAGGAAGCGAGCAACATTCCAGGAGAACCATGGGCAACAGTGTATGAGATGCCACGGTGAAGAAACGCCTTCTCGTGGATCGTTGCGCCTTTTGTGAGGACTAGTTGCTAAGTGTCTATTTTTCTACGAGATGGAACCACCGGTGAAGCATAGGCTGGAGTTCTGTGAAGCTGCACGGAGCGAGCAACATTTCCGGAGAACCATGGGCAGCAGTGTATGAGATGCCACGGTGAAGAAACGCCTTCTCTCGTGGATCGTTGCGCCTTTTGTGAGGACTAGTTGCTAAGTGTCTATTTTTCTACGAGATGGAACCACCGGTGAAGCATAGGCTGGGTTCTGGCGAAGGCGCACGAGGAAGCGAGCAACATTTCCGGAGAACCATGGGCAGCAGTGTATGAGATGCCACGGTGAAGCGCCGCTTCTCTCGTGGATCGTTGCGCCTTTTGTGAGGACTAGTTGCTAAGTGTCTATTTTTCTACGAGATGGAACCACCCGTGAAGCATAGGCTGGATTCTGGTGAAGCTGCACGGAGAGCGAGCAACATTCCGGAGAACCATGGGCAGCAGTGTATGAGATGCCACGGTGAAGAAACGCCTTCTCGTGGATCGTTGCGCCTTTTGTGAGGACTAGTTGCTAAGTGTCTATTTTTCTACGAGATGGAACCACCGGTGAAGCATAGCTGGAGTTCTGGCGAAGCTGCACAGGAAGCGAGCAACATTCCGGAGAACCATGGGCAGCAGTGTGTATGAGATGCCACGGTGAAGAAAACGCCTTCTCGTGGATCGTTGCGCCTTTTGTGAGGACTAGTTGCTAAGTGTCTATTTTTCTACGAGATGGAACCACCGGTGAAGCATAGGCTGGAGTTCTGGCGAAGCGCATAGGAAGCGAGCAACATTTCCGGAGAACCATGGGCAGCAGTGTATGAGATGCCACGGTGAAGAAACGCCTTCTCGTGGATCGTTGCGCCTTTTGTGAGGACTAGTTGCTAAGTGTCTATTTTTCTCGAGATGGAACCACCGGTGAAGCATAGTGGAGTTCTGGCGAAAGCTGCACGAGGAAGCGAGCAACATTCCGGAGAACCATGGGCAGCGAGTGTATGAGATGCCACGGTGAAGAAACGCCTTCTCGTGGATCGTTGCGCCTTTTGTGAGGACTAGTTGCTAAGTGTCTATTTTTCTACGAGATGGAACCACCGGTGAAGCATAGGTGGAGTTCTGGCGAAGCTGCACGGGAAGCGAGCAACATTCCGAGGAGAACCATGGGCAACAGTGTATGAGATGCCACGGTGAAGAAACGCCTTCTCTCGTGGATCGTTGCGCCTTTTGTGAGGACTAGTTGCTAAGTGTCTATTTTTCTACGAGATGGAACCACCGGTGAAGCATAGTGGAGTTCTGTGAAGGCCTGCACGGAAGCGAGCAACATTCCAGGAGAACCATGGGCAGCAGTGTATGAGATGCCACGGTGAAGAAACGCCTTCTCGTGGATCGTTGCGCCTTTTGTGAGGACTAGTTGCTAAGTGTCTATTTTTCTACGAGATGGAACCACCGGTGAAGCATAGGCTGGAGTTCTGGCGAAGCTGCACGGGAAGCGAGCAACATTTCCAGGAGAACCATGGGCAGCAGTGTATGAGATGCCACGGTGAAGAAACGCCTTCTCGTGGATCGTTGCGCCTTTGTGAGGACTAGTTGCTAAGTGTCTATTTTTCTACGAGATGGAACCACCGGTGAAGCATAGCTGGAGTTCTGGCGAAGCTGCACGGAGAGCGAGCAACATTCCAGGAGAACCATGGGCAACGGTGTATGAGATGCCACGGTGAAGAAACGCCTTCTCTCGTGGATCGTTGCGCCTTTTGTGAGGACTAGTTGCTAAGTGTCTATTTTTCTACGAGATGGAACCACCGGTGAAGCATAGGTTGGAGTTCTGGCGAAGCTGCGACGAGAAGCGAGCAACATTTAGGAGAACCATGGGCAGCAGGTGTATGAGATGCCACGGTGAAGAAACGCCTTCTCGTGGATCGTTGCGCCTTTTGTGAGGACTAGTTGCTAAGTGTCTATTTTTCTACGAGATGGAACCACCGGTGAAGCATAGCTGGAGTTCTGGCGAGCATAGTGCACGAGGCGAGCAACATTTCCGGAGAACCATGGGCAGCAGGCTGTATGAGATGCCACGGTGAAGAAACGCCTTCTCTCGTGGATCGTTGCGCCTTTTGTGAGGACTAGTTGCTAAGTGTCTATTTTTCTACGAGATGGAACCACCGGTGAAGCATAGGTGGAGTTCTGTGCGAAAGCTGCAGGAAGCGAGCAACATTTTCGGAGAACCATGGGCAGCAGTGTATGAGATGCCACGGTGAAGAAACGCCTTCTCGTGGATCGTTGCGCCTTTTGTGAGGACTAGTTGCTAAGTGTCTATTTTTCTCGAGATGGAACCACCGGTGAAGCATAGTGGAGTTCTGGTGAAGCTGCACAGGAGCGAGCAACATTTCCGGAGAACCATGGGCAACAGGCTGTATGAGATGCCACGGTGAAGAAACGCCTTCTCTCGTGGATCGTTGCGCCTTTTTGTGAGGACTAGTTGCTAAGTGTCTATTTTTCTACGAGATGGAACCACCGGTGAAGCATAGGTGGAGTTCTGTGAAGCTGCACGGGATTAGAGCAACATTTCCGGAGAACCATGGGCAGCAGTGTATGAGATGCCACGGTGAAGAAACGCCTTCTCGTGGATCGTTGCGCCTTTGTGAGGACTAGTTGCTAAGTGTCTATTTTTCTACGAGATGGAACCACCGGTGAAGCATAGGTGGAGTTCTGTGAAGTCGCATAGGAGCGAGCAACATTCCGGAGAACCATGGGCAACGGTGTATGAGATGCCACGGTGAAGAAATGCCTTCTCTCGTGGATCGTTGCGCCTTTTGTGAGGACTAGTTGCTAAGTGTCTATTTTTCTACGAGATGGAACCACCGGTGAAGCATAGCTGGATTCTGGTGAAGCCGCACGGGAAGCGAGCAACATTCCGGAGAACCATGGGCAACAGTGTATGAGATGCCACGGTGAAGAAACGCCTTCTCGTGGATCGTTGCGCCTTTTGTGAGGACTAGTTGCTAAGTGTCTATTTTTCTACAAGATGGAACCACCGGTGAAGCATAGCTGGATTCTGGCGAAGGCTGCGGGAAGCGAGCAACATTTTCGGAGAACCATGGGCAGCAGTGTATGAGATGCCACGGTGAAGAAACGCCTTCTCTCGTGGATCGTTGCGCCTTTGTGAGGACTAGTTGCTAAGTGTCTATTTTTTCTCGAGATGGAACCACCGGTGAAGCATAGGTGGAGTTCTGGCTAAGCTGCACGGGAAGCGAGCAACATTCCAGGAGAACCATGGGCAGCAGGGTGTATGAGATGCCACGGTGAAGAAACGCCTTCTCTCGTGGATCGTTGCGCCTTTTTGTGAGGACTAGTTGCTAAGTGTAGGGTTTAGGGTTTAGGGTTAGGGTATAGGGTTTAGGGTTAGGGTTTAGGGTTTAGGGTTTAGGGTTTAGGGTTTAGGGTTTTAAGGGTGTAGGGTTTAGGGTTTAAAATTTAGGGTTTAGGGTTTAGGGTTTAGGGTTTTGGGGTTAGGGTTTAGGGTTTAGGGTTTTAAGGGTTTTAGGGTTTAGGGTTTAGGGTTTAGGGTTTAGGGTTTAGGGTTTAGGGTTTAGGGTTTAGGGTTTAGGTGTTTAGGGTTTAGGGTTTAGGGTTTAGGGTTTAGGGTTTGGGGTTTAGGGTTTAGGGTTTGGGTTTAGGGTTTAGGGTTTAGGGTTTTGGTTTAGGGTTTAGGGTTTAGGGTTTAGGGTTTAGGGTTTAGGGTTAGGGTTTAGGGTTTAGGGTTTAGGGTTAGGGTTTAGGGTTTAAAATTTAAATTTAAAATTTTTAAAATTTAAATTTAAATTTAAATTTAAAATTTAAAATTTAAAATTTAAAATTAAAATTTAAATTAAAATTTAAAATTTAAATTTAAAATTTAAATTTAAAATTTAAAATTTAAATTTAAAATTTAAAATTTAAATTTAAAATTTAAATTTTTAAAATTTAAAATTTAAATTTAAATTTAAAATTTAAAATTTAAATTTAAAATTTAAATTTAAATTTAAAATTTAAAATTAAAATTTAAAATTTAAAATTTAAATTTAAAATTTAAAATTTAAAATTTAGGGTTAATTTAGGGTTTAAATTTAAAATTTAAAATTTAAAATTTAAATTTTTTAGGGTTTAGGGTTTAGGGTTTAAATTTTAAATTTAAATTTAAAATTTAAATTTAAAATTTAAATTTAAATTTAAATTTTAGGGTTTTAAAATTTAAAATTTAAATTTAAAGTTTTAAGGTTTTTGGGGTTTAGGGTTTAGGGTTTAGGGTTTAGGGTTTAAAGGTTTAGGGTTTAGGGTTTAGGGTTTAGGGTTTTAGGGTTTAGGGTTTAGGGTTTAGGGTTTGGGTTTAGGGTTTAGGGTTTAGGGTTTAGGGTTTAGGGTTTAGGGTTTAGGGTTTAGGGTTTAGGGTTTAGGGTTTAGGGTTTAGGGTTTAGGGTTTAGGGTTTAGGGTTTTAGGAGTTTAGGGTTTAGGGTTTAGGGTTTAGGGTTTAGGGTTTAGGGTTTAGGGTTTTTAGGGTTTAAAGTTTAGGGTTTAGGGTTAAAGGGTTTAAATTTAAATTTAAAATTTAAGTTTAGGGTTTAGGGTTTAAAATTTAAATTTTTTAGATTTAGGGTTTAAAATTTAAAATTTAAATTTTTTAGGGTTTAAAATTTAAAATTTAAATTTAAAATTTAAATTTAAAATTTAAAATTTAAATTTAAATTTAAATTTAAATTTAAAATTTAAATTTAAAATTTAAATTTAAAATTTAAAATTTAAAATTTAAATTTAAAATTTAAATTTAAATTTAAAATTTAAATTTAAATTTAAAATTTAAATTTAAAATTTAAAATTTAAAATTTAAAATTTAAAATTTAAATTTAAAATTTAAATTTAAAATTTAAAATTTAAAATTTAAAATTTTTAATTTAAAATTTAAATTTAAAATTTTAGGGTTAAAATTTAAAATTTAAATTTTTTAGGGTTTAAATTTAGGGTTTAAAATTTAAATTTAAAAATTTAGGGTTTAAATTTAGGGTTTAGGGTTTAGGGTTTAAGGTTTAGGGTTTAGGGTTTAGGGTTTAGGGTTTAAGGGTTTAGGGTTAGGGTTTAGGGTTTAGGGTTTAAGGTTTAGGGTTTTTAGAGTTTAGGGTTTAGGGTTTAGGGTTTTAGGGTTTAGGGTTTAGGGTTTAGGGTTTAAGGGTTTTAAAGTTAAATTTAGGGTTTTTAGGGTTTAGGGTTTAGGGTTTAATTTAGTTTAGGGTTTAGGGTTTAGGGTTTAGGGTTTAGGGTTTAGGGTTTTTAGGGTTTTAGGGTTTTAGGGTTTAGGGTTTATTTAGGGTTTAGGGTTTAGGGTTTAGGGTTTAAGGGTTTAGGGTTTAGGGTTTTTAGGGTTTAGGGTTTAGGGTTTAGGGTTTAGGGTTTAAGTTTAGGGTTTAGGAGTTTAGGGTTTAAATTTAAAATTTTAAAATTTAAATTTAAAATTTAAAATTAAAATTTAAAATTTAAAATTTAAATTTAAAATTTAAATTTAAAATTTAAAATTTAAAATTTAAATTTAAAATTTAAAATTTAAAATTTAAAATTTAAAATTTAAAATTTAAAATTTAAAATTTAAATTTAAAATTAAATTTAAATTTAAAAATTTATTTAAAATTTAAATTTTAAATTTTAAAATTTAAATTTAAAATTTAAAATTTAAATTTAAATTTAAAATTTAAAATTTAAAATTTAAAATTTAAAATTTAAATTTAAATTTAAAATTTAAAATTTAAAATTTAAAATTTAAAATTTAAAATTTAGGGTTTAGGGTTTTAGGGTTTAGGGTTTAGGGTTTAGGGTTTAGGGTTTAGGGTTTAGGGTTTAGGGTTTAGGGTTTAGGGTTTAGGGTTTAGGGTTTAGGGTTTAGGGTTTAGGGTTTAGGGTTTAGGGTTTAGGGTTTAGGGTTTAGGGTTTAGGGTTTAGGGTTTTAGGGTTTAGGGTTTAGGGTTTAGGGTTTAGGGTTTAGGGTTTAGGGTTTAGGGTTTTAGGGTTTAGGGTTTAGGGTTTAGGGTTTAGGGTTTAGGGTTTAGGGTTTAGGGTTTAGGGTTTAGGGTTTAGGGGTTTAGGGTTTAGGGTTTAGGGTTTAGGGTTTAGGGTTTTTTTAGGGTTTAGGGTTTAGGGTTTAAAATTTTTAAATTTAGGGTTTAAAATTTAAATTTAAAATTTAGGGTTTAAATTTAAATTTAAAATTTAAAATTTAAATTTAAATTTAAAATTTAAATTTAAAATTTAAAATTTAAAATTTAAAATTTAAATTTAAAATTTAAAATTTAAATTTAAATTAAAATTTAAATTTAAATTTAAAATTTAAAATTTAAAATTTAAATTTAAATTTAAAATTTAAAATTTTAAATTTAAAATTTAAATTTAAATTTAAATTTAAAATTTAAATTTAAAATTTAAAATTTAAAATTTAAAATTTAAAAGTTTAAATTTAAATTTAAAATTTAAAATTTAAATTTAAATTTAAATTTAAAATTTAAAATTTAAATTTAGGGTTTTAAATTTAAAATTTAAATTTAAAATTTAAATTTAAAATTTAAAATTTAAAATTTAAAATTTAAAATTTAAAATTTAAAATTTAAAGGGTTTAAATTTAAAATTTTTAAATTTAAATTTTAAAATTTAAAATTTAAAATTTAAAATTTAAATTTAAAATTTAAAATTTAAATTTAAAATTTAAATTTAAAATTTAAAATTTAAAATTTAAATTTAAAATTTAAATTTAAAATTTAAAATTTAAATTTAAAATTTAAATTTAAAATTTAAAATTTAAATTTAAAATTTAAATTTAAAATTTAAATTTAAAATTTAAATTTAAAATTTAAAATTTAAAATTTAAAAAATTTAAAATTTAAAATTTAAAATTAAAATTTAAAATTTAAAAGGGTTTAGGGTTAAAATTTAGGGTTAGGGTTTAGGGTTTAGGGTTTAAAAGGGTTTAGGGTTTAAATTTAGGGTTTAGGGTTTAAAGGGTTTAGGGTTTAAATTTAAGGGTTTAAAATTTAAATTTAGGGTTTAGGGGTTTAATTTAAATTTAGGGTTTAAAATTTAGGGTTTAAAATTTAAATTTAAAATTTAAAATTTAAAATTTAAAATTTAAAATTTAAAATTTAAATTTAAATTTAAAATTTAAAATTTAAAATTTAAAATTTAAAATTTAAATTTAAATTTAAAATTTAAAATTTAAAATTTAAAATTTAAATTTAAATTTAAAATTTAAAATTTAAATTTAGGGTTTAGGGTTTAGGGTTTAGGGTTTAGGGTTTAGGGTTTAAATTTAGGGTTTTTTTTTAGGGTTTAGGGTTTAAAATTTAGGGTTTAGGGTTTAAAATTTTAAAGGGTTTAGGGTTTAGGGTTTAGGGTTTTAGGGTTTAGGAGTTTAGGGTTTAGGGTTTAGGGTTTAGGGTTTAGGGTTTAGGGTTTTAGGGTTTAGGGTTTTAGGGTTTAGGGTTTAGGGTTTAGGGTTTAGGGTTTAGGTTTTAGGGTTTAGGGTTTAGGGTTTAGGGTTAGGGTTTAGGGTTTAGGGTTTAGGGTTTAGGGTTTTAGGGTTTAGGGTTTAGGGTTTAGGGTTTAGGGTTTTTAGGGTTTAGGGTTTAGGGTTTTAGGGTTTAGGGTTTAGGGTTTAGGGTTTTAGGAGTTTAGGGGTTTTAGGAGTTTTTAGGGTTTAGGGTTTAGGGTTTTTTAGGGTTTAGGGTTTAGGGTTTAGGGTTTTTGGTTTAGGGTTTAGGGTTTAGGGTTTAGGGTTTAGGGTTTAAAATTTAAAATTTAAATTTTAGGGTTTTAAGGGTTTAGGGTTTAGGGTTTAGGGTTTAAATTTAGGGTTTAGGGTTTAGGGTTTAAAATTTAAATTTAAAATTTAAAATTTAAATTTTAAATTTAAAATTTAAATTTAGGGTTTAGGGTTTAAAATTTAGGGTTTAGGGTTTAAGGGTTTAAAATTTAAATTTTTAAATTTTAGGGTTTAGGGTTTAGGGTTTAGGGTTTAGGAGTTTAGGGTTTAAATTTTAGGGTTAAAATTTAAAATTTAAAATTTAAAATTTAAATTTTAAAATTTAAATTTAAAATTTAAATTTAAAATTTAAAATTTAAAATTTAAAATTTAAAATTTAAAATTAAAATTTAAAATTTAAAATTTAAAATTTTAGGGTTTAAAATTTAAATTTAAAATTTAAAATTTAAAATTTAAAATTTAAAATTTAAATTTAAAATTTAAAATTTAAAATTTAAAATTTAAATTTAAAATTTAAATTTAAAATTTAAAATTTAAATTTAAAATTTAAAATTTAAAATTTAAAATTTAAAATTTAAAATTTAAAATTTAAATTTAAAATTTAAATTTAAAATTTAAAATTTAAATTTAAATTTAAAATTTAAAATTTAAAATTTAAAATTAAATTTTAAAATTTAAAATTTAAAATTTAAAATTTTAAAATTTAAAATTTTAAATTTAAAATTTAAATTTAAAATTTAATTTAAATTTAAATTTAAATTTAAAATTTAAATTTAAATTTAAAATTTAAATTTAAAATTTAAAATTTAAATTTAAAATTTAAAATTTAAATTTAAAAAATTTAAAATTTAAAATTTAAAATTTAAAAATTTAAAATTTAAAATTTAAAATTTAAAATTTAAATTTAAAATTTAAAATTTAAATTTAAAATTTAAAATTTAAAATTTAAAATTTAAAATTTAAAATTTAAATTTAAAATTTAAAATTTAAAATTTAAATTTAAAATTTAGGGTTTAAAATTTAAAATTTAAAATTTAGGGTTTAAATTTAGGGTTTAGGGTTTAGGAGTTTAGGATTTAGGGTTTAAAATTTAAAGGGTTTAGGGTTTAGGGTTTTTAATTTAAAGTTTAAGGGTTTAGGGTTTAAATTTAGGGTTTAGGGTTTAAAAGTTTAAAATTTAGGGTTTTTAGGGTTTAGGGTTTAGGGTTTAGGGTTTAGGGTTTAAATTTAAATTTAGGAGTTTAGGGTTTAGGGTTTAGGGTTAGGGTTTAGGGTTTAAAATTTAAATTTAGGGTTTAGAGTTTAAGGGTTTAAATTTAAATTTTTTAAAATTTAGGGTTTAAAATTTTAGGGTTTAGGGTTTAAATTTAGGGTTTTAGGGTTTAGGGTTTAAGGGTTTAGGGTTTAGGGTTTAAGGTTTAAATTTAGGGTTTTGGGGTTTAGGGTTTAGGGTTTAAAAGTTTAAATTTAGGGTTTGGGGTTTAGGGTTTAGGGTTTAGGTTTTAGGGTTTAGGGTTTAGGGTTTTTAGGGTTTAGGGTTTGGGTTTAGGGTTTAGGGTTTAGGGTTTAGGGTTTAGGGTTTAGGGTTTAGGGTTTAGGGTTTAGGGTTTAGGGTTTAGGGTTTAGGGTTTAGGGTTTAGGGTTTAGGGTTTAGTTTAGGGTTTAGGGTTTAGGGTTTAGGGGTTTAGGGTTTAGGGTTTTAGGGTTTAGGGTTTAGGGTTTAGGGTTTAGGGTTTAGGGTTTAGGGTTTAGGGTTTAGGGTTTTTTAGGGTTTAGTTTAGGGTTTAGGGTTTTAGGGTTTAGGGTTTAGGGTTTAGGAGTTTAGGGTTTAGGGTTTTTTAGGGTTTAGGGTTTAGGGTTTAGGTTTAGGAGTTTTTTAGGGTTTAGGGTTAGGGTTTTAGGGTTTAGGGTTTGGGTTTAGGGTTTAGGGTTTAGGGTTTAGGGTTTAGGGTTTAGGAGTTTAGGGTTTAGGGTTTAGGAGTTTAAAAAATTTAGGGTTTAAAATTTAAAATTTAAATTTTTAGGGTTTAAAATTTAAAATTTAAAATTTAGGGTTTAAATTTAAAATTTAAATTTAAATTTTTTAAATTTAAAATTTAAAATTTAAAATTTAAAATTTAAATTTAAATTTAAAATTTAAATTTAAAATTTAAAATTTAAAATTTTTTTAAAATTTAAAATTTAAAATTTAAAATTTAAAATTTAAAATTTAAAATTTTTAAATTTAAAATTTAAAATTTAAGGAGTTTAAAATTTAAAAAGTTTAGGGTTTTAAATTTAAATTTAGTTTAGGGTTTAGGAGTTTAGGGTTTAGGGTTTAGGGTTTAAATTTTAGGGTTTAGGGTTTAGGGTTTAGGGTTTAGGGTTTTAAAATTTAAATTTAAATTTAAAATTTAGGGTTTAAAATTTAAGGTTTAGGGTTTAGGGTTTAGGGTTTAGGGTTTAAAATTTAGGGTTTAGGGTTTAAATTTTTAGGGTTTAAAATTTAGGGTTTAGGGTTTAAATTAGGGTTTAGGGTTTAAAATTTTAGGGTTTAGGGTTTAGGGTTTAGGGTTTAAATTTAAGGAGTTTAAAATTTAAAATTTAAAATTTAAATTTAAAATTTTTAAAATTTAAATTTAAAATTTAAAATTTAAAATTTAAAATTTAAATTTAAAATTTAAATTTAAAATTTAAAATTTAAAATTTTAAAATTTAAAATTTAAAATTTAAATTTAAAAAAATTTAAAATTTAAAATTTAAAATTTAAAATTAAATTTAAAATTTAAAATTTAAAATTTAAATTTAAAATTTAAAATTAAAATTTAAAATTTAAAATTAAAATTTAAAATTTAAATTTAAAATTTAAAATTTAAATTTAAAATTTAAATTTAAATTTAAAAAATTTAAAATTTAAAATTAAAATTTAAATTTAAAATTTAAAATTTAAATTTAAAATTTAAATTTAAAATTTAAAATTTAAAATTTAAAATTTAAATTTAAATTTAAAATTTAAAATTTAAATTTTAAATTTAGGGTTTAAAATTTAAAATTTAAATTTAAATTTAAATTTAAATTTAAATTTAAATTTAAAATTTAAAGGGTTTAGGGTTAAAATTTAAAATTTAAATTTAAAATTTAGGGTTTAAATTTAAAATTTAGGGTTTAAATTTAGGGTTTAGGGTTTAAATTTTAAATTTAAATTTTAAAAATTTAAAATTTAAATTTAGGGTTTTTAGGGTTTAAAATTTAGGGGGTTTTTTAGGGTTTAGGGTTTAGGGTTTTAGGGTTTAGGGTTTAGGGTTTTAGGGTTTAGGGTTTTAGGGTTTAGGGTTTAGGGTTTAGGGTTTAGGGTTTAGGGTTTAGGGTTTAGGGTTTTAGGGTTTAGGGTTTAGGGTTTAGGGTTTAGGGTTTAGGGTTTAGGGTTTAGGGTTTAGGGTTTAGGGTTTAGGGTTTAGG